>JACVEI010000063.1:14709-26759 GCA_018115615.1 Pestalotiopsis sp. DP-2020a | reverse complement strand
TAAAAAAAAAAAAGCTACTATTGACCGATCACTCGCGACGAGACGAGACGAGACGAGATAGGCGAAATGGGACCGGACCGGACCGGACCAAATGTGCAAGGAGGCGACTGCAGCTTGCGCTTCATAAACAGACGAAAGCACATCGAACACAGCGGGAAGATGACGGGAAGCCAAGGGGGGAGAGTGGAAAGGAGGGAAAAAATATCGCAACAGACCCAAACAGCAGACTGTGCGACGGACAGATGATAAAGATGGACAGTGACTCTAGGTAAATAATCTACCTACCTCAACTAGGTAGAATTTGTAGAAGTCAAAAAGTTTAGATGAGGAACCGTCATCAGGACGGCCTCGAGTAATGTAAGTAACGTACCAGACCATCCATGGGAATTTTTCAATTGGGCGAGGTAAGAGCCAAGAAAAATTGACTAAGTACCTAAGCTACCTAACCTTAGTGTACCTCTTATACCTATATTAAGTAAGGCCACGGCATTGTCACCCGGACGAGGGAAGCCCTTGAGCATCAAGTATTCTTTTTTTCTTTTCCCTCCCCTTTCTGTTCTCTCTATTTCCTTCTCTTACCACTTCCCCGTCTTCTCCATGTCAGGAATAGAGATGATCAATAAATGGCGAGCAGGCACGCGACCATTATCCAAGACGGGGTTTGACAGTCGCTGGGGTTCAGCCAGTGCATGCAGATGCAGGCATCCGAGCTTGCTTCCTGCATGGGTTCGACATGGGGATGGAGGGAGACCAGACAGCATTATCCAACCGTTCCGGATTTCTGGCTTCTCGCCGCGTGACTGCACTATGATATTGCATATGACTTATTGGCCATGTTCAATGGTTGCCACCGGATTATGTGGTGGTAGGCACGATATTAGTATATTCCCTAGATGGGCAAGCACCCTGCTTTCCACAGCAATAACTAGATATAAATACTAAGCTAGATAAAAACAGGGAACAAGGCTCGTATACTTCCAAGCTCAAGGGGACCCAGATTCCAACATCGTACTCTTTATTGTACTTGCTTCCCACGTGCTTGAAATGTTTCGTCCAGGATGTGCTTCTTCTTTTTGCCCTCTTCAAGGTCCCGGGGGCCTAGGCCGGATAGGTAGTTCGTCCGTTTAGTGCAATATACCGGACATACTTGTGCGCAGTGGATCTGATACTATGCCAGTACAGTATAATACAAGTGGTGACTCTCTTTCCCTACAAGCACCTAGATACCCGAGTCAATACAAAAAGTGTCCATCATATGATATAGTGCAAAACGTGCGCCAGTTCAAATCACCTAGGTATATTAGAGAGACGAAGGTTGGTAGGTAAGGCAAGTTTGCATGCATGTTCGTAGCAGGTCCCTTCTAGAACAAAACCACCCCCACCAATACCTAATTGTGTGGTACATATTTGATCCCCGTCTCTCGGCGCCGCGGGGTAAAGTCCTGGATTTCATGCGCCCACCTCGAAATGTTTATCGCTACCAGAATCCTGCCACACTGCACTTGCACTGTCACAAACGTGAGCCACAACAGGACTGGATAGTTACGGATAGTTGGTTTGTCTGGGGACAGCTCTCTCTTCTTCCTCTTGCTCTGGTATTCTGTCCACACAGCTGAAGGCGGCCATGGGAAACGAGCAGTCCTCCAACAGGGGATCTGCTCCCACGAATCATGCCCCCCAAAAGACCGACTACTACGAACTCCTGGCGATCGATCGCCAGGCCACCGATAATGAGTACGCCCGGAACGAACCTACAAGTTCATGGAAGCGATCTCCCATGAAAAGCTGACGTCAGTGCCCTCCAGGATCAAGAAGGCGTACAGGCGCAAGGCCCTCGAGCTCCATCCCGATCGAAACTATGGAGACGTCGAGAACGCGACCAGGAAGTTCGCCGAGATCCAGGCTGCATATGAGGTCCTATCCGACGCCCAGGAGCGCGCCTGGTACGACTCACATCGTGATGCCATCCTCCGCGGCGATGACCCCAACGAGACTGGAGGCACCGCCGAGTACTACAATGTCCGCATGACCAGCGCCAGTGAGCTCTTCACCCTGATCGGCCGCTTCAACTCGACCGTTCCATTCACAGATGGACCCAACGGCTTCTTCGGCATACTGCAGGATACATTCGACTCCCTTGCCGAGCAGGAGATCGCCGCATGTGAATGGGACGACCAGCCCGTCGTCGAGTACCCATCCTTTGGCTCGGCCGAGGACAGCTACGATAGCGTTGCCAAGCCCTTCTACAGTTCTTGGTCCAATTTCGCCACGAAGAAGAGTTTCGCCTGGGAGGACAAGTGGCGACTGTCTGACGCCCCCGACCGGAGGGTGCGCCGCCTCATGGAGAAGGAAAACAAGCAGCTCCGGGAGGACGCCAGGCGCGATTTCAACGATGCCGTCCGCTCTCTCGTCGCTTTTGTGCGAAAGCGAGATCCCCGCTACGTGCCAAATACACAATCAGAGGCAGAGCGACAACAGATCCTGCGCGACTCGGCACAGCAACAAGCAGCTAGGGCGAGGGCCGCCAATCAAAAGGGAGCGGAGGAGTACGTTGTCCCCGAATGGGCACAGTCGAGAGGCGACGACCAAGGGCTCGAGGGGGAGTTTGCAGAGAGCGAAGAGGATTCAGAGGTTGAGGTCCTCGAATGCGTAGTCTGCAACAAGATATTCAAGACGGAAAAGCAGTACGAGGCGCATGAGAAGAGTAAGAAGCACATCAAGGCGGTGCAACAATTGAAAAGGCAGATGAAGAAGGAGGACGTCAAACTTGATCTCGACGAGCCAGTGGCAACTGCTTCGCTTGATGACGACGACGCTGACGATGACGATGATGTCGCGCCCGCGGCTGGTGACGAATCGGCGGGTCCGGAAATTCTGCAGCATAACGAGCCTGCCTCTAGCACAGTCCTGGGGATGGAATCTGGGCTGAACTCGGGCATGACAGCTTCTGGGGACTGCAGCGTAGATTCCGAGGAGGACAATGGGGACGATGACTACGCCCCAAGGGCCGCAATCGAGAATCGCCTTGCCTCGAACCCGCTCAATGCTGAGGATCGTGATGAGCTGGAGGATATCGCCCTCGACACCGAGGAGCTCTCGCTTGATGACGCTGGCCCCAACAGAAGGGTCGGCAAGGCCAAGGCGAAGCGTGACAAGAAGGCGGCGAAACAAGCCGAGTTGGAGCAGCAGGGTGCATCACACCAGTGTGCCGTCGTAAGTATAGCAGGGTTCCTTCCATTGGCATGATGACATCAATTTTTTTTCTCCCTTCGGTTTTCGAAAAGCCGGCACCGTCACCCATTGGCAGACGCGACGTTCTTATGCTAACTGATCCTTTAATCTTTCAGTGCGATGAGACATTCGACTCCAAGACCAAATTATTCAATCATCTGAAAGCAAACCCCAAACATGCGGCACCCGTCGGCAGCGTCAAAACGACGGGCAAAAATGCAAAGTCCGGCAAGAAAAAGCGTTGAGCCTGGCGGTTGGGAGATTGTTTTTCTTGACCTTTCTCGACCTAAGCATGCAGTGCCTCGATCCATCCAGAATAACAGCCACGTCGAGAGTGCCTCCCTTCAAGCTGTCGTGNTCGACCTAAGCATGCAGTGCCTCGATCCATCCAGAATAACAGCCACGTCGAGAGTGCCTCCCTTCACGCTGTCGTGNGGGAGATTGTTTTTCTTGACCTTTCTCGACCTAAGCATGCAGTGCCTCGATCCATCCAGAATAACAGCCACGTCGAGAGTGCCTCCCTTCAAGCTGTCGTGCGGATAGACTCGCTCCCGCTGGCACATGGAGTCTCGACTCCGACATCCCTTTTCGCGCAGTGACAGATATGTCCTAGCAGAGCTGAGCTGACCGAAGCGGGTGGTGCTTATTCGCCACGCTTGCGCTCTCACGAAAGAAAAGGCCAGCCCCATGAAAGTTGACTCGATGCGAAAGACCCGATAATTGGCGGGTTGAGTCTATGTCCGCTGCCCAGTATAATAACTACAGATACGCCATGCATGTGCCCAAAACAGCCGAAACGCCTATGCTCCCCCCAATGAGTGCCCGGACGGTTGTTGTATTCGAGTTTCTCGTTCTTCATGAGGATCGATATTGATATTGCCTGGCGGTCATATTTCACTCGTCCAGGGCATCACCACCATCACTCTCGTCATCGCTCATGGCTTCTACCTGGTCCATGAAACTGTTTTCGTCGCCCTCGCCGTGTGCAACAGGATCATGGTCCGAGACATGGATGATAGATTTGCCCTGGACGTGCTTCACGCCACGCCTCCAGTCGGCCCAGTCCTCTTCACTCCGGATGAGGAATCCAATCAGCATGCTCGGATCCATTTCCTTGATGTGGAGGCGTCGAAGCTTGCGCGTATGGCATGTGTCGACCTCGTCGGCGCTGTAGTCCGTGGGATTCTCATGGTATGGCAAAGCAGACCGGGTAAAGTGCGGGTCCAGATAAAAGAAATGAAGCCCCTGGACGCCGATGAAATAGTGTGAAGACGATGGCCGGCCGCTAGGCGACAGTGAGCAGTTAGAGAGACAGTACTTCATCTAGACGGGAGACGACGCCGGGGGGGACGACTCACCCGGCAATACCAATAGACTGCGGCATCTGGAGAGACGCAATAAGTGCTTCCCAGTATACCGGGGTAATCTTGTCAATACCTAACCGTGTGCCCACCAGAATGACCGTAGGGTGAAAGGTCTCGCCGTCTGGCTTGGCGATCTTCATAAAGTTGTCTTCGTACACATCGGGGCCGTCGCCCGTCGAGTACACTCGCAGACGGGGCTCAGTTGCGTTCGTCAACGCTCTAGACGTAGACCGTCAGCGTCGTTCTTACCTGTGGAGTGAAGTGGGACGGAGGCCATTTTTTGGGCGCCTTGGACGTACTGTATGCACCTAGCAGTTGCCGACGGCCCAAACCATTCGCCAGGATATTTACCACATGCGACTGCGCCGTGACCTACAAACTTGTGAATCGAATATGGTGCTCTCGGGTCGTCGGCGAACAGGGCGAGCAGCTTCTTCTCATGTTCCTCTTCAGCTCCCCTTCGCCAGCCTGTTGGTGGTCTGGTCAGCATTCGACTCGGCGCGGAGGCGGCGCTGCGGATGAGTGGGCGTTACCTCTCCCGAGCTTCTCCACCAGCATGGCGTTGGCAAGTAAGCTCTGGCCGGAGCGTATCATGCACCCCCATCCACTATCAGAGGAAAAGCCGGCCTGATCCGACAGCTGTGTCTTGATGCGCATGGAGAAAGACAGGGCAGCCAAGGCCTTGGGGTCGTGCGATTTAGCTATAGGGTCGAACTCGGACCTGTACGTCATCCAGACCCGCGATTCGAAGTCATCTAGGAAGGCGGGCGGCCAGCCGCCGTCCCTCGGAGCGTCCTCGTAAGCAAGAGAAGAGTCAAGGCTGCTAGAAACGGAATCGGGCGGTGTCACTGGGAGCTTCGTGGGCCCTTGGCCAGCGGCGGCGGCGGCGGAGGACTCATCAGTAGCAGTCGGGGTCGTCGATGTGGCTTCGGGGGTCTTGGGAGCGCTGCTATTATTTAGTCGGTAGAAGTTACCGAGGCACCACACTGGCTGATCTTTGACGATGTCGTTGGTTGGCTCTGGATCCCATAGCAATTGCACGATCCGCCGGCCCACGTCCAAAGTGGCATCCATGGTGAGGTGGATGAGGGGATGTACGTGATATGGGATTCCGAACAAGAGTCGTAGTAGTGGATAGCAGTGGCAGTAGTAATGTCTACCTAAGATAGGTCGGGAAGTAGGATGGCAAGACGCTGTGGTTCCTCGTCGCAGTCCACGTCTCCGTCCGTACCTTTGCCAGTCGGACTCGGCGGGGCAGCAGGCAGGCAGGCAGGCAGACGATGCGATAAGAAGAACGACCACGTCGAGTGGGCGCAAGGGCGTGCCTGGGGAGGAGCGAGGATTACGAGGAATGTTTGCGCGGGGGGAGAAATGATGAGATGAGCGGCCGGTCAAAACCGCGATGGACTTGGGAGAGATAGATTGTCCGGCAGATAATGTGATGTTGTTGAATGCTTCTTCTGCATGAAGTGGCCCAACTCAGCAGCCATCCTACCGACTACAACTACCCTAGTCAGTTCATCCGGTGCAGTCATCTGGCCGGTCGTGCAGCTGATTGCCTTTGTGACGTTCAAGCCTGCTCAGGCGCCAGCGCCCAGTATTGGTAAAGGCAGGTAGTTAGATCCCGAGGTACTTTGCAGCTACCTCACCCGGCCAAGGTACACGCAAACTATCTATTGTACATTCAACAAGGTGGCTAGCCACCCGCCATTAAACCCAGGCTACAACAGAGCTGGCGGTCCATGGAGAATGCCGGCCGAGCTGAACCGTACAAAAGTTATAGCTGCCAACATAAAGTCCCCAGCGCACGGTGCAGGGAGACATGCAGTTGGTTTCCCTGGATATGGGTCAAATTCATTCATTAGTCCGCTAATTAGGTGACGGTTGAAATCCCACATTAGATATGATATGATATATATATATATATATATATATATAAAGGTAGGTAGCTCGCTTGATGGCTTCAGTATCTTGACGTTCTGCAAGGGTGTGTCTTGGGGATTGTCTATACGATGCATATAATGCCTACGTCACAGACAGAGTACCATGGACGACAGGAACATTCAAGTACTGACTCGGAAGCCAACCACCGAATAGCGGTTGACGAGGGTAGTTTTACGACAAATAAGGGATCCCCTGTCACTTTATCAAGTAAAACTCAAGCGGCTGAGAAGGTACTGTATGCATACGTGCAGCAGACCTTTTATGGGTATTTGTCGTCCAGAAGAAACGAAAATGGTTGCTGTACTTCGCAGGGCTATCGATAAGTGATGGATGGGTACCTGGGTATGGAGGGGCCACGACTCACATGCATCCTATCCATGAGATATACTGTTGTCGCCAATTGGCTTGAGGGCTTTTGTCATAACATATTAGGACTGGTTGCAACCGAAATGCAGGATATGGAGCTCTTGCTGGGGAAGAGTTAAGATTATACATGTGCACACGACACTGGATAAGATCCCCGAATGTATTTGGCATGTTCAAGATGTGAGTTGAAAAGGACGACCGCAAGATCAAATACGTGGGTTAGGTATATGTAATGTAATGTAGGTACGTATCAATTGACAGCCGTCATTGATTGTTTCCTTTTTAGCACCAAATCCGTGCCTTAGCATTGAGGAGCAGCAGCAGTGTTGCAGCTTTTCGGACCCGTCATTCCGTCCAATTCCTGCCGAAACTGCTCGCCACCCTGACCCAACTTTCACTGCTGCTGCTGCTGACTACCGTGACTAAGGTAGGCAGATCGTTCAGCACTCGCTCCACCGCAATTACTCTCAGACTTGTCCAAGTCCATCTGTTTTTTTTTCTTCAACATCTACTCTGCCCATTCAGTAGTTGTTGTTACTGCTGCAGTCTTGTCCCTGCTGTTGTTGCCATATCGGCCATAGGACTTTTTGTGGCAGTCGAGAGACGAAGGAAGAGGGCACAAAAAAGCATTTGCATTCTTGACTCACTGGAGGCCGAGGAGAGGCATCGTCCCGTCGAGAAATTCCAAGACGCCATGCCTCGCAAGAATGCTTCCAAGGGGAAGCGCAAGGGCGGGCGTCCTCCTACCGGCAGCCCGCGTTGGAATCCTCAAAGTTCACGCCTCAACCCCTCGGCTGGCTCCTATAATCCATTGTCGCCGTTCGCGCAGTCCAGTGCCAGCGCAACCTCCCGTGGTACGCCACCCACCCGCTCGCTCGCTCGCTGTTGTATACAGGCTCCCTTGGGACATGTACTGACCATGGTTGTCCAGGCCACACGCTTGCCGAAGAGGCTAGGGCTACTTCCAAGCGGCCGCGAGGATTCTTTGGTCAGGATGCAAAGCTACGCCATCGGCCTGTCATCTTTGTCAAGGGCGGATTCATGGACCCCATGAAGGAGTTAAACATCCCCCAGAAGGAGGCGTCTGCGGACGACAAGGGACACGAGGCACCTCTCGAAGGGCATGTCATGCCTCCTGCCTCTGCCGGGTTGGCCTCGGCCCCTCCCAGCCGCGAGGTAGAGCCAGATAGTAGCACTCGTGCACGCGTGGAGCAGGAGACGGGCATGCCATCCATGCCGGAGCCCCAACTCTTCACCGTGGACACGACAGGCGACAAGTCCCTGCGCCCTGGGACGCTGGACAAGCTGCCCGTGCTTCCAAGGCCCGACTCGGAGCACGATTCCGACTCTAGCGAAGAGGTTATCCTCTTCAAGGGTCGCGTTCCCGCGTTGCGCTCAAACGTACCCTCGCAGCGTGCTTCTCCCAAGCCCGAGGATGTGAGCGATTCGATTCAGCTCCGCGAAATCGATGCCGAGATCAGGATCGTGGAAAGCACCATGGACCAAGACATTGGCACCATTGAGCGTACTGCTGTCGTCGAGCCTGCCCAGATCGTCGAAGCAGAGGTCCTGCAGGATGCGCGAACCCGTCGTGATCATGTGGCCTTGGATAATGCAGAGCCCTCACATCTGGACGCTCTGCTAGATGCCACGCATTCCGACGAGGAAGCTGCACTTGTGGCCGATTACATGGCAAACATGGACGGCGACGATAATAGTGACGAGGTCGATGCGCACCCAGGACTAGGATCTCACGCCTTCCACATGCTGAGAGATCTTGGAGGCAGCGATGATGACGCTGTCTTGGATCCCGATGACGAGGGAGACAGCGACGAGGATGATTCCAGCGACGAGCGCACGGCTTCTGATTCCGAAACGTCTGATGCCCAGCGTCGCAAGGTCGAGCAGGAGGACGAGCGCCTGGCAAGAATTCTGGCAAAGCAGGAGGAGCTAGGCCTTGGTGGCGACGACCTCGTGCTCTACGATGACGAGGAAGAGGACGGAGGCGAATGGCAGGTGGCTTCAAAGGTATCGCCTAGGAGTAACAAGAAGAAGAAGAAGAAGGCCACCACAAAGCAGGCAAAAATATTACCGAGGAAGGGTCACTATCCGAGTGCGACTGCCATGGCCGATGCTTTCGACGATCTAGACCTTGTGGACTGGCACAGAGCTGCACTGAACAACATCGAGCAAGCTGCCATGCGTGCGTCCAGGGCTCCCCAGCATTCCGACTCAGAACTCGAGGAGGCCATGAACATGGCCTTCAAAAAGGATCGCCTCAAGAAGGCCGAGAAGAGGAAGCAGAGAGAGGCATTGCGTGCCCAAGGCTTGCTGGGCAGGAATGTAAACCCCGATGACCTGCGCACCAAATACCAAGTAGGCATGAGCAGGGACGAGCTCGTCTTTGAGTTGGAGCAATTCTTGATTGGCTCCGATGAGCAGTAAGTTGAACGCCTGCTTTCCCCTTCGGCAGCGCAGAGTTCGCCGTGGACATTTTAGGAGCATGGCATTCGCTCTCCACCAGCTGATTCACGTATTCATGGACCCCGCATGATTTCTGAAAAGTATCAACTAACATATCATGGCGATAGGCTGAGGTTCCCACCCCTTGACAAGCACGCCAGAAGGTGCCTTCATACAGCCGCCAACCACCTGAAGATCAAATCACAGTCCTCAGGCTCGGGAGACAATCGGCACCCAGTCCTCTTCCGCACAGCGCGGACACTGGCATATGAGGAACACAAGTTCGAGAGCATCGTCGACCGCGTCTTCCGGCGCCAGTACTTCACGCGCGTCGACGTAGATACCGACGTGGCCAAGGCGCACCGGGCTGGCCCTCGCAAAGACACAAGCGGCGTGAAGCGTCAAGATAATGCCGTGAGCTATCGCGAGGGAGAGGTTGTGGGCCAGCATGCCCGCGAGCTGGCCTCGGATAACAAGGGCAGGATGCTACTGGAGAAGATGGGCTGGGCCAAGGGGATGGCCCTTGGTACCATGGACAACAAGGGCATCATGGTCCCCATCGCACACGTGATGAAGAAGAGTAGACTTGGGCTGGGGGATACATAGGCAAGCAGTCCCCCTTGGGGGAGGGGGGCATAATCTAACCCAGCCGCCGCTTGTTTCATCCTCGTAAATATATGGTGTTGCGCGCTCCAGCAAGTCTTGTTGGGCGCCACCCTCGAAATACCAGTATGTAGCTACTTTAACAATAACTGGCAGTATGTTCATTGATTTGTGGTTATGACGAGCCTATTGATTGGTGTTCACGAACGCCAGCCAGACAGATTCGCCGACTTTCCAAGCCTAACATTTTCTGATACCTCCCTTCTTACTTTGAATCTGACTACAATTACTGGCCGTTTGCAAAATCGAGCAATCCGTCATGTTCGCCATCGAGGCAGCTATAAATCACTGATAGCATTGCAATAAAAAGATTGCCCATATATTATCAAGTGGTTGTATACCGCGATTATTTTTTTTGTAGATTTGCTGGCGGTGCTACAAAAGGTGAGGCAGCAGGNGATAGCATTGCAATAAAAAGATTGCCCATATATTATCAAGTGGTTGTATACCGCGATTATTTTTTTTGTAGATTTGCTGGCGGTGCTACAAAAGGTGAGGCAGCAAGCATCGAGCGGAAATCACATAATGTGCATAAGGGCCATGGTAGTAGTTTTTGTTTGTCTTGTTCATGTTCAGGTGTCATTTCCGAGAACCTATTCGGCAAAATGTATAGTACAACCGCGAACCCCATACCGTGTTGTGCAGAGACAATTGTCTCCTGAAATCAGAAACCATTCCGTAACGCATTATTGAGACTCCATAATCGAGATCCGTAGCATCAAGCCTATGCAGTGGCCTAGCCTCATCATGATGCCAAAGCAAGCCAGAAAGGACCCCATGCCCAAAAGAGAAAACATCACGACCCCTTTCGCAACCAGAACATCAAAGCACTTATTTCGTGGAGGAAGAGTACTTGGTGACGGCCTTGGTACCCTCCGACACGGCGTGCTTGGCCAGTTCACCGGGCAGGATGAGGCGGACTGAGGTCTGGATCTCTCGGGAAGAGATGGTGGACTTCTTGTTGTAGGCAGCGAGCTTGGAGGCCTCGGTGGCGACGCGCTCAAAGATGTCTGATGAGGAGAACCGAGTCAGCAGCTGCCGCATACGGACAAGCGAGGCACGTGGCATGTCTGCGACTTACCGTTGACGAAAGAGTTCAGGATGGACATGGCACGGTTGGAGATACCAGTGTCGGGGTGGACCTGCTTGAGGACTAGATTTGAAAAGGAGTCAGACAGTGTTTCCAGACGCGATTGTTGCATGGTCAATCTGGCCGAGCCAAGTCGCGTGCGCGAGAGGTGAGGAAGACGCGACGCGACTGGCATGCCCGGCGACCAAACGGATCGGAGCCGATGAGACTCACCCTTGTAGATGTAGCTGGAGTAGGTCTCCTTGCGGGCCTTGGTGCGCTTCTTCTTGTCACCGGTGGCGGCGGTCTTCTTGCCGGCATCCTTCTTCTCGGGAGCCTTGGAGGCAGTGGCAGGGGCCTTGGAGGCGGGCTTCTTGTCAGCAGCCTTGGGAGCCATTTCGACTGGATTTTTTGATGTGGGGGAAAAAAACTGGTGAGGTTTGAAAAGTGGTTTGGAGTTAGTTGAGATGGATTAGATCCAAAGAGCTGGTTGATGCTGGTTGCGTGAGTTGTGTGATGAAGAATGGAAGTCGGGAATGATGATGGGACTTGGTGGAAGGTGGGTGGTTCGAACCTTTTGTAGCTGGACGCGGCAAAGGCTAGCGTGGGTTACTGATTTGACACCTCGAGCTGCAGCGCGCTTTTGCTGAGGCACGCCCAAAAAAAAAAGACGGCCAGAGGATACTTGGGGATGCAGGGGGGGTAAGAAGGTGGGAAGCCATCAGCCCGGCGCTGGTTGGGTGGTGCCCCTCCACTAAAATCTACCTACCGCTACACACACTAACTACCACACCTACGGGTCTTTCTCCCATGGTATACTACCACAACCAGCCTGGTCTAGGCAATACGACAAACATTTAAACCCAGGAGTCGCGACTTCGGGCGTCCCCACACCGCGTCACAACACCGTCCCCTTCTCATTCTTTCTCTATCAAAACAAAAAAAAAAAA
>JACVEI010000063.1:0-14635 GCA_018115615.1 Pestalotiopsis sp. DP-2020a | reverse complement strand
AAAAAAAAAAAAAAAAAAAAAAAAAAGGGAAAAGAAGGAGGATCCCAGACAGATCTCACCAACTCCAAAAACTAATCACGACCTGCAGGCCGCAGAGAAGACTACGTAGAATGCCGGCAATGATTCTTTCTTTCTATTCCCCCCTCCTTGCCAGAAGCCTTTTTGCCAATGTTGTTGATTTCTCTTTTGCGAGATTCCAATATTTGAGGCATGTGCCAATATTTGTTGATGGCTGCCATAATCACAACTCTCACGGCCGAATGCGTGATGCCCGTAGTAGTAAAAATAGTAGTAATGGCCTGAACTCATGCTGGTACCGAACAGTGCTTCTCTCGGTACTATATTGTACACAGTACAGTGGTATATATATAATACACTTATTACAGTTCATCCATTCGAACTCGTGTAGTCGGTATAAGTGGGCAGCAGCCGTTACCCGCTTTGTTGTGCGCCAGGCATTCAGACGCGCGCCACCCGCTTTATACCCCTGCTCCATACGTTGGGATGGACACGCACATAGCATTATAGATTGCCGAATCCGTCCTGCAGATGAAGCTATCCCCAAACTCCGCCGTCCCGTCACTGCCGGCCCGAGCATCCAGTCGCCTGTCTACCCCAGATTATACGTCCCCGGATTGCCGTGAGAGCCACCAATCTGGATCCATCGAGCTTATTTGACACATGAAGACCTTGCATGAGTCTTATCCGATATGGAACTCAGCCTTGATCCATATATTTTAGGTTGTAAACCTCTATAAACGAGACTCCCTGAAAATACCAGCAAAATTAAGACCAAAAAATTATACATCTTACCCTAGGGACAACGGAGGGGAAAAAAAAATAGACCCAAGAGATGGAACCCAAAGACTTGATCCACGTTTTTGAGAACATCTTGAAAGCCATACAAATTTTTTTTGAGTATATACTTACTACGAGTTGAATCAAAACAGACCTAGGGTCTTGATCTGTATCAGAGCAAGATAAATGGGGATCAACATTGGAACCTGATGGACTTGTATGCCCTTTCAGATCGCAAACGACCATGCACCGACATGGACTGGTTGACGGATCTCAACCTTTTCTGGTCCCAGTCAATCAGTCCTGCCAGACAGGACCGCTTGGTCAAAGAGGCGGAACTGCCCCGATCTGATGAGTCACGCCCGACTTTTCGCATCAGAGGCCCAAGTCTGGGTGTTTGGAGTCCTCGAGTTGAGATCGATTTCTTGTGACCGCATGAGTTAGACAAGACAAGAGAACCGGACCATACTGGACCTTGGATTGCGAAATCAGTAAACTGACACGGCCGAGACAGGCTTGGAGGCGCGTCGAGTGATCTGGGACGGACAACAAACAAATCTAGGTGGTGGAAAGGGGATTAGGGGAGAAGATCATTCAGAGAGAAAAAATCCAAACAGGCCAGAAATCGAGAAATCGAGGCACGAGAAGTGGGCGCCTGGCCTAGTTCATATATTATTTGGGCCAAATCGAATCACTGCGGCCAAGCTAAGATGCAAGCCAGCTAAATGCGGGGCTTCTTCTGCCTTGGGGCCAAGGAGCATGGATCTAAAATCACTGATTGGCTCGAGACCTTTTTTTTTAATTTTCTTAATCAGGCAAGAGGGACATGGAGGACATCAGGACTGAGATACGTACCTACTGTACCCGGACAAGAGGCACTGACTGCATGACTTGTGATTACATGGTAGGTAGTAGACGGTAGGTATGCAGAGTGCTTATGTACCCAAGTTTTTACGAAAACATGGCAGGAATGAGAAGAATGCAGAGAAGATTGGACAGAACAAAGAACAGGCACGTATCCGGATGGGAATTAGTCGGTTGTATTGACAAGTGTAACAAATGCATGCATGTCGACTGGTCACGTTTGTGCTACAGAACATCCTCGATCACTCATGAGCGCCTTGCGATTGACTACCTTGAGGTAGTATCGTTCTGTATAGCATGTGAGAACGTGTATACTACATATGGCAGGTTGGTTCGAAGTACCTATAGCTGCCATGTAAACATCAATGGTGGTAAGAATTGGACGATTCGCGGTTCCGTTCATCTAGCTGTCAATTGATGCCACCACCCCACGCCGCACGCGCATTTGCCCGACCCGTTCTGGCTAAGGCCCAGAGGAGAATAGATAAGGTCGACTTGGCTGTGGCTCCCACGCGTTGCACCTCTTAGCTTGGTCCCCCCAGGGCGCGCGCTCTGCAGGGCAGATTGGCAGATTGGGGGGCCCAGCAGAAATTCCCAAAGAGCCCCAGAGCCAAATCGGGCTTAGTCGCGCCTGCGTCCCCAAATCAGTGAATCTTGCGGCAGCTTGACGCGACTAGTACATAAGCTCCAATCCCCCACTACCATCACCAATCTCTCTCCCCTTCATCATTCATCCCAATTCCAACCGCAAACCACCACCACTACCGCCCTTGAGCATCAGCTAATAGTCGCCTTTCGACTTCAAAATCCATTCTTCCAAAACCAAAACCCACCCCAAATCTCTATCCAAAATGACTGGAGGCGGAAAGTCCGGCGGCAAGGCCAGCGGTTCCAAGAACGCTCAATCGTGAGTCTTTCCCTCTCCCTCTCCGGACGCGTCTCGTCTGGCACCCTCCGCACCTGGTGATCCTACAAGCTGACCCTCCGCTCTCCAATAGCCGTTCCAGCAAGGCCGGTCTCGCCTTCCCCGTTGGTCGTGTCCACCGTCTGCTCCGCAAGGGCAACTACGCTCAGCGTGTCGGTGCCGGTGCTCCCGTCTACCTCGCTGCCGTCCTCGAGTACCTCGCTGCCGAGATTCTCGAGCTGGCTGGTAACGCTGCCCGTGACAACAAGAAGACCCGTATCATCCCCAGACATCTCCAGCTCGCCATCCGAAACGATGAGGAGCTGAACAAGCTGCTCGGACATGTCACCATCGCACAAGGTGGTGTCCTGCCCAACATCCACCAGAGTGAGTTTCTACCTGACACCCATACGTTGCCACTTGTCTAACTTGTCCCTCTTTCAGACCTTCTGCCCAAGAAGACCGGCAAGCCTGGCAAGAACGCTGGTTCTCAGGAGTTGTAGATGGTTTTCGCTTGCATTTGATATTTCTGGTTGTTCGGCACGTCTTTATGATCAAGGGGTCACGGTTGGGCATGGTTTGCTTTACTACACGCGAATTGCGATTGGGTTGTACATTACACATAATCCGCCCATGGTTAAGGGACATGGATATGAATGAGAACTTCTGAACAAACAAACAAAAATTTACTTTGACCACTTTCTCTCTCGCCGCTTGAAATACTTGACAAGCCTATTCTTATTATGGCTTGTGTTGTCTAGTATTCGGGGCCAACCTTGTTGCGCCCATGCTCTGGTTGCAACTCGAGGAGCATCTAACTGCCTACCATGTGGATTTGGTTCTTCGACCTCTAAATGGATGGCGACAAGGCAAAAGACTACTTCATTACAGTTCCGGCCACGGCTCAAGTTCCTCGATTCTCCGGGCCCGAGTATATGGAGCAAGTCTCGATGCCACATTATTCCAGCCTTGCCGGTGTTCCGGAGGTCTTTGAAACATGGGACGACCAAAATCTGAATCCGACAACTCGAGAGCGAGGAGTCGTAGGCGATTCGAATTTTGGGCTGGCGGCCAGGAGGTCGTTATTTGCATATGCAGAACTCCAACCTCGATTAGCGAGATGACAAAAATTGGCAGTGCACACAGCGTGTACATGAGGCACGCAGCATGGTTCGGACTGTGCAGGCACTTTGCAACGTTTTTCCCCATTGATGATGATCTCTTCTTCTATGCTCACTCAGATTACACATTCTATGTACAGTCGAACACCACCCGTTTTTGATTCTGCCGCGTCTAGAACTTGAGATCCGGAGGAGCTACAGCGAAGGACGACGAGAGTCAGTAGAGCGACAAGTTATTGATAGGAGCACGTGGCAAACTGACCTGCTGTTGTATGTGCCGGTAGGTTTCTTTCGTACTTAGAACCTGCAAGTGATACCATATCGTCAGAACCAACATCTTCTTGTAGCCCGATACATGATCGGCGGGGCCAGCGGCGGGCGACATACCTCCTGGTGCCGTTGGGTGGCAGTAGGGATCTGGGTGCTTCCATGTCTCCAGCAACTTCTCCGTCTCGCTCAGTAATGCCTAATACGCAGTCAAAGACCTCAGTCAGCTTTTGGTCACACACACACGTCTGTCCGTGGCTGACAGTGCAGTGCCCTGTCGGGTCCGGCGGGACGGAGGAGAATGGAAATGGGCAGCGCATACCCTTTGCTTGCGAGGGTCTGTGATACTTCGGTTCGCCTCAAAGAGGGAGCGGATGTAGAGAGCCTGACCGCGCCATAGATGCCGATGAACAGCCCAGTCGAGCGACAGCTTCAGCGAGCGTCTGTATAACGACCTGTAGCATGCATCTGAGGTTAGAGACCCGGGCCTGTGTGTACGGGGGCCAATTGGCGTGGGGAAAGTTCTCACAACGCAGCCTGTCGTGTCGACATGTTTGCTGATTGAGTTGTTTCTGCCGTGGGCCTCTTTGGGTATTCTGTTCCTCCGTCGAGTGCGAGCTGGCACGCGTCGTTCAAACACCTTGGAATACGTTGCGGACGGTCGGGCCAAGGTAGAGCCAATGGGGCGGGGTCGCTATCTTCCGCAGGAGAGCGATCGAATTGAGCGGAGATCCGGGAAGGGTCGCAGAGTGGACGTGGTCGTTGGCGGGCTCAATGCGACTCACGATGTTGCTGCTGTGTAGATAGTAGTACTCTAACTGCGGGCGGCTCTCCCAAGGTGAATTCGAGGTCCTCGATGGTGGTGCTTGGAGATTCTGCAGGTCCGAGTGTCTTTTGGCCTGAGGCATCCACAGCTCAAAGCTGGGGAATTTAGAGGGAAAACGAGCTTTGATGACTTCGAGCTGTCGGTGATTTGCTGCGCTTATCCGCCTTTGTGGCTTCTAGTTCTAGTAGAGGGGGGGCAAGATCTGCAGGTGACGGTACAGTGGACAGCAGCTGACATCGAGCTGCCAGAAAGCCGCTGGATCTTTGTCAGATGCTTGGTTTTTGAGAAAAAAACTGCTCGGGTGATCCAATGCCTCCTGCCAATGCAGACGTCATTTTTAGTTGTCTTGTCCTGTCCAAATTGTCGAACAATCCTGGGTTTCATCCCCGTACTATACTGTGCCTGCGTCTTTATTCTCTGCTGTTTTTTATACATTAGGTAGTCTCATGGTAGGTCGCAGTAGATGGATTCCTCGGCAGGCTTTCTTTGTATGCCAATACACATCGATATATCCATAACTACATACCTACAGTACTACCTACAAAGTATACGCGCATGCATCGTTAAGTGTGGCTACGTACCTCCGTGGCGGGTGAAATCGGTACCTGACTGCTGTGTTGCCGGCCTAGCGCGCTCATGGCAGGGCAGGTCGGCCACTAGACAGCACTTGATTTCGTCGTTTTCTCTGGGTCGCTGGGTGCCCAGGTGCTCGGGCGCGCTGAACGTGCCGGGAATTACTGGACCCCATGCCCAAAAGGAGCTCCCTCTTTGGCTGGGACGCTGCTTGCAGACGACCGCCTCGCCCCGGCAGACAGGGGCCCGGCTCTGTGCTCGAATTTTTGGAGCAGCTCTGTTCCTCGCTCTTTCGCTCCGCTGGCTTGATCGAGGTTCCAGCAGAGGTCATCGCGAGAAATCCTGCATTGAGCCGAGATCACACAGACCCGTGACATCTTCGCCCTTTTTCCCTCTCCCATCTTCCTCTCTCCTCTCCTTACTCTTCGACTTGCCGATTTTTGTTTCTACCTTGGTCTCTCCCCAATCCCAGACGCAATCACCTTAATCCACCAAGTGGCGACTAGTCGTCCTCTTCTTTCCTGGGTGGTGTACATAGACAACATCCATTCTCCCTAGAAATCATTTCGCCCGAAAAACTAGTGCCTCGTGAGCTCGCCGCGCTACACGATCCAATCTTTCCGACTCCCCAGTCTCGCGCGCCTGTATTCCAGCACTTGACCACTCGACCCGACGGGTGATCTCAAAGACAACAAGCAGAGAAAAAGAAGAACAAGAAAAAAGGATGTTTTCCAGGAGGTTAGCAACCGCCGCGCGTGTCGTGCAGCTGCGCAGGCCGCTGCAGCCCATGCGCGGCATTCCTCTGCCCGCTCTCATGAACCAAGTGCGAACCTATGCCGACACCATCGTCAAAGTCCCGCAAATGGCCGAGTCCATCTCGGAGGGCACCCTGAAGCAATGGAATAAGCAGGTCGGCGACTACGTCGAGCAGGACGAGGAGATCGCTACCATTGAGACCGACAAGGTAAGAATCGCCAAGCTTGTCTCGTAGGGAGGATTCCGAGAGAGTGAGATAGGAAGGCGGGATGTGATCAAGGCGACCCCGGTGCTTCCTAGACTTTCTCGTTCCGCCTCTTCACACAATCGATTACTGCCAGCTAATTTGATGTCTTGCCTCCAGATCGATGTCGCCGTCAATGCCCCCGAGGCCGGCACCCTGAAGGAGCTCTTCGCCAACGAGGAGGACACTGTCACAGTTGGCCAGGACATCGCCAAAATTGAAGCTGGCGGCGCACCCCCGGAGGATGCCGGCAAGGCTTCCAAGGAGGAGGAGGCTTCCACCGACGCCAAGCCCGCCGAGCCCAAGCAGGAGAACAAGCCTGAACCCAAGCAGGAGTCGAAACCCGAGTCCAGGCCCGAGCCCTCGAAGCCTGCTGCCCCCAAGCCCGAGCCCAAGAAGGAGACGTCGAAGCAGCCCGCAAAGGAGACCTCTGGCCCCGTCCTAGGCAGCCGAGAGGAGCGTCGTGTATGTTGCCCGCCTGCCCGCCGATAGCCAAGTGAAACGTGTAGAGCTAATCTTCTCGGATAACAGGTCAAGATGAACCGCATGCGTCTTCGAATCGCCGAGCGCCTCAAGCAGTCTCAGAACACGGCCGCCTCCCTGACTACCTTCAACGAGGTGGACATGTCCTCCTTGATGGAATTCCGCAAGCTCTACAAGGATGACATCCTCAAGAAGACTGGCGTCAAGCTGGGCTTCATGAGCGCCTTTGCCCGTGCTTCCGTCCTGGCCATGCGCGATATTCCCGTCGTCAATGCCTCCATCGAGGGAGAGAACGGTGGCGACACCATCGTTTACAGGGACTATGTCGATCTGAGTGTCGCCGTTGCCACCGAGAAGGGTCTTGTCACCCCCGTCGTACGCAATGTCGAGGGCATGGACCTGGTCGGCATCGAGAAGTCCATCGCTGACCTGGGCAAGAAGGTATGTTTCTCAAGGCGCCCGCCCTGCTCCAATCTACCCGTCCTCGAGAGTGGTACCCAGTAGCTGACATTTGTGGCAGGCTCGTGACAGCAAGCTCACCATTGAAGACATGGCTGGTGGTACTTTTACCATCAGCAACGGCGGCGTTTTTGGCTCGCTCATGGGCACGCCCATTATCAACCTGCCGCAGAGTGCTGTGCTCGGCCTTCACGCCATCAAGGACAAGCCCGTCGTCGTCAACGGCAAGATTGAGATTCGCCCCATGATGTACCTGGCACTGACCTACGACCACCGTCTCCTGGACGGAAGGGAAGCTGTGCAGTTCCTGGTCAAGATCAAGGAGTACATCGAGGACCCCAGGCGTATGCTGCTGTAAATTGACGCACCTTTTTGTAGCCTGATGTGGTTCTCATCTGAGAACACGAGGTGACCTGAGGACAACGATGACGAGCTCGAGAGAGAGGAAGCCATGTCCATAGTGTAAAATAAGGATGCATGATGGGCGTATAATAGAACTTCTGTCGCTACTTTTTTTTTCTCCCCTGCCGTTCTTTCAACGGGTTATAATTGCTGTTCTTCGGAGTTCGAACTGGCTTGTTACTTGAAGACGCCATGGTCACCCAACGTCGTGATATTGATTGTGGGATGCTTGTTTCGTGTTGACATTTCCAGCCGGTTGTGGTAAAGGATAAGAAAAGAAGAAGAAAGGAGTAGGCGGTATAGTGTCTGTCATTGCTTTGGCAGTGATATATAAGGCACACTGCAGTCATAATGTTACCTGCTGTTCTATATATGTTTGGGCGGTTTTGTATACCTCGAACGGTCTCTGTGTGCTGGTCGTCTTGAAGATGGATGTAAAAGCTTGCGATATAATCTCTAGTGCAGCCTGGTCGTACACGTGGTGTGGGTATACGTAGTAGCAGTCCTCGCATAAAACAATTAATTTACAGAAGAGCGTTTGCACACAGAGCATTTATCAGAAGACTTACGTCGAGGTCGAACTGATGGTCGCTAACCCGGATTTGCCAGCCTTGTCGACAACTGCTGGAAAACAAAAGAAAACTGTACCGAATCTTAGCAATCGCTAAATAATATAAATAGCTTAATTACCGCTGCCATATATTTATATTATGAGTAAAACAGTGTTGTTGGATAATTTTTGTTGTTGTTATAGTTTTTAAACACTTTTTTTATATAATATATTTATTAATGTATATTACAAATACGAGTAAAAAATTAAAAAAAAAAAGTAAAAAAAAAGGAAGTAAAAAGTTTGAGGTCCGAACGTGGATCGAACACGTGACCTTAGGATAACTTCTGCTGGAGCTGCAATCCCACGCTACTATTTATGCTGTTAAAATCGAATACTGGTCATCTGAAGGCTGTTGTAAGACTTACTACCACTTAGCTTCCGAACCGTGTTGTTCAGGTCGATTTTATAATCCAATATAGGAAATCAGCTGGTCCACACCTTGCATGGCCCATTCACGGTGGTGTACAGATACTTGTTTGGTATATCTCCACCCGATCAATCAGCATGAGACGGGGGCATGGACTAATAAGTAATTACCTGTTTAGCACAGTTGAATCTCTATACACACAAAATCACAATTGACATCGATTGTTACCCTCTCGTATCCCCTAAGTACGGCCAACCAATCCTGTCCTGTGTGTTCGGCGGCTATGCATAAGAGGAAAAGAGGAAGAAGAAGAAGCGAGCACAGAGATCCAATTGCAACGGATGGTCCAATGCTGTGCACACATGGGAGAATAGACAAGGTGTCGTGTGTGAATAGACAAAGTGTCGTGTGTTGATCACTATTTTGAATTGACAGTGAGCGCCATCTTTTGAGCTTCCCGTCTATTGCTGTACCAATTATTATTGCTCGCCTACTCCCCGTGGAGGGAACCCGATGCGGCACATGACACTTTGCCGTGAACCTGATCTGATTAGAGCTACCCAGGCAAGCTGAAACTCCTTCTTCTCCGCCGGTGCAGTACCGAAGAAGATCGATTCGCGAAGGAAACAGCAGACCGGTATCAACGGCGGAGGCCCGTAGCCGGATCAGCCCTCGCCTGTTGGTCATTCCGGGCGACATGACACACGAGCCGGTAGAGTACTATAGATGTATGAATCAGTTGGGGGGGTATATAGTCTGGAATCCCGCACTGCATAGCCATGGTTGTGGTGCATGGCATAGATAAATCATTCATTCATTGGTCCCTCGGCACATGCAGTCTAGTGCAGCCAGACTATTCCCAAGTTGGTGCAGACGGCAAAGTCTTCCAATTACATGTGGCTCGATTCTGTTCGTGACGTTTTCCCATCCTCATCAAGAGTCATGGCTCGTCAGTGCAGGAGCCATTTCCGTACACACAAAAATTCGATCGACAGACTCACTACATGCATAGCACATGCCTGAACTGGCTGACCAGTCCAGTGAATAGGTTAGCTTAGCCCGCAAGAGAGTGAGTGTGCGAGAGCGAGAGAGGAGACGTACATATTTCCCTCTCTCTATGTGAGGCCTCCCAAGTCAGCATCGGGGAACCTTGTCGCTCGGCTCCTCTCTCTCTCATCCCTATCGTATACAACAATAGATAGCCCTTTCATCCGCGTAGCAAGCAATTGGCTCGCTGTCGTCGTCGTCGTTGCTGCTGCTGCTACCGACGCCCATCCACACGATTCGGAAAGATAATGAGCTTGTTTGATCCGTCCAGTGAGGGTATGCCCTTCGGCAGTCGTGCCAGCGACGCCGACCTGGAGCCTGGCGAGGCAGACTCTTTGCTACCACGCCCAGCCAGTCCCGAGAGTCTTGAGTACGATGAGGAGCCCTTGTCGGTATACAAAACCATACATCGGTCCGTTTTCTGACTTGCCTGCTACTGCCCACGTGTTCGCCGTAAAGTCTTGCCACTAACACGTTCCAAAGAATCCGGCGGCTGATTATAGCAACTCTCGGTGAGTAGCAATGCTGGAAGGCTCACCTCGTGGCTCCCTGGGGTCTTCTTTGTTTCCGTGCCGGCCATTGTTGAACCAACCAACCTGTGTGCAGAGGATCCATATACCCTCGACGAACTCAGGGGCCCGCGCCTGAATGTTGTCGTAGTACGACCTCTGGTCAACCGACTATATGATCCCGACGATCCATCCGTTGGTGAGTCCTGCACGCGGTTCGTGCGTCCGGCAGGGCTAACCTGCCGCAGTATACTGCCTGCTGGCGAATCGCATCCAGTTCCTGCGGGAGCAATCAAGCTCTGCCCAGCAGACTGTCAGCATTGCCCGCGCCTCTCTGTGCGAGCTCGTCGCTGCGCGTATTCTTCGGCGCTTCAATGAGGACCACGAAGGACCGCTCGGCCTACTGCTCCTGGCCCATATCCTCGTCGACGGCTTCGATCCCTTCCAGGGCGCACCAGCCAAGCTCGAGCAGGAACACCGACATCCTCAGTGGCCGATGCAGCGAGACGACGGTCACGAGCGGAAGCTGACCACGCTCGAGCTTGCCATCATATCGGAGAGCAAGGTCTTTGTCGGCTCGCTCGCGTGCCAGAAGGTCATCGACGCCGTCCACAGTGGCAGGATCGTCTACACCCCGATATCTTTCGTGGACATACTCCCCGATCACTACAAGTACCGGCCCATATCCTTGTATGACGCGGGCGCCGCGCCTCTGCTGCCGCACAGCCGACTCTCGGTCCCGCGTATACGCGCCGTGATTGAGATCGCCCAGTTCCTCCTCCTGGTGGTCTTGTACGTCTTGACCATGACGCACCGCGCCAGCCCGCGCGTCTCGGTCTTTGAGTGCATCTTTGTCATCTACACCACCGGCTGGGTGGTCGATGAGTTTGCTTCCGTGATCGAGCATGGATGGGAGGTATACACACAGACGCTCTGGTCATTCCTTGACATGACCTTCATGGTCATATTCGGTGCTTACCTTGTCGGCCGTAACTACGACCTGTCCTCCGGCGCTGTCGCCAACGGCTATGGCCTCAACGTCCTGTGCACCGCTGCCCCTGTCCTCCTGACTCGAGCAGCATTCGCCACGATGCCAGACAACATCATATTCATATCCATCCACGCCATGATGAGGGACTTTACCCTTGTCACGTCGCTGGCCATGTGGTGTTTCACCGGCTTCCTGCTGGCCCTCATGTGGCTCAACGGCAGTGGCACCGGCGCCGACTCGTCGCCGGGTTGGATCACCGTGTGCAAGTGGCTGCTTTGGATATGGTTCGGACTCGACGGCACAGGCTTCAGCCGGTCTGGTGACTTCCACCCCGTCTTTGGCCCGGCTCTGATGACGGCGTTCGCATTCCTGGGCAACACCCTGTTCCTGACCATCCTAGTTGCCCTTCTCACCAACACGTTCTCTCAGATCATAGCCGACGCTGCCGCCGAGATCCAATTCCGCCGAGCTGTCCTCACTTTTGCTGGGGTCAAGAGTGACTCGATCTTTGCTTATCCTCCCCCATTCAACCTGCTGGCATTATTGGTTCTGTTGCCACTAAAGGCTCTGATCACACCTAGGCTGTTCCATACGGTCAACGTGTTCATGATACGAGTACTCAATTTTCCGGTTCTCCTGGCCATCAGTTACCTCGAGCGTCGCGACCTGTTTAAGCCATCACGAAGGCCCAGGAACTCCCTGCTGCATTGGAATTTTAGTGGCTTCTCGCCCCATGGCGACATCCAGGCCGTGTTCGAGGCCGAACCACCACTGTCTATGCAGTCAGAGCTGGAGGACATAGATACACTTAGTGATCTGGGCTATGCCGAGAGTGAGCTTGTATCCTTAAGGTCTATGTCGATGCAGCCCCCAAGACGCGGGCGAAAAAAAAAGACAAGGCGATCATCGTTCCCGCGTAATATTATGTTCCCTTTATCAAACGCCCCAACAATGGAACGAGATAATTAAAGAAAATAAAATTAATTATAACACTTAATCGTAATTTAATACGTTATTATTCAAAACAAATATTTATATTTACTATATAACGGAAAAAATATTCCATATTTTCTAAAACGGATAATTACGCGTTTATAACGAAATTATATTTTTTGCCGCCGAGTTATAATGTATAAAACTATAGCTAACAAAACTGCTTTAAAAAACCATTAACGTAAAATAAAAATAACGAACCCTAGGAGCTAATTTTGTAAATAACACTTGATTTAATATTAAAAACCCTAAATATCACGGCGAGCAAAAAGGTATTAAAATAGTTAGGGCTTATTAAAGGCTAACTGTAACGACCAGGGTTGCAAGCTTGAGTTTGAGTTAGAGTTAGCATTTTTACTAACTCAACTCAATTGAGTTAATTAACTCACTAACTCAATTGAGTTGAGTTGAGTTTGAGTTTTAAAGTCTTTGAGTTAACTCAATTGAGTTATTAACTTATTGAGTTTGAGTTAACTCAAAACTCATGAGTTAATAACTCAAAACTCAAAAATTAGATATTTAAATAAAATCTTATTTAAATTTAAATATTAAACAACGGGGATATATAATAAAAAAAGTTAATAATACTGTATACAAATTATTTTAATTTAATATCGATATTTCGAATTTTAATAATTACTTTTGTTTTATCGTTTTTAAATAAAATATTAAAAATATTTTATAAAAGTTTCAAAATAATGATAAAAATTCGAAATATCGATATTTAGTTAAAGTAACCTATATACGTTCTTATTAACATTTTTAATTGTTTATCCCGGTTATTAAATACTTTAAATTAAATAGGGTTTAATTCGATTTTAATTAACTTTGAGTTTTGAGTTAATTTTGAGTTAACTCAAACTCAATGAGTTTGAGTTTGAGTTTTGGGGGTAACTCAACTCATGAGTTTGAATCAGTCAACTAACTCAACTCAATGAGTTTGAGTTAGCACTTTAAATAACTCAATTGAGTTAACTCGGAGTTAACTCAATTGCAACCCTGGTAACGACTATACTAAAAATAAACCAAAATGTAAAAAGGTGCTGGGGTTTATATTATTAGATACGTAAAACGTAAAAGAATATACTAAGCAAAAAGTAACTATAAAACTTTTTTATAAATATAATCGTTAAGGTATATTAAATGCTTTATTTATAAGTAAAATAAATATTTAGATTAATTACTAAAATAATAACTATTTATATAATATAGGAAATTTATCCGTTATATATCTATTTATCCCTTTATTAATATTTGCTTAAATAGCTATATTAGTTAGTAATGCTTATAGCTGCTATATTTTGCTAACAGGGTTGGCAATTTGAGTTTGAGTTTTAAGTTAACTCATAACTCAAACTCATGAGTTTGAGTTACAGTTAGCAGTTTTTACTAACTCAACTCAATTGAGTTAATTAACTCACTAACTCAATTGAGTTGAGTTGAGTTTGAGTTTTAACTTCTTTGAGTTTGATTTAACTTAAAACTCATGAGTTATTAACTCAAAACTCAAAGATTAAATATTAAAATAGAAACTTATTTAAATTTAAATATTAAACAGCCGGGATAAAAAGTTAAAAAGGTTAATAATACCGTATGCAAGTCCCTTTAATTTAATATCGATATTCCGAATTTTAAAAATTATTTCTGTTTTATTATTCTTAAACAAAATATTAAAAATATTTTATTAAAGTTTCAAAATAATTATAAAAATTCGAAATATGGGCATTTAAATAAAATAATCTATATACGTTATTATTAACCTTTTTAATTTTATTTCCCGGTTATTTAATGGTTAAAATACATAGCGTTTAATTTCAATTTAATCAACTTTGAGTTTTGAGTTAACTCAGAGTTAACTCAATTGAGTTTGAGTTTTAGGGGTAACTCAACTCAATGAGTTTGAGTTATCACTTTTTTATAACTCAATTAAGTTAACTCAAAACTCAAACTCAATGAGTTTTGAGTTAACTCAACTCTGAGTTAACTGCCAGTTAACTTAATGCCAACCCTGGCCTTATTATATAAATCGTATTGTTTAATAATTTCGCTGACGTAATGGCGTAGTTTTGGGTAGTCGAAATACTATTATATCCGTTTGGTGGTTTTAAATACTCTTTGGTGTTTACTAGTCGGTGCGGAATATATTTCTCGGATAAGCTTGTTTTTGATTTGTTTTGGGATTATAATTTTCCCTTGGTATATAGGTAATATACCGTTTTTTTTATGATTTTGCTTAACGAACTATTTTTATTGGTTACTATACTAGTAGCGTAAAAATTTATAGTAGGTATCAGATTTCCTTCCTGATTACTAGCAAGCAGGGTTGCCAATTAGTTTTGTAGTTTTAGTTTGTAGTTAGTCCGGGCTCTAACTAACTACTGTAGTTTTAGTTAAGCCTCGGACTAACTACATGTAGTT
>JACVEI010000075.1:298125-324067 GCA_018115615.1 Pestalotiopsis sp. DP-2020a | reverse complement strand
TAAACTACGCTCGGAGCTACGTATACGATAATATAAAACTACGAAAAAAAACGAAAATACGTCGCAAAAGCTCCGTTTTAAAAAATAAAATATTATTACGGCGCTAAACCCTGCTTATAAACAAGAAATAAATAAACCCCGGGCGCNACTACGAAAAAAAACGAAAATACGTCGCAAAAGCTCCGTTTTAAAAAATAAAATATTATTACGGCGCTAAACCCTGCTTATAAACAAGAAATAAATAAACCCCGGGCGCTAGCTATAAGCGGCCCGGGTAAACCGATATAAACCCGCAAACTAACGATATTTTTATTATTATTATTTAAACTAAAAATATAGCTCTTCGAGCTACGTTTTATTAATAAAGTTACCCGTAACCCTGCCAAAACCGTAAAAAATAAACTGCTATACAACCGCCTATACTGCCCGCACCCGCCGACCGTGATAATATATTAATATATATTTTGTTTTAACTACTTAATACGCTTTGCGCGTTTATTTAAGTGGTGCCGGGTATACCCCGGGCCATTTTAGTTATCTACCCCAACATTATAAGGCTGCGATAGTGTGCTATAATCACTTTTTAGCACATTATATCTAACACTAATATTATTCTAATAATATATATTAAAATATTATACATTCAGACCATCCTTAAATATAACCATTCTGTAACCATCGCTACCTTAACATNCTAGCTATAAGCGGCCCGGGTAAACCGATATAAACCCGCAAACTAACGATATTTTTATTATTATTACTTAAACTAAAAATATAGCTCCTCGAGCTACGTTTTATTAATAAAGTTACCCGTAACCCTGCCAAAACCGTAAAAAATAAACTGTTATACAACCGCTTATACTGCCCGCACCCGCCGACCGTGACAATATATTAATATATATTTTGTTTTAACTACTTAATACGCTTTGCGCGTTTATTTAGGTGGTGCCGGGTATACCCCGGGCCATTTTAGTTATCTACCCCAACATTATAAGGCTGCGATAGTGTGCTATAATCACTTTTTAGCACATTATATCTGACACTAATATTATTTTAATAATATATATTAAAATATCATACATTTAAACCATCCTTAAATATAACCATTCTGTAACCATCGCTACCTTAACACTATTTTACTTTATATCCAATAAATATAACTATTCTCGATTTTATCTTTACAGTGTGCCTTTACAACGATTAAGAACTGGCTCGAATTATGAATTTCGAAGAACAACCTGCCAAACACAAGACGTTCAAGACTGGTTGTCACTGCTGCATCCTAATGGGACTAGCTCCACAGTCCAGGAAAGTCCAAATCCAGCGCATGATCACAAATCGATCCAGCAGATCTTGCTCTCATCTCAGACAACGAACAGTATAGCAAGTCAATAGAATGCATGAACCCTTCGAGCGATTTCGAGAAGAAGGAGCAAAAGGAGCGCTCGAGGATCCATGGAAGCTATTCGACGCCAATGATCTGATTGTATCTTCTTAGTGACAACAATAAGAATCAATGTACGCTAACAAGAATGGTGTTTTCAGCACGAGGCACCCCTGGCTGCCAATATTGTCCAGATGTGAGTGGCAAGAGCAGTATTGTTTAATATTGAGCGACCACGGGATATAAACAATACTATCACACTTGACCCTGTTTCTGAGTATCATTTGATTCGACAGGCTTCTTCTCATCTGTCTTTCTCAGGTCATGCCATCCCATTCCCCATAATACAAAGATACATGCAGCGGCCACTGCAGTAACCAGGTAAAACACACGATCTATGCTGCGGGAATAAGCGACAAGAACTCCAGCAAGCTCACCAGGTTTAACAATTGCACGGAAACCAGTAGCCCCTGCTCGTATGATTTCAGAAGCATTGACGCTAGGCGCTTCCTTTTGTAATTGTGATTTCAAGCTTGAGTTGAAAATCACATTACAAAGCACTAACACAATAGCTGGACCAAGAGATTGTGCAAAGATAACCAACGCCATCCCTGTTGCAAGTTGTTCGTCTCCAACTACCGCTTGTACTGTGATGATAGCCTGGGACAAAAACAACGTGTTAGCATTCATTCTTCCTGGCATGAGAGTTCCTAGGCATCGAGGATAACGAACTAGTTGCATGCTTAAGCCTGAACCAACGCCAGCTAGTATTTGAAATCCGACCCAAAATCCAGTGGGGCTCCCAGGCTGAAGTAACGAATATAGACCGCTGCCAATAACAAGAAGGACAGTACCAACGATTGCCAGGGGAATTACGAAGCCCATCTTTTGTACTAAGCCATTATTAGTGAAAGTCGGATATTTCTGTGGTGACACATACGCAAAACTCCGGAGAGACCAGCAGCGAAAAGCTGTGGCAGAATTGTAGGCAACAGGTATACTCCACTGAGTATTGCAGTAGCCTCGTTGATGGCCTGGAAGTAAATAGGAAGGAAGAAAGTTGCCCCATAGACCGCCGATATCATGAATGCCTGGTAGAGTCCTGACGACCAGATAGCTTTCTGTTTCATTATGGATGGGGGAAGTAGAGCAGCATCTCCCTTACGCCGATTCCAAAAAAACCACACGATAAATGTTGCGGCGGAACCGCAAAATAGACCTATAATATGGGAAGACCTCCATGGATATTGATTGCCACCGAATTGAAGTGCAAGAAGCAATTGCAGAACTGAGGGGGCAAAAAGAAGAAACCCAACTAGATCCAGATGGTGATGTATTCTAAGGAGAACCACACGAGCGCTCTCCTTAGGCGTCTGTTCTGGTATCCTCAATCGGACCAGAACCAGAGCAGTGAATGCACCAAGGGGGAGATTGATGTAGAAACCTGGAATGAGTTTAGTGGTCCACTTTCTGAGGACAGAGAAATGCCAAGAAGAACACATACACCATCTCCATGTTGTGTATGAGGTGAATGCACCTCCGATAAGAGGTCCAGCAACAAGTCCCAGCTGATTTACTGCCGAAAACAGGTAAATACGCGTTGTCATACATCGGAACCCCGGCAGCGGTACTTACACCCCATAGTTATTCCGATGAGCGCTGGCAAGGACGGTCAGTAAGGTGAAACTGTAGCCATTCAGGTCTCAGTTGCTAGAAGCATTCTGATTCTTGGGTCTAGCTTACTGGGACGTTTTTCAAGCGGTGCACAGCTCGATATGATGGTGATGGCACCATTAATGATGCCAGCAGCACCGAAACCAGCAACGGCCCGACCAACGATCAACATGTTGGATGAGATGGCAGCACCGCAAAGGATTGAACCGATCTCGAAAATGCCAAAGAAAGTCAAGAATGACCACTTATGAAATATCAATAGTTAATAAGAGCTGACAAAGATCAAGTATACGCTGAGAAGGAGCACTAACCTTGGTGTTGAAGTGTGTATACACTTTCCCAGTGAGTGGTTGAGGTGCGGCACTGTGATTCTCCCGGTTAACTGGATGATACTCTCGCTGATCGGATAATATCACGAACCTGCCAAACTGATACGCACTGGCATACCAACCGACATCAGGGAGTGAGTTGAATGTATCCGTGATTCGCGGGATGGCCTATACATAAGTTGACATGTTAGTGGACAATCAAACTTAGGAGTCCGAAAATTGAAACATACCGTACTAACAACCATGGTATCCAATAGCATTAGGAAGCAGGCCAAAGCCACACTGCTTACTATAAGAACAAGTTTCACACCCGTCAAGTACTGACCATTATCGCTACATTGCTCGTCAACGTGCGCCTCCTTCCGTACCGAGCCTGCCACTGACGCTTCCTCGAGAGGTGACGTTTCGAGGCCAAGCCCGGGAGGATGTGAATGAGTAGTAGACACTTGGTCCTCCATATTGTTCATAATCTTGGTGTGATCTGTGGTACGGATTTCAGAACTGTTATGGGGATAACTTGAGATATGAGTTACATCCATCCGATGAGTATTTAGCGATCTCTTCCCAGTAGTGGGTCTTTGCTGGACATAGATACTTGGCGGGATATGGTCCGCGATAGATCGGTGAAATCTTAATTTTACAATGAAGTAAATAGGCCCCAAGAGAAAGTGTGTGCATAAGTGGTATCATTCCGGTGTTGTAGAGGGGCGTGTCCCAAAAACCATACAATAAGATGAGGCGAGCATATATCAAGACAGCGAGCGTCTTTCCTTGGACACAGTCAATACTACACTGTGGATGAATCATTTCGGAGGCCGGGCTATGCAGCCTCGATGGGGTCGTCTATTAGTAATTTCTCTTGCAGGGATACAATGCTTTCTGGTTGGGTGGCTCTTGGTAGGGGGCGGCAAAACTGATGAGGGTACCCCGAACTAACATAGTACAAGGGACCAACAGGTATCAGCCTTATCATCTTCAACGCCCGTCTGACGAACCTCGGACCGCACCAACATAACTACCGCAGTGTGTGGCACTGACGAGGGGCTGCGCACCTGCATCCAGACCGAAGGACCCGCCTCTACATTATGCACTTGTCGCCCGGGAGAAGTGGATCCCTGTCACTGTTGGACCCATTGCCGAATCCGGTACAGAGTACGTACATTGATGGTCGTAGTATTGGTATCGGCCTGCAGGGTTAGTCCAGCCCACGAAAATCGATGCCTGTTTCGGATACAATTTATCAGATCATATGCGGTCAACCAGGCAACCTCGGTTGTTTGCCACGGTAGTGAGCGCAAAGAGTGCTGAGAATGAACGCCAACAATAAAGTATATGGATCATATGCATACAGCTCATTCCACGCGGCCCCAGTCACGCTAATCCCTTGGTTTTGGCCTCTCCCCTGCACGCGGGTCCTTCGAGGCTGTACAGCCATAATTCGTACCACATATTTCGGCGATCTCTTGGGGTCCATTTTCAAATAAAATAGTATTCAAATCGGATGTTTATATTAGGTTTTATACATACACATGGATGAAGTAGAGAATTGTTCAATCAATGGCTCCTACAGTTTTTGTCTGTGGTGCTACTGGCACACAAGGCGGAGCCCTCGCCCGTCAACTCCGTAACATTAACTGGACAGTCCACGCGACAGTCCGCAATCCTACATCACATGCAGCTCAGTCTCTCGAGGCGGCAGGCGTACAGCTCACACAGGGTGATTGGGATGATGCTGTCGCTCTTGAGCGCGCGATGGCCAACTGCAACAAGCTCTTCCTCTGCACGCTTCCAGACTTTGGGGATTTTGATCGCGAGCGCCACCATGCGGAAAATATTGTTAAGGCAGCCAAGGCAGCGGGGATTACCCAAGTACTTGTGTCGACCTCTCTTGGAGTCTTCACGCTGGAAGCAGGTCAGCAGTATATCACTCCAGATTCATTCATGGCTAGGCATCTAGGTAGCAAAATGGCGGTAGAAAAAGCTGTTCGAGATGGCGGCTTCCAGTATTGGACATCCCTGCGGCCTGCCTTTCTAATGGCCAACTTCTTGGAACCCAAGGTCGAGCGCTACCCTGAACCTAGGGACAAAGGGACATGGACGACGGCAATGACACCGGAAACACGCCTTGCCTTGATCGACCATGTTGACATCGCTGCGTATACAATTGCGGCGTTTCAAAGTCCAGAAAAGTTTCACGGCCGCGCCATTGGGCTGGCAAGTGAGATGTTGACAGTGGAGGAGACTTTGACGACATTGGGACAATCGGCGGGGTGGTGAGTAATTTCAATATTCATGACCTTTTTTTCTTTTCGTCAATTCTTGGTTCAAATTTTTTTTGCTTTGACACATAACTAAGTTTTGATGCTAACCTTTGGTCGTCGTAGCTCACTAAGAGCTGTTTTCATGACAGAGCAAGAAATCGCCGAAAATCAAAAGACCTCAAATGTGTTCACCAACTCACAAGTCTCAATGAGATATATGTCCCACTACATTGACATGGACGACATGAAATCAGTCATTCAGCCCACAAGATTCGGAACTTTTCTTAAGAGAGAGAAGGAAGGAGTACAGAGAACCTATGCATAGCAAATATCATTGATAGCTAGAATTCCAATTACTTAAATTGATCTGGCGTCTTGAGTCAAAAAGAAAAAGAAAAACACAAAAACTTGTCATTGTAGGAGTATGCATGTACGTGTAAATGACAACAACAATCAGGTATTTCTGGTTATATCCTTATATGAATACCGAATATAATTACCCTGGAAATTATTGGAGTTCGTCCTAAACACCCGTATCTGGGTGAGGCGAACCTTTCTCGCTCGCGGTTCTTGGATCGTCTCATCAAACTTTCCCAAAACACAGAGAGATATTGGAATCCTCTTCTTCCGTTCATTCTCTGCATCTAACACGCATCTGAGCATTTGTAGGCGGAAGCATAAAGTTGAGCATTGACTGCCTCTTTCCAGGCCTTTGTGTGATCTCGACGTCGTAGTTGAGAAGCACATATGAGAGTGCCTGCTTGACCATTTGAGCCACGAACCATCGCCCCGGACAAGCATGTCTCCCATAGCCAAAAGGAAGGAATATGGTGTTGACAGTAGTCATGAGCTCTTGTTTGCTTTTCTCCTGACTCATGTGGATTGGCACTGACTCATCAGGCTGTTGATAGAATCTGAAGGCATCAAAGACTTGTGGGTTGCGATATATGGTAGGATCCGTGTGTACCATTTGCGCGGGAAATACAGTCCGTACGCCAGACCCAGCGACTATTTGATTGCCGTTGCCAAGATCAACTGGCTACCCGAGACAACGTCCAGGGGAAGCAGATGTACCATCACGTCGTTCAAGCGCATAGATTCGCGCACGGCAGAATCAACACGGAGCAGAGCGTCAACAGCCCTCTTCGTCGATAAACCCCGATGTTCAGCCGAAACGCGGAGGCATTCAGATTCAAGGCTGTTGACGATTACATCTCTTGATTGGCTGCAGTAGATGTCGAGCACAGTGTGGGCAAACACCCAACCGACTGCAAAGACAAACATAGATGTCAAGGCTAAGATGCGCATTGCAATCTTCTCTGCCGTCATTTGTTCTGGGCCATAATTGCTCGCTACGTCAATCAACCATTTGATTACGTCGCCCTGTAATTGTTAGAGTCTGCGATTGAAAGTACAAGAAAGACGCGAAAGCATATGTGGGTTGGAATCGAGATGAAGAACGTACCGGGTCATCATTTTGAAATCCGTGATCCTGATACTCCCGTAGCCTCTCCTTCACCATTGGCAATAAGGTCCTCAATAACCGTCGTTGGTAGTATCTTGCTCGAACAGCTAGCAGGCGCCCTGCTAAAGGCCGTACAATGGGATGTACGCAGTTTATGAAACAGGCATCTACTAAGACTGCATTCGCATACAGTCTAGATTCCTCCAAGTACTTCTCGTCCCTACATCCTGGCAATCCTACCATGATGCGTAAGGCAGCATGTGAGATGATGCGTACCATAGAGTCCCATGCGTTGACGACGTTTCCTTCCCTGGAAGTGCCCCAGCAAACCTGAAAGGCTGTATCCCACTCCTCTCCAATCATGATGGCGAGACTCTCCATATTCTTTGCGCCCAAATGCTTTCGAACAATTTCAAAGTGTATCGTGTTCCCCCAGACATCCCTATCCGTCATCAAATACTGAAATTGTGCATTCTCTAGCAGGGCATCGAAGCTAGACAATTCTTCCCTGGGTTTGTTCAGGAGGTGCAGCATAGAAGGAGGCAGTACAAGAAGTGGCCCTCCAATCCACATAGTAGAGAGAGCAAAAGGCTTGCCAGCTTTTGAGAACTTCTCGTACCCCTCGCGCATTGTCTCCTGCATCGAGGTTACAGATTTAATCAGGGCCAGAGCCCAGCCTATGCGGCTGCCTCCTTGCTGGACACCGACGAAGTCAATGTCATTCCACAGGTCATTGCGGCCTTTGTTGGGTCTTCCCAAGCAGAACTGAAGAAATACCAGCCCAGCCACTACGACGGCTAGTATGGGAATCTGCTGTGTCCACGACATGGCGGGATGCTTGCTAGGCTGGTCAAAACAATGTGGGTAGAAATTCTGATGCGGCGGATCGGATAGAACTAAACTTTCTATCGTTAACGAGAAGCAGAAGAGAGAGATGAAGTGAGATCAGCTGACAAGGTGTCCCACGGCACCCCTCATGTATACCATTATAGGATTCAATTTTTCATAGAGTACGAGCCCATATTAATAACACTGAGCAGACACCTACATTCACCGGGGTGCGTTGATTGATTTCCTGAGACCTGGCTCTTGCCATTCCGACATGGGTACTACACAGATATTGATGACGGGATGCGGAAGCCTAGACACAAGAGCGCCACCACACCATGCCCCGACAAAAGTGGTACCATATTGCGATCCGAGGCCTAGCCACACAATATTGGGCATAATAGCTACATTCTGGTTGGTTATGTGACTTAGCTGCCTCGCATCTGGCCTCCTGCGACCCGTCGTACCGATCGACAAAATTAGGAATCATGTAGTAGTTGTTATACCGAAACATTGGTACTTCGCACGTCATATGCAGGGGGCCAAACGCCCTATAGCGTCCGCCCACGGCCCCCAAATGCATGCACAACAATCACCCACAGGTAATCCCTACGCCCGACATATGCCCGGCACATGCCGATCCACAGATGTGACGGTCTCCAACTGTACCCTGTCTGCAATATACTGTGTAGCATGAATTCCACTCTCACGCGGCCTCTGCCAGACTCTTGTTAGTGCATGGTGACATTAACTATCAGGTTTTAACGGTGATTCTTGAAATTTTTGTAGCACGCCTAGTCCCAGATGTGGATCCAGGACTCCAGAATTGAGCCAATCATAATATTTCAAAATGCTGAAATCGTTAAATTCATTAAATAACAGCTGGTACCAGCCACCAAACAGGTCCACCTGTGACGACCAAAGGCACAAGGCTAAGCTTGCGACAGAAAATTCAAAGAACGGCCGGTAGTTGTATTGGGGGCTTATCACAGGTCTCATGCCGCATTCCATCGGAGTGTTGATGAATCAAGCAGAGGGTAATCTGACATGCATCACACCCTCGTAATGCAGCGGATTGTATACGAAGGTTTCCACCAACTCGAGCCCAACCTCGCTTAGAATTTCGCGCCACTGTGCTTCGGTCCGCTCCATCCCCGCAAGGGCTGTTAGCATGGTCATATCAATAGATGCAGCAACGAGATTGACTCCCACTTCTGGCAGTATCATCTCGTCGATTAAGAGGATGGAATCGTGTCCCATCGCTCCCTTGGTCTGCTCAAGAATTTTGCGGACCTGGTGTGGTGGATGGTCATGAAGAACCCCACGGAGAAAGTAAAACTTTGCATCTAATAATGAGAAACAGAAAAATGACTTTAGCACATCTGATTCTGCATGATTTACAATGGATACAAGAACTCACCCTTCACTGGCTGCGGCTGGAAGAAGTCGTGTTCCATATTCTCTACTCCCGGAGTTGGTAGAGCTTCTGCGATCGAGTGTGGGAGATCCTGCAGGATCACTCTTCCGGGCAGATCTGGATACTTCTCTTTGAACTGCTTGCACTGATGTCCTATGCCACCGCCTATGTTGACATATATAGCTCTGTCATTGTCCTTTGCGTCCCAGCCCTGTACCCTTTGGGTCACAGGATACACTGAAAGCCACGAGACCTCGGGGCGACGACGAAGAGCCATATATTCGTTGAAATAGGCAAGATGCCCGGGGTTTTCGCCAAACCACTGGAATGCATGAAGCGGTGTGTTCCAGGCATCCTGAAAGGCGGTGTGCAGCTCATCAACGGGGTTTTTATATCCTGTTCTCTTCAAGAAGCCAGGAAGTGCATCGAACTGAGGTGCTGCTGTATGGATGCTGGCAACTGATCAGGAATCACCCAATTTTAGCTGCGCAATCACCGGAGACACTCACTAATGACCCAGACCTGATTCGACTACCTTCTGAATGAGGTTGCCGGTGACGGTATTCGGCGCGTATTGGCCTGCTGAAACTTCGGAGATGGCACCAAAAGCCGCCAAGTACCTCAGAATGCGACCTGTAGACATGTTAGAACTAGAATCTATGAAAATAGACTGACGGTGGTACCAATTAACTGCGCCTCTGAACCAGTGTTCTGTGCTGTTTCATCGACTGACATGGAATCCTTGGCTTCGGAGAGAAGCTTGAAAAGTCCCAAGTCAAACCCGATCTTGATGGCAGCTGTTTGCAGGCTCTGTAGATTTGAATCAGTATCAAAGAATATCAAAGAGTCTCGAATGAACTTACCGTATAGCCAAATCGGCAAACAGTATCGCTCTCGTCTTCCAGAGAGAGTATGACATTGTTCAGGGCTAATAAAAGCTTTCGCCGTGTTTCTTGATCAGCTGCATCCGCCAAAAGCTGGATTTGGTTGACAGCGGCGTCCATGCTGGCATTCAAGTGTTCATTGATCTCGACACAAGTTGTATCAGTATGGGATACCAATACGGTCGTGGACGCTTCCTTCTTGTATTCTTGGGCGAAAGACACTTATTCATCCTTCAGAACGACAAGATCAGAGGTAGCAGGTTGTAAAATGCCAAGCAGACACTCAGAGTAGGTACGTACATGATGTACCTAGATTACAAGCTTCCTTCGCTATGATGGGTCATTCATCATTGTGGGCGGATACCGGATTTGATCCCGGGGGAAGAGGGTGTTTCTTTGGTCGGCGATGTGAGTACCTGGGCAGGGCTGCATACTGCGTGCGCTCTTGTCCAAAACAACTACTAAAAAAACTGACGCATTGTTGTTGATTCTGTGGTCGGATTCATCTGTCGATGGAATCTACGCCCCGCAGTTTACTTGAGTGAAAACGGCCCGCTCCGAAAGTTGGTACTTACATAGTACATACCTAGCGACGCAGACGGGTCCGCCCAGATATGGTCGGGATGCAACAGGCAAAACGGGCGAGGCACATTGATGTAACTTGTACATAGGTACGCCATTTTAATCATACAACCCTCTCGGTTATTGTGTCACGTCTCCCAAGCTTACTGTAATCCACATAACTACATGGCTACCTACCTTAGATAGTAGGGTATGATTGGACCCCAAATGAGTGTATGCTAGATTCCTCGGGCGGCCAAGGCCCCCTTGAGCCTCGCCGCAAATCCAACAATATATTCTGACCCAATGAGAGTGTAATGTGTACCTTCGACCGCATGCATCCTGGGCTCGGTTCTACAGAAGTCTCGCCACTTATCCAGATGACCGCTTATCCATTCTTGTCGCGAGGATGCCGCCCATTTCAGCGGAATGGCGTGGAAAATGTCGATACATTCCACCAATCCTTCTGGTTCGTAATCTGTGGCCATACTCTGCAGCCCGTAGGCAACATCTGCCCATCGGGCTAGAGCCATTTCTTCAAGTCCCAGCTCCTCCATGCGATCAACGTTTGACGCACGAACGACTTGTGTTAATGCTTCGTTCCTGGGTACATCCGTGAGTCCAGATCTCTCCAAACGCTCGACTTCATCTTCGGAGACGAGGCCGAGAAATTGTGACAAGTGCAGGATGCACATGTTCCAGCTTAGCTGGCGCATGCGTGCTTTGATGTGTGGAGGCAGATTGAAGCTTCCCAAAAAGCTTATCTGGCTCTCTGCACTTGGTCCACCCATAGCTTGTAAACGTTTTGCCATCTCAAATGCAAGCATGGCGCCGTAACTGTAGCCTGCTATGGCATAGGGCCCCTTTGGCTGGTGCCGATGAATTGCTTCAACATAAACGTTGACAGTCTCAGTGATAGAGGTAAACCGTGCTTGACCTGGCTCAAAACCACTTGCTCGTAAGGCGTGAACCGGACGGTCATCATCAGCCAGTTGTTGTGCTAGGCCGATGAATATTAGAGCTTCACCTACCCCAGGGTGGACAAGCCACAAAGGAGTCTTGGTGCCAGTAGCTTTTAACGTTACTACGGGATCATAATCCATCATTTCTGCCTGCTCTGCCTGTTTGATTGGTAAGTTCTGGGGCTGATCTAGTGCTAGAGCGGCGGAGAGCAAGCCGGCCGTAGGGTTTTTCAAGAGCATCAAGATGGGAATTGCCCGAGCAAGACGGGTGTCTATGTGTCGCTTCAAGCGAATGAGGTCCAGCGAAGTAAATCCAAGCTCAAAGATTGGAGTTTGTGGCCCAATATTTTCAACAGATAGACCAAGAGTCTCTGCAAAATCATGGATAAGCAGCTCCTCGGCCTCTGTTGTGGTAAATTGTGACGGCATGGTTTCTTGCATTTCCTTTCGGTAGAGATCCAACTTCTCGCTGTGCAGGGCGACATCCTCGTTGAAAACGCCAGCACAGAAGAGGGAGCTCATCTTAGCTCGAGATATCTTCCCCAGGGTCGATACGGGTACTAGAGCTAGTGATGACTCTCTAAGAGAAAAGACCAGGGGCCGTGAAGAGAAACCAGCCACACAGGCTTGGACTATCATCTCCTCGATCTTGTACATCTCCTGGGCAAGATGTGACCACGATGCAGGAACGTAGCCAACTGTGATCTGTTCAGAATGGGAAGATCGAGAGGAGAACACCACAGTGCGGGCCACACGAGTATCTAGTGTCCGCTCCAACAGTGAATCGATGTCTGCGATGGGTATTTTGATGCCATTGACGTTGATAACATCCTTGCTCCGGCCCATGAGACACAAGTTGCCATCAGAATCAATATATGCCTGGTCCCCAGTACGGAACCAACCATCATTCGAAGGGAAAGCTTCTGCAGTAGCCTTCGGGTTGCGATAATAACCATCGAATACCACATCGCCGCGTAGCTCCAGATCACCCGGCTCGTTCGTCGCAGCTGGCCCTGAGCCTAGGCTGATACGCATCTCAATTCCATTCATGCATTTGCCCAAGCAAGCCGAGTCATAAAGGCGTTCTCGGTCGTAATCTGGGCACGAGAGATTGAATATTGCACCAGCACAGGTCTCCGTCATTCCAAATCCAGGTGTGAGCACGTTGCAACGGGCACCGTATTCTTGGAACAATGCAGAAGCAGCTTCGCAAGTCCGGGTTTCGTTAGCCTCGCCTCCAGAAGCGACCATTTGTAGGCTCGATAGATCCCAAAGGAGAACTTCCTTCGTAGCCGGGGGCACAGCCCTTGGTGTAGCTACTAGTCTTCCAAGAAAGAAGTTCGGGGCAAAGGTACGGCAGACATGGTGCTGACTGAGTAGATCTAGAAAGGTATGCGGGGACGAGACAACATCAGCAGCGTTAACATGTATCTGATCAACGCCAAGCCACAATGCTTGAATGTGGATCTCAATCAAACTGGCAACGTGGTCAAGGCTTATCCAGTTGAGAAATGGCCCGTCGGGACTTGGTTGGCGGACAGCAGCTTTGCCAGAAATCGCCGCAATCACTTGTCTGTGGGTGATACGAACAGCTTTGGCATTTCCAGTGCTTCCCGATGTGAGCATCAGCATAGCGAGATCATCGCTGCGGCGACCCTGTAAGGGTGGCGGATGATCTTCCAGCGCTGATTCTGAGTCGGTGGAGGGTGGCGTTTGTATGGCTGTAGTGGATTGATGTTCCTTTCGACATAATGACTCGATCGTGTGAACTCGCAATAGCTCATGTGCTCCGGTGAATAGATCCAGCAATCTCTCGCTGGTGAGGCAAACGGGGGTTTGGAGTAGATTCGATAAACCATTTATTTGCTGTTGCCGATGATCTTCAATATTGCTGAATGGAGACGAAAGAACTGGTAATGCATTGGCCAACAATGCAGCCCAGAACCAAAGAATAGTGTCCCAATGTTCGTCGAAGTGTAGGAGTACTAAGTATCCCTCATGGAATCCCGGAAGAGTCCGGAGAAGCTGGCAGTAATCACTGGCTGTGCTATAAAGCTCTTTGTACGAGAGCTGTCTTGCCGTCGACGTATTTCCAGCAGCATAGCAAAGTATTGCCCCCTCCTCTTGTGCTGCTCTGGCTCTCAGTATATCTTGGAGAGACCCATCTCCCGAAACCGGCTGTGGCGAGCATGACTTTGTCATTGAGCCCAATTGTGGTGCCATTTAGAGCCAAACAAGCAACACGACAATTTCTGGGGCAGTGAAGCCGGAAGTGAAGGATTTAATAGTGGCTAAATGATTTGGGATCAAGGATGGGAAATGAACAAGTTGTGAAGACCGGACTCTAAATTTTCAAGCAATTCTTTGGGATCTTGTGAGTTTTAGGTAGCAGGGATGAGTCTGCTATTCAGATGTAGAAGATGACCTGACTTGGTAAGAATAGATCGATAGAAGCCGGGCATTGATAACACATCAGGTATGTCACACTTGCGGTGTATCACTTCAGCCCACTTATGTACACTCTTGAGCAACAGCTATCGTATCGTGTTGCCAAATTTCACCTACCAACAGGAAAATGCTGTTCCCCCTTCCCCGCTTGCTGGTGCCTCCACGATCGTAGTCTTCGAATTGTCAGGGAGTATCGTTCTCAGTCGCAATAACGAAGTCAACCGGCATCTATTTTGTGTTGAGTCTACGTATACCGGGTGTTCTCAGTAACATGAGTCCAGTGGTAGCTCAGAGAGGACGCGTAAGTGTAAAAAAGTATCAGGTAGTAGGTACCAATGAGCATAATTTTTCGTCGACGACCCGCTGATCTGTATACTGGTAGAGGACTCATGTCCTCTCTGAGTTAGCACAGGACTCATCTAAACGAGAAAATTGGTACATCGTGAACCGTGAACGTAGAGTGGTGCCCTAGACCAATGAGTTTGTGGAAACAACAGCAGATAACATACTGGTCGACAATGGCAGACTTGGCTTGTACTAGGCATTTCCAATGTATCCTAGAGTAAGCTGCTAGCAGGGGTTGTAAGACGGATCGCGTCACAAACCGTTCACTGTGCATAACACCGACCAAGACATCACAGAAAGAGGCAATAAATTCGAGCCTTATGTCGGGAACAAGGAAAAGGAGGGGGTGTGTAAGCTGGGACATAACATCACGTTGGTATCAAAATATGCAAGTAGAATGGACCCCAAATGTACACGACATCGAGGAGTACGCAAGTCAGCCTACAGTGGATCTTCAAAAGCCCTACGAGGTGACACAGCATGGGTAATGTGCAGAAATGGCGCTAGTGGCCCACGACAGTGATCGCGTTGGGCGAGACCTGCATGGGCAGCCTTATCCAATTGACACAGTACATAGCCAAACTATTTCTTTGGGTGTAAGGTCCTCTGCACCCGATCCAACGTTGAGCGGTCGGCTTGCAAGTGCTGGCCGCTTCACGTTGCACTGCGCTTGACCCATGTGCACTGAATCAGGGTTAGACCGAGAATTCTCATATGGTGAAGACTGATGCAACTACCCAGTCGTATGGTCCGACCCGTTACTCCGTAGATGGGGGCACTTACAAGCGAGTATCGAGAGAATTGGCGCGCAGATGGTTGCAGCCTCGGTTTGTACAAGTGTTTGACGAAGCGTACTTCCTTTGTATTCTGAGTTGCTCCCCTAAATCAGATATGCAATCAGGATATGTAATTTGCGCCGTCTGGCCCCAACTATTAACGGGAATAGCTGAACAGTGAAGCGGTTCATCAAAGGCTTGGCCGGTACGTCCAGGCACTGGTAGTCGCTATTTGATCAGTTCGCGAGCTCTCATACATCCGCTTCTCTATCAAAAACGTATTCTCCCATTCACAGAGCCATCTGCCAAGTATCAAACATGGCGAACTCAGACGTTTCTACTTCCCGTATTGTCTCGCTTGCCACTATCATTAGTCTCTCTGTTGCGAGAATTCAAGAGATCATTGATGCCCAAGGAGCTCCCTCGCCGTCTTTTGACGAGAATGCACCTCCTCTGCCCTCGAGTATCGCCGAGGCCCAGGATGCTGTCCTGGATGCTACAGCAGAGCTGCACGATCTGCTTACAGACCCTTTGAACATGATTCATCGATCTTCCAAAGTCCGTGGTCCAAGCTACCATAATTTAGAATATGATCAGCTAACACCATCTACGAGCTAGAGTGACAAGTCGGCTTGCCTGCAAACTATTGCTCGCTTCGATATTGCAAGCCGGGTGCCGCCCAATGGAAGAATCTCCTTTGCAGAAATAGCCAACCAGACACCTTTGACCGAGCAAATGGTCAGCCGGATCATCCGTCACGCTATGACAATGAGGGTTTTCTGTGAGCCAGAGCCTGGTATGGCAGCTCACACGAGGGCATCGAGGCTGCTCGCGAGTCCAAACATGAGAGATTGGACGCTAGCTGGTACAGAGGAGTTGGGGCCTGCAGGCGGAAAGGTAACCCACCAAGCCTTCTGAGCAAATACCAGATATTGACACCTCACACGCTAGTTGGCAGAAGCTCTTGAAAAGTGGCCAGGGTCACAAGAGCCGAATGAGACGGTAGTTCCCCTCGTAATTATTTTGTGAAGCTTCCATTAACCATCTCACAGGGCTATTCTCTTGCAAATAACACTATGAAATCGATTTTTCAAACTATTGGAGAAAGCCCGGAACGAGCCACCCGTTTCGCGAACGCGATGAAAGTGATGACGACTAAGCCTGAATTCGACCTGTCTTATGCCACAGATTATTACGATTGGGCAGCTCTTGGCGAGATCCAAGTCGTTGACGTAGGCGGTGGAGGAGGACACTTTGCAATGGCACTTGCCAGACAGCATAGTAATGTTCGCGTTGTTGTGCAAGACATGGCCGAGGTGATCGAAAACTCAGCATTGCAAGGTACTAATGGACATGTGAACAGAATCTCCTTCATGAGTTACAATCTGTTTGACCCGCAAACGGTCCGCGCAGACGTCTTTTTCTTCCGCTGGATCTTCCATAATTGGTCAGACCAGTACTGTGTTCGGATACTCAAGGCACAGGTGCCTGCACTGAAGTCTGGTGCGAAGCTTCTTGTACAAGAAGCTCTACTGCCAGAAAGTGGAACTGTATCCCATTGGAGGGAAAAAGATTTCAAGTAAGTAACACGTGAAGCAAAAGATTTACTCAAACATGGATGGTTTCAATTGACTAATTCGATTCCATAGGGCAATGGACCTGGAAATGGCCTATACATTCAATTCCCGCGAGAGAAGCTTGGCGGACTGGGTGGCCTTATTCAAACAGGCCGATACGGCATTTGTGCTGCGAAGTGTTATTAAACCCACAGGCTCTGCGCTGGGAATCCTCGAGTTTGAGTGGAAAGGTGCCGATTACCACGCGGAATGAGCATTCTGCTCTTTGTCAGTTGCACGTGATGGTATGGCACATGGAGATAGCTACTACAGAGTGCTTTGTTCCTGATATTTAGACATGCTCAATATTCTTTGAGGCCAGATAGATTGCTATTCATGATTCATAGTATAGATTTGATTTTATGTTTTGATATAGGTATGTCAGCGATATTTCAACATCATCTGCAAATCTCTTCGTTAGAGCACTTTCGTTAGAGCACTTTAGGACACAGAGGATTAATGCTACACAAAATAATATAATTTCGGTATATTTAGAATTTCATGACGAAAAACTAGATAGCTTTAAGATTGAATGCAGACGCCAAGAAATTTAGAATTGTAGTTGTCATTGATTTAAAGGTTATGTTGCCTGGTTGTCAGATACCCTGACGACTGCCATAATACTAGATCTCACGCTCCCACTCAAAGGGTAGGATTGTAATTCTTCAAAAACTCCTCCTCAGCTTCAGTATTGGTCCGGCCTAGAACGGCGTTTCTAGTGGGATATCGCCCGAACTTCTCCAGTTGTTGTACATGTCTCTTCGAAGCCGCGATTCCCATGTCAACCCACTTGTGCTCTTCGTCGGTAACGCACCTTGCTTTCAAGGCTTCGAAGAGATAACGGGCCGCAATTACCGTAATCAGGCTTTCCTGTTGGAGCAGTGGCATGTAGAATGCCGACGCTTGAATGACAGTAACCTCTTTGTCGAAGTCTCGAGCAATAGCTCGTGTTGAGGTTTCGGTTGCCTTGGCATCACCACTCAGGGCGTCTGGTGTGCCGCGAAAGAGGTTTCTCGAAAACTGGTCTAGCAACACAACCAGGGCAAGACTCCCTTCCGGCTGAGTAGTCCAATCGTCCAGCTCGCTGCGGCGTGCTTTCAAGACTAGCTCACCGAACTGGGATTTCAGCTCCTCATCAAAACCCTTGGGAGCAATGATCCATTCCACTGGATTGCGGTTGAACCAGAAGGTAACAATGCGATTGGCGTCTGAGTTCATGGCGGGCGGGAGCGAGACAAAGCGGCGCGATCGAATGGCTGTGGTGAAGGTGTGATTTTTCAGAAGCTGGTTACGTGAGTGGTGGTGTCTGTTGATCAGTTGAAGGTACCAACTTACCGTGCCGAACGGATGGCGAGTCAACATTACGTGTTGATTCTTGGAACGGGCGCGCTCACAGTTGGCGGGGACTGGCACCTCTGTAGACTATGGTGATCCAATACCCCGCTTCCGGCGGCACAGCGTTTCCTTTGAAGAACTCGGCATTGGGTAGATCAACACCGCGTAACTATAGGTACTATGAACAGGCAGGCTAAGCAGGCTCACTGCAGGTGTCTCATTGAAGGTCTGCACCAAAGCCAACAAGTACCCAGCAGCTAGGTGACCCTTGAGCCTGGATTCATGCTTTTTCGAGACGGACTACAAGATATCACGGCAGTAGAGTAGCAAAATTGCTAAAGGCGGGGTCCGTTGGGGTCCGTTAAGCACCAACTCTCCGACTGCATGAAATCACTGCAATTAAATTAGCCATTAGATAGCAGCCTGCTGCCTGGCATGTCTTTCCCCGGCCCCTGTGGTAAAGTGCATTTCTAAGCCACCTACGATTTAGACGTAAGTTGGTTACATAGCGTGCTGCACAATTTGCACGGCGTTGCGGTGCATATACATGCATGACATGGCGCTAAGGCAGGCAGAATAACATATCTGTCAAATGTAGGGGGACTATATCGGTCTGTTCAGGAGCATATTGAGTGATGTATTGATGCATGTTCATGTCTTGACTACTTGGTACGCTTTGCGTGGTTGTTTTGGTGGTGCTGGGTATACCCCGGGACTTCCTGCTCATTTGCACCAACACCGTGGGGTTCCATGGTGTGCTACAGCATCTTTTGTAGCACACCATATCTGACAATATCTCTAACAGCGTCACACACTTCTGTCTTTTGCCAATACAACAACTTTGGGGCCGGTAGCGAGTACGCCGGTGGATCAGGTAATGATTGGTGAGGACAAAATCATTATCATCGTACAGTATGCATTGGATATTGATGCCGGGATTAGGAGATAATTGGCATCAACTTTTGGTCATCTCTCGGCACTCATCTCGCGGTAGGCGCGGCGGATAGCATGCGGCACCACCCGTACCTTCATCTTCCACCGCCCCACGCGGGCCGCCTCACAGCCGTTCCTAGCGGGGGAGGCAGCCGAGGCAGCTACCTAGCAGCTTTAACTGAAGCGCGAAAGTCTGGGTTGCATTGCATTAATGCCCTTGCTGACTGCAACCAAAGACCAAAGAGCCTCGCATTGAGAGACAAAGGTCGTCTTGGCTGTTAAGATAGAGAGATGTCGGTTGAGTTCACAGCCTGGTTTTGGAAGTCGGCCTTTCCTCAGGGTCTATTCGATTCCCCCCCTTTTTTTCATCCCCAGGTCGCTTGTACTCAGCTTTTACCATGTGGATGAGCATTCAAATGGATCAGAGTGACGCTGTCGGTATTGACGCGACAAACTACTTGTGGTATTCAGCTGGGTAGGATTACTATTGGGCCCGTGAACATTCTACGAATAATGATTTACACAGGGTCTTTAAACATATCCGCGGGCTATCTATCTGCGCATGCACGGTTCTCGAGCCTTCACGGTTGTCGAGCCTTCACGGTTATCGAGCTTTTGTAGGTGTCTAACTTTAACGGTGTCAGTGCTTGGCGGGAGCTAGCAGTTTGTTTTGCCCCAACTCAGCCTCCCTCTCCAACTCAGTGGACGCTTCATTGAGAACCCCTTTGTGCACTACGGTGCCTAGCCAACCATGTGGTAGTGGGGTAGTACTTGACACACCGCGCGAAGCACCAATCCCGCTAAAACGGCAGCACACGGGTTCCTCCCTGTATTCTTTAACTACCACAATCAGCCCTACAATTCGGACCAATTCTCCAGCTTCCTTGCTTGCTAAACAGCGCATTCTCGGCCTCCTTACTGATAATCTTTGTTCGCTTTCTAGTAATTGCTCACGAGACTGATCGCTTGTTGCTGATACTCGAGCATCGCTTGTCGCAACTGTCCTCAGCAGTCCCTACACCATTCATAGCTCATCATGGACCGCGGCATGGCTTTATCTACGTTAGTAGCTGCAATTGTCACTTACTACGTATCGCTTGGATTCTATCGTTTGTTTTTTCATCCATTGGCTGTCTTCCCCGGTCCGAAACTCGCTGCAATCTCGCGCTGGTACGAGGCATACTACGACGTGGTTTTGAAGGGACAATATACACGAAAGATTGCAGATCTTCACAGAGTATATGGTAATACATTCATCCAAACCACTTGAGATGTTCAGATGCAGCAATAGCATATCTGACCCCTACTCTTCAAAGGTCCAATTATCCGGATCAGTCCGCACGAACTTCACGTTCACGACCCGGCATTCTTCGGCACGCTATATCGCATGGACGGGCGCTGGGATAAGTATACTTGGACGTACGATGCATTCGGTGCCAAATCTTCCACGGTTTTTGGTTCAGGTATGTGCAATGATCCCGGAAAGCTATGTCTCTAACGGATGTGTGGGCTTCAGACCATGATCTCCATAAGAGCCATCGCCGTGCCATTGCTCCTTTCTTCGGAAAGACGAAGGTTCTCGGCCGTCAAGAAATGCTTCGGCGAAATACTAAAAAGCTTTCCCTTCGCATTACAAGCCTTATTGGAACTACTTTTAATCTGGGAGCAGCTATTAGCGCTTTCACACGCGACAATATTAACGAATATGTAATTGGCAAAAGTTACAACGAAATAAACCTGCAAGATTTCGATGTCGCACTATCTATTGCATCTCAGGGTGCTGGAGTGTTTTGGCGGACCACAAAGCATGTACGCTGGTTCGGCCCCACAATGAGGGCAATGCCTATCGACTGGGCAATGAAAATCGCAGACGATGGCACCAAAGCTTTCCTCCGTTACGTACAAGTGGGTAATTTTCAAGTGTAATTCGTGTCTAAATTCTTACGCTACGGGGCTAATCAAATGATAATCACGTTAAACAGAACTCGGAGCGGGACACACGAGAAACTATGACCGCTGCAGAAGCCTCTGACCCGGACAGCCAGTACCGGAACTCTATGATACATGAGATGGTTCACTCGGCTCTTCCATTTTCTGAGAAGACCTTCGACCATATCTTTGAAGAGGTAGCTACTGTGACAAGTGCAGGATTTGAAACGACAGCCAACGTGTTAAGGCTGATTCTCTTCCACATCTACGCCAATGATCATATTCTTCAAACGCTTAGGAAAGAGTTTTCTTCTCTCCAACCTGCAATTTCCGAAACAGTCACACTCAGGCAACTTGAACAATTACCATATCTCACAGCAATCATCAAAGAAGGTCTGCGTTTAAGTCCCGGAATCGCCTCAAGGATGGCTCGTATCACTGACCAGGATCTGTATTACAACAACTGGCGCATTCCTGCTGGAACGCCCACTGGAATGACTATGATTCTTTTGCACACTGACCCAAAACTTTATCCTAACCCTATGCGCTTCAACCCTGATCGGTGGATTGAATCTCCGGAAAACCAAAGCCTTGACGCGGTATTTGCTCCTTTTTCAAGCGGGACAAGGGCGTGCCTTGGCATACAGTAAGTCCTCAGCAGCTTTATTGAATGTGGATATATTGACCTAAGAAATTGTCAAGTCTGGCGTGGGCCGAGATATACCTTCTCATTGCTGAACTAGTGCAGAATTTCAACTTCACAATCAAGGATGCTACAGCGGGCGATTTCGAGTTTGAGATGGACAATTTTGGGATCGGTACCAAGGCTGGATGCAACTTAACGGTATTTGTGACCGCACGAGAGGATTGATAGTTTCTTTTCACGTAGAAATTAATGGCGCTCATCTAAAGACTATTTTGTGAACTCATCTGGAGACGATATTTTACAAATTCAGTCGTGGGACCCGCGAGCAGCTAAGCTATGGAAATTCTAGTCGAATGCACACTCAACACTGTGACTTGGTACCAATGTCTACTCTCCTGACTCGGGAAAGGTGCCAACCATCCTCAGCCTTACTGTAGACAAGTTGATAAAACTTCCAATGGGGCCACAGGAACAAGATGTGATATACAGTCATGTCATGGAATTGGCGGACGGATCTCGCAAGGTTGCATTATTGACGCCAGTAGGACTTGGTATTAGAATTATGGCTCCTGCTTCAGAGCCCTGGTCGTGAAGATTATTGTGTTGGTGACTATCTGCAGCCAATGTAGGTCGGCGGCAACGTGGGTCAGCAATCTTTGATCCTTGACCATATGCTGCTTGTGATCGAATTGGCGTGCGAGGCGTGTCGTTAACCAAGGTACCTGGATACATTTTGTATTGGCAACATTCGTCCGCCAGCACTGCAAAGTTACATTTGGGGGCGGAACCAATCCGACCAATCATCGGCATTAGTCAAACCTTTCGCTTTCCCATACTCATGGAGTTCTAATGCAGGTAAGCAATCGTATGTGACTTTCTATTTTTATCGAAGAGCACTGCCTCACTCATGGTGCATGCCTGGCCCCATCGCTCGCACTCCCATTGGGGACAGCAGATGTAGACACCGGTCTTTGACGCTGTCATCGCGATTGCGTGATGCGAAGGTACGTATTAAGTTTAATTTATTGTAACATTTGATCGGCGTGCTGTACGTAGCTTGTTATAACCAGGTGCTATTGGATGTGATCGAGACTGCAGAGATTGACCCAAACCTGCTGCGCGTTATGCTGATTTACACTAGCACCACAATACAGTGTCGAATTCATTGCACACTCCTTGTATGGCCCCAGGCATGTTGAAGGCTTTCAACATACGCTTCAGTACACGCGGTAGACACTCGTACAAATACGTAGACAAGGAGCTCAATAGCATGCCTTTCACCATCACCCCGCTGACAGCTAGTTACCATCCAGCACATCTGATGTGATCTTGTTCAGCGTACTCTCGAACAATTAAGTTGAACCCTCCTATCATTGGCACTGATGACCGCTTTACCTGGAGCTGTCGATCCGAGCGATCTCGGCCGTGGGCCTTTGATCATGGGTCTGACATGGACTTTCGCCGGTTTAGCAATTCTTGCCGTACTCCTGCGCCTCTACATACGCAGCAAAGTCGGAAATGGCCCTATACTGGAGGACTGGCTCATGGTGGCCGCCGCGGTAAGTTTCACCAGACGAATTGAGTTCTCAGCCTGCCAAGTTCCTTTATTGATGATGTTCAACATACTAATTATTTCCACCACTGACAATAGGCCTGCAATGTTGTCTCACAGTCCTTTGTGACGATGGCCTTTCACTATGGCCTTGGAAAACACGATGTGGCTTTGACGCCAGACCAAATGATCGATACCTTGAAATGGATGTGGCTGGCCAACACGCCTGGTCTGCTGGTAGGAGTTTTAGCCCGCATATCCATTGCTGTATTACTCATTCGTCTCTTCGGCGGTGTCCGCTTCTGGCTCAAAATCTTTTTGATCGTGGTGACGGGACTGTGTACCGTCCTGACGATTGTCATGCTTCCCTGCACTTACCTACAGAGCACTCCCGTCAGTGGTAATTGGAATCCTATGGTCGAAGCAAAGCGCTGGAATCCGCAGATCTACATCAGTCTTGCCTTCTTTATCCAAGGTAAGCGAGCTTTCATTCTGTTGACCTGGGTGGTGGCTGACTGATATCTAATGGACTGTAGCTCTCTGGACCTTCTCTGACTTGACCTTCGTCCTTCTTCCAGTCATGGTTATATGGCAGCTTCAAATGACTTTACGACAACGTATTGGACTCGTACTGCTCATGAGCGTATCTCTTTTCACCATGGCAATGTCTATTCTCAAAACCGTTGGTCTTAAGCACATTGCCGATCAACAGTCCGATCCCACAGCAACGGATGTGCAGTATAATGCGAGCCTAGAGATCTTGTGGTCCTGCCTGGAGCAGGCCTGCGTTATACTAATGGGCTGCGTTCCATCTCTCCGGTCCGTCGTGAGGCTGGAGATCACCAAGTCGATCTCAAGTTCATTGGCCAGTATTCTGCGAAGAAGGAAGACGTCCAAATCATCCTTTAGTGAGGTGAAAGATAACGGAAATGACGTACCATATGACAGCTTGGAGATGACGACTGAGCAGCTCAGTCAGGGCGGTCGACGCTTCGGTCCGACTTTTAGCGCTGGTGTTACTTATGACAAGGCAGGCATCGGTAGCCAACAACACCTGGTCAACGATGGCATTGTTTCAACCACAAAGGCTCACGTTTCATACAATTAAGTCTGAGCGTATTGGCGAAAAGTGCACACAACGATAGGGGAGAGGATATCAATAGCAGATGAACCTTCCATGGAGACAACTCTCGCATGAGGCAGCGGGAACGTAATACGCGATGGGGTTACTAGGTATCAAGTATTTCAGTTTGTTTTTCAATCTTGTATAACTTATCATTTCATGCACCAATGAAATATTTTTCTCTACCAACTTTAACAAAGAATATCACGTGCTGTTTGGCTTAATTAACTGTTGTGAACAGACAAGAGTGTATAGTAAGTGTCAGATAATGGGGTTATTTTTGGTTGTATTGAAATAATGGTTATAAGTGTCACGGCGCTGGACCTTGCCTAGAGGCAAGATGTGGATGGATCCCGGACGCCAGCTGTGGGCGGCCCGGGCGGGCCGATGTGGGCCCACAGCCTGACGATATCTTCACTGTTTCTGCCCGAACTGAGGATGTAGCTCTTCGAGCTACGTCCTGTCAATAGAGTTATCCGTAACCCTGTCAGAACCGTAGAGAATAGACTGTTATACGACCGCCTATACTGCCTGTACCTGCCGACCGTGACACTTTGAAGCTAAAAGATACAAGCAGGCTATAGATCGATTCTTCTACTTAATAGCTTAGTCACTGCTCACTGATGCTTCATTAAACGCTCTAATTGAAGCGCTCGATGGGATATCCATCGCAAATCTTGCTTGACCGTTATGCTAGGTTGGCCAAGCAGCTTGCTACAATGCAGTGAATTGTGCCCACAACATATCCGTTGAGCTAGGCACACGGTGGGATACCCTGAAAAGCCACGTTCTCGAATTTGATCGGCAGGAAGCGATGCTTAGCCAGCTTGAGCCAGCGTATCAAGAACTGTCACCTAACGCTATCATACCCATATCGGCAAAAGCTATACGTTACCGTGTCACAGGCTATCGAGAAAACGTGCCACTTGCGCCAGGTAGACATGTCCTGTGATCGCTGGATTAGTACTCAGGTGGGTGACCACTGGGGAATCCCCGGTGTTGTATGTCTTTAATTTTTGTCCCGCTTTTCTTGCCATCATCAGCTTCTTGCGAATCTCTTATGATTGGGTGTATTGACGTATGGCTCCTGATTTTGCTCTAGCATATTTATTTCATAGTTCAAGTTTTTGCAGCACGCATTTGAACGTTTATTTCAAGTATAACTTAATCCAAATAGTATATATATATATTTATACGCGCAGCGGCCTGCGTAACGCGGGTTTTAAAAGTCGATCAAGCTCGATTCGATACCGGGCGTTAAAACGGTCGGCGGGGGAAGCGAAAACATCTCCGTATTCGGGCTCGCGGGCTACCAGGGCGGCAATATATAAGATAACAGCAGCGGCGAGTTCGGCGGGGAGCACGGCTTCGACGGCAACCTTAAAAGCGTCTCGTATACGACCGTTAGCTACAACCGCAATATCAGCGATACCGCGAACAATAAAAAGCGCTCCGCAAAAAAAAAAAAAAAAAA
>JACVEI010000075.1:283449-296691 GCA_018115615.1 Pestalotiopsis sp. DP-2020a | reverse complement strand
CCCCCCCCCCCCACAATTTACTCTAGGATCACACGACCAATCTGCGAGATCCTCTACCGTCCAGAGCCAATATCAACTCAAGGTCAGTGGACTAGTACCTAATCCTTACAGTCCTGGCGGTGAACTAATGAGCTTGTGGACTTGCAGGCAAAACACTTCTGCATCCCAAGCACACGGCCTCGAGCTCTTCAGCATCCACGGATGGTGATTCCAACCAACGGCGATTTGATTCTCCCAGCGAACACAACACAACTTCCCGCAACAACCCTCGTCGTGCCTTCGGGGGCGGAGCAGATTCGTATGATGCTCATCGTCTGCCATGTCGTTCCTTGGCATTTACATTCAGTTGTCCTCGAAGCACCCAGAAAGCCATTCACGAAGCTTCGTACATGTCAACAAGGACAAGATCACCCCGATATCTGAATCATTGTTCGGCAGCCTTCACAGATGACAAATCACGATGTCCAGCGGACAGTTGATACAAGTTCTGCAACTCGTACCCTGGTGCTCACCTTGAGAGATTCGAAGAGGACGGGATGGGCTGAGTGGATCTGGCCCAATGGATTTCAAATGGTCTATGTATCCAGTAGTCAACAATAAAGCACTACTAAGAAATTATATTCGTACTCTAGGTGTTTTAAATTGCAGACGGTATTCTTTTTATGGCAGTCAAGCAGCAGTTCTAAACCCTTTTGTTTAAAAGCAAAACTGAATTCTTGGAGTCTTTTTGATCAAAATAGCCTCAGTTTACCAGTCAAGCCATACATGCAAAGTATTTAATGCAAGCTTGCGCTTTTGTATGACTACAGTTCATCATAGGCGATCAATAACCCTTGCAACCGGGACAAATCCCCATTGATAACATAGGCATTATGCACTTTAGGAAGAGAACCGACGCACCTTGTAGTGCTTTCTGATGGAAGGTGAAGAAGAAGAGAATATGATTGCGATCAATATCTTGGGAGGTCATAAATAGCCGGGCGGGGAAATGGTGGGACTGCTGCCTGTTGTGACAGAAGCTGTCAGCTGCAGCCAAGCGACGGCAAGTGCAGCAGAGCCGCTGTGGGGCGGTGACCTAGAATAGCGGAATGAGAAAGCCAGCTGTCCCGAACCATAAGGACTGTCACTACAACTGCCAGGTAGGCTGCCGCCCGGCGTGTGCATTGAAACAACTATGTTGATACATTCTACGCACAGCCGAATTCCTCGAATTAAAAAGTCTGCACCATTTAAAACTATCTGGTCTTTCACCAAGCTGAATATATTTTAACGTACTCTATAGCTTTTGATAGCAAGGCCCATTCCCGAGGAAGCTAAAAGTGCGGTCCTTTGAGTTGTGCCGAATGACAGAAACGGATACTAAGCCCGCTGCAGTCCCAACGGCGAGGACTTCAAACAAATTAATAAGCTCCTCAATTTTTACCTGGGCCTTGAATTCAGTTTCTTCCATACAGCACGAAACCTTCGCTAACGACATCATCTGTCTGGAGATCCACTGACTTGAAGCCGGGCCACACAATGGTATTTCTTTCAATAACAGCTGAACCTTCTCCTTTTGCCGGAGTGGTGTTGGACGATACATGTGCCGTGTTCTGCGATGCGGATCCTTGTTTTATCGCAGTATGTCCCTTTTGATGGCAGCGGTGTCATTTGCACCACTCGTGTTTGGGCCTGTGCTTGAGCTTGAACCGCTGCAGCCTGAGCGTCGGCGTGAGCCTGCTCCTGCTGTTCTTGTTGTGCTTGTTGCTGTTGGCCATAATACCTAACCTAAATGAGTTATTGTTCTCTCCCGGCAGCGTGGCATGGAAGTCTTTTCTGCTTCTCAACCCCCCTTTTTTTTTAAACACTTCTCACACACCTGCCATTGTGCTATTGGCGATGCGACACGCAAGACATGTTCTGGGCCGAGCCTCTAACCTTCGCAGCACCGTGACCCGGTCCGTCAGAGTAGTGCCAAGTCCATTTCGAGGGAGGACCCTCCGTGGCTCATATCAAGCCCCTCTCCGTCTACAACATTTCCGGCCATTCTCACATCAAAGACCTCTCATGATGGAAGATGAACAAGATGGACGAGGCATCGAGTGGGGTCTTCGCGAATATCAGCACGACAAGTGGGGCTGGGTCATCTACCGCACTGCATACGGCGACGACGCGGCATGGGAACGATTCAAGCAGTTCGTGGTGGACAACTCGACCAAGTATATCGCCGAGTCGAGGTTTCCTGGGATCGCGCGTAATCTCGAGAGGACCTTTGTGAGCGATCCCGAGGCTCTCGACGGGGCATCGACCGCGCAGCTTCGCGCCCGGTTCCAAAGCTGGGCTGCCGAGGCCATCAGGACGGAAAATCCGCGGGCGACCGAGGAAAGTCTTTCTGCGGAGCAGAGAATTCAACGCTACTCGTATTTCATGGCGGTCAATGAGGAGACGCTGCGGTGCGTGGCGGATGTAAAGCATTCACGCGACTGGCAGCTGGTCTGGGTCAAGTTCGTGAAGGCGGATTGGGAGTCCGACCCGGACGAGGACGACGGAAGCCACGATTTGATTGACGGCACCACAGAGGAAGACGTTGGATGGATGCTGGTCATGTCGCACACCATTGGAGCGTACTTCTACGATGGCATGGGGGATAATGGGATGGGTTGGTACATTTACTACTCACGCCCGCCAAGCTGCTGCTGTCCCTGACATGCTAGTTATGTAAATATATGTAATATAGAGGTCTCAATGAGAACAGGCTGCCGACGCAAGGTCTCATAAGTTTTGGCCGACAATAGACGGAGGTGCTCCAACCTCATCAAGCCCTAAACCAATCCACGGCGCGCCCTGTGTTAAATGACAGGGTTCACATTGGATGCGGCGCTGCCTAAAAATTTCACCACGTCTTAAAGCCCAATCGACCACCAGCTAGATCTATACGCTGCTCCGTGATCCTCGGCTATCGCCTTTCTCAATCCTCGAATGGGTACTTCAGATCGGGAATCCTATCTTCTATCTTCTGAATCTCAGCAAGCACGTAGTCGCGATACTCGCTGTTGCTTGCCTCGAACTAAAGTTGGCGTCTGATGTAGTTGACCTGATCCGAAACGTAGGTCCGCGCAAAGGCGGATGACAAATAATACATTAAAAAAGTCTTATTAACTCCCAAGCAGTGTATTTAGTCCAAAAACATCGTCTGATGCTCTAGCGCCATACGAAAATAGCAATGCCTCTATATCGTTATGTCCTCGAAGAATGGCAATGTCGACAGCATCTGATCCAGACTGATCGGAAATACTCCAGCCGCAGCCATGATCAAGAAGCATCTTGACTATCCCAAAATGGCCCAAGAACACTGCCATATTGAGACAAGTAAAAAAAAAAAAAAAGGGACGTCCGTAAGTGAAGCGTTTGCTCCTTTCCTGACCAGAAGGTGAGCCACATCCGAATGGCCCCTTTCCACCGCCCATGCCAGGGCAGTAATGCCGTGAGTGTCTCTCATATCCAGTTCCGATATGTCCATTTGTAAGAGGCTCTCGACCACATCACTATGGCCTCTTTGGGAAGCAATATGAAGTGGGGTTTGTCCAGCCGAGTCTGAAATCATGAGTTTGGCACCTGTTGCGGTCAAATGATTGACGATCTCTAGACAGCCATCGTAGCAAGCAAGATGAAGGACTGTGTCTCCTGCACCATTCTTGATATCGGGATCTGCACCCTTATCAAGGAGGAGCTTGACAATATCGGTATATCCTTCCGCTGTAGCGAGAGTCAAAGGCGTCCACTCGCTGTGATCGCCATTTGAAGGGTCCGCATCGTTTTCGAGGAGCAGCTCTACTATGTCGACGAAGCCTCCTGCCACAGCAAGGATCAAAGGCGTCCAACCTTTTTCATCAGCAATTGTTGGATTCGCGCCATGTTGGAGGAGGAGCTCGACCATAGCGGTGAAGCCTTTTGCAGAAACGAGACCTAAAGGTGTCCATCCATTCGAATCCGTAATCGCCAGATTAGCTGCACTTTTTTCCAGGAGCAGCTGGGCTAATTCAGTGAACCCGTTGGCCATGGCAATGGTGAAGAGTGTACGTCCGCTCGGATCAGGCACGTTAATATTAGCGCCATAATCGATGAGCAGCTCGACGATATCCGTGAACCCATTGACTGAGGCGATATTCAAGGGCGCCCACTCGTTTGATTCCGGCATTGTAGCTTCAGCACCGTGTTCAAATAATATCTCAACGACATCAGTAAAACCCATGGCTGAGGCAAAAGTTAAGGGCATCCATCCATTCAGTCCCGTGATCGTAAGGCTCACGCCATTGAGAAGCAACCTCTCAATTATTCCGATGTGGTCAGTGTGTAGTGTGTGGTATAGAGGCGCCCACTGTTTTGGGACTGCATCATCTTTGATAGCACCATTTTCGAGAAGCAGATCGACTACCTCAATGTGTCCGCCGCGAGAAGCTACGCAAAGCGGTACAACCTTGTGTTTGTCGGCGACATTCGGATCAACACCCCTCTTGAGAAGTGCCCGAACAGCCGCGGCATCCCCAACATCTGCAGCAGATACCAGTTTCACCATCAGCTCGTTATCTTCAATACTTTCCGCAAGAGTCTTCATCAACTCTTCCTCCTTCCAGATGCTGGCAATAAGCCTGAGCACCTGATCGGTGATTTGCACACCTTTTCCCGTCTTCGTCGAGAGTATCCTCATCACCTGCTTGCCATTTTCCAAATTTCCTGCAGCATCTTTAACCAATTCTGGGATCTGATGTATCATCGCCCCTGTCTCGTGCAGCATCCACAATGCCGTTTGCACCCACAGAATGGACCGCTGATTCCTTGCCGCAGCCCTTATCACTTCCTGCGTGACTGGAGTTGAACCTCCTTCTCGTTGTAGGAGTAGCTCCAATATATGAGCGTTTAAAACGTTCTGCGATGATGCTTATAATGGGTTCGGTGACCTGAACGTCACTTGTTTGTTTCAGAAGCAGTTCCAGTACCCGGTGTCCAGTTCTTGTGTTTTCCACCGCTTCTTTAACAACCTCTTCTGTGAGTTGAATTTCGCAGCCTTTTGCCTTCAGAAGCATTTGCATTACCTCCATTCCGTGCCATTTATTTCCTGCAGCGGCTCTGATGACAGCTTGCGTGATTTGGATCTCATCGCCTCCATTTTCCAAAAGCATCCTCACTGTGGAAGGACCGGAACTCCTCGTGACAAGTTCAATGATGCTTTCCGAATATCGGGGTTCTTCCCGCTTCTTCTGTTCCAGAAGTAGCTTCATCACCTTTTGGCCGCTTTTCCGGTTCCTGGCAGCAGCTAGAATCACGTTTCTCGTGATATGTACTTCGCTCCCCTTGTGCTTCAGCAACAAATCCATCACTTCTTGACCACTTGACCGATTCTCTGCGGCCGCCGCGACGATATTTTCCGTGATTTGTAATTGGAAGCCTCTCTTTTCCAGAATCACATTCATCAGCTCCTGTCCATGATACTCATTTCCCGCAGCTGCCGTTGCCACTTCTTCTGTGATCATCAGCTCTGCTGGGGCATCGCATAGCTCAGCAAAGCATTCTGTCACATTGCAGCGAATTTCGCTCGCAACTCGTTCAAGGTCAAGATATTTTGTCGCGCCTTGACAGTTCTGTACCATCCAGTGGACGATGGTCACATGTCCAGCAATTGCTGCTGCGTTTAGGGCATTGCCATATCTCCCCTGATTGGTTGACAATTGAGAATTGTCAGTCCACAGTTCGCGCACGGCCGCCTCAAAGCCAAGAAGTGAAGCATAATATAATCCATGTGCTTGTTTGTAGCGGCGCCGACGATCAATGTTGTCGGGATCATGTGTCCTAAGCCAAGCAATGAATGCTGTTCTAGAGCTATCATCAAAGAGTAGGCGAATTTGATTCTCAAGCTCACTTTGGTAGTCTTCCCTCAATCCCTCGGTCGCATGTTGTGGCCAATATCGAGCGGCATAATTCTCGATGGAACGCATCCGCTGGTCTGGGTAGAGGAATAGCTGAATAGCTAGGAGGGCAACTCTGTTGTTGGCTCGTTCTAGTGTAAATCGATACCATTGTGTACTGTTCTCATGAAAGCTGAGAATAAGGAATTCTTTGACCGAGAAATGTGCCAACTTGATGATTCGAGTTGTGTCTGCGTCGATTATGGTTACAAGAAGTGTTGAGCAGATCTGAAGCACATAGTCAGAGTGCCGAAAACCCACTATTGCAGCAATTTGGTCGGCACCAAGTGGATCTTGTGATACGGCAAGCCACATCATTATCTTTGATACATAATATCTGTTTTCGTCCCCGATATTGTCGAAAGCCTGGCGATATGCTGCTTCGAGGTCTGTAGGAATACTGTCCATGGCTGATCTGAGCTGTTCAATATTGGGACATTGAGCAAAACGTCTGATCTGCAAATCGGCCCAACGAAATCGCCTATCTATTAATTAATGGCTTGCCTTCTAATATTGTCAGGTTAATATACTTGCCTTTCCTTGTATTCCAGAAGCTTCTCTACAATTTGGCTTCTGACATCTTCCGGCCAAGATGCCATATGAGGATCTTCAAAAGCGAGCTTCACATGCTGTTTAACGTCGTCTTTGATAAGTTGTTCGATATCAAAATGACATTTCACCACAGCGCCAAGCTCGCTCCAAATATCCGGCTCTGGCCGACTTGTTACAAGCACATGCAAGTTTGTATGTCTTGCCCCCAAGCTTTTGATGCAATGCAGTAGCTCGGCCCTCTGCCCTTTGTTATCCTTGTGGGGACACTCGTCTAGAGCTTCGAGGACGATATAAACATCCTCTTTCAGTGTTTCAATAACATACCTGAGGACCTCGATGAGTTCCTCTATAGATGGCTCACTTCCACGGCAATTGTGTCGTCCGTAAAGATTCTCGATTTCCCATGGCAACGGAGAGAAGCTGAGCTGCCGGATGATCGACCGTAGCATCTTCGAAACACTCTGCGAAACGATGTTGTCAAAACGGAAAAACCAATATGCCAGATTTGAAAAATCTTGGTCAAGGTCTCGTATGACAGTTGAACTATGACACGTGAGCAGTCGTCACTCAGTAAAAAGCGCCGTGAAGTAGTTACCACAGTACCGTCTTCCCACAGCCAGCTTTCCAATGTCAGCAATACTCTCGAAGATCGCAAGACAACTTACCAACGCCATGAAGCCATATCAGCCCGGACTCGTGGTTTCGCCAATTCTGATAGCGCTTATCTTCAAGCAACCACTGCCCGGTGCCAGCACTATGAGTCGCCTGGGATTCATTCTGTAGATTGGAGAAGTTTACGTCTTTCGAAGACAGCCACTCTAAAATCCCGACTTCTGCTGCATCTGTTTACACGTCAATTCGAAACTATGGACATGAATCCCGATGTCACTTACTTTGAGTTTGTCTGTCGATCCTTCTCGTGTTATGTTCCACCTGATCTACTTTCATGGACAGCCCCTCAAGGGCCACAAGACCTGAGTGTGCGCGCTGCACTTCGCCCTGGGGTATCTGCAATAGCAGTTCTTTCGCGTACGCAGCCGCGGTAGCAGCAGCGTATGGTTGCCAGCTCTTGTTCTTATGAGAGTCGGCGTAGTCGCTGATGCCGCGGATGACCAGACAGGGCAACGCTTCCATCAGACCTGCAGCTTCCATTTCTACACATATTATCCCCATTTCCCGTAGTTCATCCCGCTTCTTGGCATCTTTGATCACCGTATTCGATGACCCTATTGTTCCGTAATGGATCCGAGGGCTCAATGTCTTCCGTGATTCGCGTTCAATAGTTCGTGAGGTGTCGCACTTTTTGCAGGTCTTCCCGCCCATGTGAGTATAGCCGGGCTCAAAGAGACGATCGCGCTCTGCGCCTGGAGAAGTGTACTTCTCTTGCATTCCAGGGTACTTCTTAATCATATCGTCGAGGTACCGTGATATGCTATTGCCGTAGAGGTTATGGGCAGCCTTTAATGTCTCCACGTTGGCAGCCAGCACATGCGGTGGCTTGCTTTGATGCCCTGTCTGAATGAAGCCATCGATTGTGCTCTTGCCGCGATCAAATTGTATGACGCCCCCAAAATCTCCGTGAGAATCGCTCACAACGACGTCACCAAGTCGGATATCATTCAAGTCCTCGTCGTCGTAATCTTCGTCAGGAATTCCACCCCCAATCCCCACCAGCAAGCCAAAGCGTATTTGGTGAAAATCGTTCAGTAACTGTGTGATGACCATTGCAGCGGCATTGTTGCCAATCGAGGGCATACCGGCAATGACAATATTATTTTGCCCCATCCTCCCCAACTTGTAGGCATTTTGGTCGCGGCTCGTGGCGAGGCTCTCGTGAACCTCATCAAGCAAGGCAAGCACCGGACTCAGCTCATCGCCCATGGCGCATATGATAGCGACGGTGTAGTCATCATGAACTCGGGGACGTGTCGCCTCGAAGGCGGGCGAAGTCCCCCAGTCATGGTCCATCGGAGTTTCCAAGGATTGGTATGCGATAGTGCAAACTTGAGGAAGGCTTTGATGGTGAGCATACGCAAACTTGAGCACAATGACAATATATGGCGCGCTATAAAGGTAGAGCCTTGTTTCCCAGACTGATGCTCAGCTTCGCGGTATCGATTCCAGGTTTGAGGCAACTGTGTCGATTTTTCCAGTCGCTGTGCCCCTCACTTTCGATCGGGCACCACGAGGCTGATGTCTGCAGCTGCATGCCAGCTACATTTATTGATCAACATGGCCCAATAAGAGTGGTCATAACGCGGCGGCGAGTGTGATAGAGCCCCTCATCTGCACGCAGGGTGTGGGTGCAAGGCATTTTCTATTGAACGAGGCTTCGCGAGGCTGGATTTTTGAACACTGCCACAAGGCTTCGTCATCAACTACGTACCTAGACAATCAGCTCACTTTGTTCGACGGAAAACTTGATGATTGAACAGTTATAATCCCCGTGCTTCTCACCGCCTATGGAGAACTTGAGATGCTCTAAAAGAAACAATCGATCTTGCTGGAGAGTATATTCGCCACAGATATTCTTCATACTACAAATGAAATGACTCAATATTGACATGACACATCTAGTTCAATATAAATACTCGAAAGCTGGAAGTATACAGTGAGTTGTCTTGGGTCTATTTTTCCGATACTGGAGATGTAAATCTGGACGTATTATTTTGCTGGGACATGATTATAGCAGTACAACTCTCGCAAAGTGAAGTCGGAGAGATGGTGGTTATTATATAGGAATTGATTTAAAAATGAAAATCTGTTCTTGACTCAATTATCATCCTCCATTGGCTGATCCAGCTCCTTCTGAATTTTTATGAGAACTAGTTGGTGATTAAGCTTATTCGAAACGCTGCAAGCGGTGATTTTCGCATTCTTAAACGTGGCATCCGGTTGAACCATATACATCGCACTAAAAGCCAGTGAAGCTCTACTTAGGACGTATGTTGAAATATAAATATATTAAGCTAAATATATTAAGCTAAATATTGCAAGTAGCACATCCACTAAATTAAGCTTTATATTGCAGACCAAGTTATAATTATCTTAGAATAATAAGTTTTCCGACAATATAACACACAAATAAATAAAATTAATTCCATACCGGCGCAGATAGTGATCACCAAAAGAAGTACAGCAATTTATCATAAGCAGCACCAGTATTCTTGTCTCGAGCTGTTTATCAAAAGAAACACCCGCTGAAGTCTGTTATCTGGCGCGCTAGAAAGTAAACAGTTATTTTTATATTATTGCTTACTTTTCCTTTACAAGCGACATGATTGTATTCAAAAAAAAAAAAACGACTAACAACTGCTCCGGATGCAAATATGATATGGAACATAAATTTTTTATTTTGCTTAGTTTCACCAGGTCCAAGCTTTTATATAGCATTATACAAAATGCACTCTTATTGTTATTATCCTTGAATTAATAGATATCTAATCAGCTTAGTACGAATGGCTCGTAGGAGGTTCAGATAATTACACGCTTGCTGTTGTTTATACTTAGACCCGAAAAGAATAAAACTTGTTGTGTTTTCAATGAGCCGCTCTTATGCTCAACATACCATGTGAGCACTCGGGCTCTGCCCTCTATCTTCTTGACACCCAACACTCTGAAGGCTGGGCCTTTGTCCAGACCATAACGACTCGCAACTTGTGATTTTGGTGCCCTCCAAGTTTGCAAAAAAACAAACGCCACAATGAACCTAGCATAAGCCCATATTCAACCACGTTCTCTATTAGTGAGATCGGTCTCGATGGTTCCAGAGCTGCGACGATAGAGACCGCGTAGACAACTTACAAAGCACTAAATTCGAAGCACGTCCGAAAGCTATAGTTCGAGTCTCGAGGGATTATTCACCCAAGATACTGCTAGCTAGTCCTGTTAGCTCGAAAAGTTTATACAAGAACGCCACAATCTTTCAGAAACGATACAAGCCTTCTTCAGTCACCCCAGCACAAGGAACGGCTTTCCAGAAACAGGAAGCCTCTGTTCAAACACCAACAAAACAATAACAATAACAAGCAGCATCGGTCGCCGAGACACTACACCACCAAGGACTCAGCCCACCCGAGCAACATCAGATCGCAAATGCAACCCAACCCAACCGGATCAGCCCATCGTCCTGTTCTGCCATCATCCATTCCCAGCAGTGCCGGCCGAGTTAAACGATCCTCACCATCCCCCGCCCGGCAAGCGCGTTACCCGCCCTCTTGACCGACTACCGAGAAACACCGAGCAGAGCCAACCTGCCTTATTCCCTCTCCTGGCCTTTCGTCGTCTAGGCCCTCATCTATCTCGCATAGGCGAGGACGATATACAAGCAATGTCAACAATACCGCGCATAAGCGAACAAAGATGCGCGCGGGGGCGCGTTGCCCTCGATGTCCGATGTAATATGTCTCATACATATCCAGTATAAACAACCTCCTTTGAGGTGAGGGGGACGAAGGCAGATACCTGAAGCAGATACTTAGCCGACAGCGTCCCGGGCCCGGAGCCGGATACACCTTTTCCGATCTGTTCGCTTCTCAGTGTGGCTTTCCCCATTATGCACGACGAGTAGCAACGGTCTATAACGAAGAGCTGATATACCAGAGACCCGACGCGAGCAAGGAGAACTGAGAAAAAGGAAGAGGCGCAGCTGTGGGAGAGTCTGGTTCGGGTTATCCGAGGAGCGTCGCCGGAGCGTCGATGCCAAGCCGCCGTGCTCGGCCGACGAGAGGAGGAGGAGGATGGATCGCGGCTGGCTGGCCTTGTACTACCTGCCTTTGCATCGGCTGTAAGAATGAGAGACAACTTCTTGAGTGGTTTGCTCGGCTGGGGCGGCTTACTGCGCGCTCCATGTCACACATACAAATGAGACCAACCAAATGAAGAAGACATGGCATACTCTTTTGTCTTCTCATGGCAATATGATCTTGGGCCGCCGAGTCTAGTGTTGGACGGGATACTTTCCCCAGTGGACAGCGTTATACTGTACACTATCTCTCTGTATATCACACATGCTCGGACACCGCAGTATGCACCTCCAGGGCGAAGAGTAATTGTGTCTCGCCTGTGCGTACGCGACATCTTAAAAAAGAAAAAAAGATCTCCATGTAGGGCAAGCTCGCGTTTCTCTCGGGTCTAGTAGTTCCACCTAGTTCCATCTCATCTCCAGTCTGCCAATCAGCTAGGTTAGCCCGGGGTATTATAGGGAAACTGGAACTTGCCGTTGTGTGTGCCCAGGGAGCCAATAGGCAATCCGGAATGGCTCATCCAGCTTCCCGAATTAGGAAACACACACACCCAAGAACCAAAAAACCGCACGACGGGGCCGCATGTCCAGGCGTGGCCTTTTGGCAGCTGCCTATTCCGGCCAAAACACACATTCCCCTTCTGTTTGAGGACATGCGCGATCTTTCGGCCAATTCCCGGCTTGGCGTGTTCAGACGAAGGCCTACACTATACTATCTGGGGGTGCCACACCAAACCAATCGTCGGAATTTTCTAAGTTGTACAGAGTAGTATGTGGCCTGCGATTCAAGTACGTAGCCAGGGGTGAAGAGAGGGGGCCAGTCTTGAGGTGGGCGCGGAGCCGGAGCTAACAATAGTCTGATAGCAGAAGGGTAGGATACTGGTGGATGGGATCGGATGGGACGATGAGGCGGCATTGAGGCTGTCCCGCAAGTGCCGGGCTATACTGTTACTCTGTCTGCCGCTTGCATTCGGTGTATTTTGTTGTGCAATATGTAGCGCTACGGGGTCCTGTGAGGCGAAACTGTTACGAAGGGTGCGTGTTGCTGCATGACACCAGGTCATTGCATTTCGACAGTGTTTCGGTAGCAATTACTAAGCTGGTGGTGTTGCTCTAGTCGAACATGTTTCGAGGCTGCTTCTTCTTCTTCTTGAACCATCCGGAGTTCCGGTGGATGGTGTTGCTGTCTGTTCTGCAGCAGCCCACACATTATTCCCGTCTATCTTGTCGCCGATTTGTCTGCAGAGCAGCATCTTGGTAAGCTAAAAGCTGCAAGTGTCTTGTGATTGACAGGGCAGTTTCTTCAATGAATGACGAGGCTCGGTGACGAATACCCGGCTCGTCTTCATGCGGGACTAGGGTTCGAGAATATTCGCCTACGCATTCGGGCCATGTGGAAGAACAAATGGCTAGGTTAGCTCTCAGCGGCTCGTGATCGATACGGTCATGATTTCTACTACAACAGATGTCCCTGGCCTCTTCCCATTGTGGCCTCGAATGGCTGGACTCACCATCCGCACTTCAAGGCCACTGATGTTATATGCATCGGTCGTTCAGTCTCGGTCGCTGGAGGTTTCAGACATAACACACCAGGCAATCAAAAGTTCCGGATTACAAGGACCCGAGGAAACAGTGGTCCTGGCATTCGAATTTGTTGTCACTGGCAAGTCGTTGTCGGACATAAGTCATCTGAAGATGGCACGCTCGAAAAGCATGAAGCTTGCCATGGAGCTTATCTGACATCCTGTGAAGGTGTATGTAGTAGGGTGGCGCGGGTGGACGATGGCCGTCAGATCAAAGTTAGAAAATCCGGGGACTGCTCCGAGCACGGTCGTCTTGCCGATGGGCCCAGTAGGCGCGGGCCCTGCCGACTATTCGATGCCCCGGAAGTAGAAGCCGTTTTGGGGGTGTCATGGCCGCCGCCTTGCGGAGCGAAGGGCGTTGTGCGCATTGATGTTTTGCAGAACTCGTCCCCAAGAACCGATCAGAACCTTGCCATTCTGC
>JACVEI010000075.1:227366-283325 GCA_018115615.1 Pestalotiopsis sp. DP-2020a | reverse complement strand
CCCCCCCCCCCCCCCCCCCCGGTCAATAGATTCAAAGCCAGACAAGCTTCAATCGACAGGGTGTGCAGATCTGGAGGGGGAGTGCCACGTCTGCGGAAAGCTATACCTCGACGTGAAGTAATAAATCAAGAAACCGAATCGTCTCTATCTAGTAGACGTTTTGCTGACCGAGGAAGCAATCGTTCTTAACTGTACCATCTGGCCTCTTCCTCGAATGTGAGGCCAAGAAGAGAGCTCCGGATCTCAAATGTGCTGTCTTGGCATCAAAGGCTGCAAATACGTCTGTAGGCCGTACGCGGATTCAAGAATCAAGTCCAGCCGCGGCATCCTGTGGTCCTATGCCAATGCAGATGCAAAACCTCCGCAAACGGCCAGGATGATCCGCAGCAACAGAAGTGCCAAGATATATTCATAGATAAGGATGTCGGCTAGTCGTCCCAATTGGGCGGGGACGGGGCCGTCGATATGAATCAAGACGATTGTCGCTGAAATAGCTGGTTGGGTGGCTGGATGGAGAATCCGGGGTGATCCCGTACAGAAAGAAGCATTCTTCGAACACCGGGAGAGACGGCGAACGATATGTTCACTTCAGGTGGGCCGGGCAGATAAGTCGTGTACCACCACTGAAGGGGAGGGGGTCTGTGAGTCGGGGGTGTGGGACTGCCGTATGTAACAGCCAGAAGGTGTAGTACATAGTATAGTACGTACGAAGTATGCACAATTGGTGATGAATATTGGTCATCACATCCTGGAAACACACTTGCACCCATCTTGCTCATGTTCGGTGTTTGATGAGCTGCTGCACGACCGCAGGCAGGCAGGGGGTCGTCGAGTTCATCGTGCTGTTACGTGGCCCAGCTCCAACAAAGGGTAGTCAACCGCAGCGACGATCAGGGGCGAAGAAATTCTTGCAGACGGCGATGTGACAGTGCTTGAGAGGCTCAAATAGTGTCACTCATGCGCCCGCGCATGCATGACTGACAAACCGCACATGCCGCGATCCATGGATCAACGCCTCAGGGTTGCAAAGCTGTAGGTAGGCACCGAGTAAATGTTGGCATCTTCAGATCTCGGCGCTGGAGGGGAATGGCAGCAGATGCATAGAAGCTTCTCCCGGGATGGCGAGTGCAGTGAAGAGAGAGGAAGGTACATAGGATACCTGGGCATGGTACCCGTAGTTCGTCGGCAGTGGCTTTGCACACTCAGACTCGCAACCTTGCCGAACAGATTCAACCTGTGTCGATATTCCCGTGACTCCGAGGACCAATGCTGCATGTTGTGCTATCGCCGGGTGTTATTTTCAAGCAGATCCATTCCTCTTTCGCTTCTTCTGTTGATCAGCAATGGATTCGACGTCCTATATTGGCTCGGCCAGTCCCAGGGGATTTATCGTCCGAATATAGAAGGTCCCAGGACTATAGCATCAGCTTACTTAGTAGGCTAAATAGCATCAAATGCCTATGTTAGGCGACCAGCGGAGAACTTGCAACGCGTGCGCTTTGCTAAGGAGCACTGCAGCTGCGAAGCCACATTCTACACGATCTGCTTGGTGTATGTACGGTTCAGTATGGATGAAACCAGTAACAACCGTATCTCTCTCAGAATTCAGGACATTCCATAGATCGGATAAATTGTAGCATAGTTTGCCGTCGTTTATAGTCTGGCGCAAGATGAACCCTACCACTTGGCTGGCGACAGACGAAGAGGCTTCCAGGTTTCTGTGCGAGTACATTGCTGAATGCGGAAGGTCAGAACTGGAGGGGTAAAAAACCCCCCGTTTCAAGCTTAATGAACATGCTCGCAGTGCTGCTGTGGCATGGCAGGCTATCTAAAGAAACAACCGAACACAATCAGGTTGGATGCTTTGATTGTAAAGGGTGAGCAAAAAAGGCTGCAGTGCATGGCGGCTTTGGTAGGGCCAAAGGCGAAGCTTGCCACAACTATGTGACATCTTGCGGTGATCGACACTGGTAGGCCCTATCAACATCAACCCAGGATGATTCGACGGCCAGAGGGATGCGGCATCCCTGTCTTGGAGATGAGAAGGTGAAACACAAATGCACAGCTGACAGCTGGTCAGGTAGACATCGTTGCTGAAAGGACTCACTGAAATGCAACGACCAGATATCGCACGTGCTCGTGGAATGATGGAGGGTGCTGCGAATGGGCCGCTTCATTCTCACCCTTGGATTGTTCCTTCGGCAGGGCCAACAACGGTGCTAAGCAGCAAATGCCTGCGATGCATCCACTCAGCTGAGGATCTTCGTGGTGGTAAGCAGCCATACATGGAATTTTTCGAGGTCTGTATTAGTGAGGACCATTTGTCTTAGCTTTGTTTGTTGTTCTGTTGCATCTCTGGGCTTTTGATACCAACGTGATTGCTGCTCAGATGGTTACGTGACCTGTGATAGGCAGTCGTTAGTCGAGGACGCGAGGTTCAGCAATAGGCCTAAATAACCTGTTGCCTCGTTGAGAGGCGCTGACTGGCTGGAGGAGCCGAGGCTGTGCCGTTTAGTTCTGCCCTCACTCGATAAGCAGCGAACCTGGCAAGTTCGGTCGACCTGGGCGTAGCTGGGTATAGCGACGGCCACTCCGAGATTGACAAACGTACATGCTAACCTTAGGTAAGGAATAAGTTGGGATGGGATCAGTAGAGTAGTTGGTTGTTAGTAGGCGACTCCCCGAAGACTAGTAGCGACCAAGCTGAGTTGGGAGTGTTAGCGTCGTGGTAGCATGGTCGATTCAGCCAGCAAATAGGACAACATTTTTGAGGTGTTGCTGATTTTTGGTGATGCGAGACTGGGATGATGGAAGTCAGCAACGGCATGACCGCTCCGTCTTTGAGGGGATTCGTGTTGCTCATGGGTACGACCTGGAAAAGTCGAGAATGCCAACACGTTTTTTGTGCAAGCATCAATGGGCAATTCCAGCGTACGGGCAGGTCGGAGATTCCAATGCCAGCAACCACGTTCTGTCCCGATTTTTTGTCCCCACGTGTCCCAAGGCTGGTTTGTTTTCGCAATATGTTTGATGTTTATTTGGTCGCTAGGTGTTTCGGATAGTAGTCGTCGCCTTTCTTTGCTGAAGCGGAATGGCTCCGGCAGACAGGCACGCAGATTGTCAGCCGGCGCACGCTTGAGGTTCCGATGGCCACGAGACTTTGGGGGCTAGGGAGGTGACTACGGGATAGAGGTGGTGAATAGCGCAGGCGCCGTTGGGCAGCAGTTCTTCGCCAACAGTGCTCTCTCGCCTGTAGTGTACCGTACGTGTCGCGTGGACGGACCAGCTCTTGGACAATACCTACATGTGGTAACACAAGAGGGTATGTAATAATTCGACGGGCAGACAAGAGACAGGCAGCGGATACCTAGCCAAAGACAGGTACCCGACGGGGGCAGCTTCTTGTGTGATCCAGTGTGTGACGCCATCCCCTCCTGCGATCGACATGGGCGCGATGATGGGAGGGCAGCGGGATTTGGGATCTGTTGGACTGATTGGAGGCGGGCTCCAGACGAAGCCGCCGCCGCCGCCTGCTGCTGTGGGTGTCAAGCTCTCGAAGGTGTGGGTGGGTGGAGAGAAGCAGCGTGTGCTCAGGCTTCCATCGTTCTAGCCCCAGGGCAGATTAGCGGCCTCCTAGTTAGTGCTCAGGTCCGAGGTAGGCAGGCATCTCGACTTTTCTTGGGAACACCCCGGCCGATCCACAGCCCGTCCTTCTTCGCGTCTTCCTGAGCTTCCACGAGTTTTTCTAGAAGCCGGCCAGAAGCAGACGAGGCTCGGTAGCGCAAAACGCGGCGCATGGGTACAGCGGCCCACCGGCAGGGAAGCTCTCGTAGTGTAGCATAGCGCGTGCTGTAGCCCAGCGGGCGTTCAGTCAAATCGGCCCCAATGCTGACCATCCCCCACCCACTGTTGGACTCTTCGCTATCCAGACGGCTCTCTCCCTCTCGGGAATTGGTGGAAGAAGGGGCGAGCTGCGAGCAATAAAGGAAACGAGCCTCGAATGGTTTAGATTCCAACGCGTAGGGCAGAGGCCATGTATCGGAAGAAGTGACCAGGTGGCACATCTAGATGATGTAGAAACTTGTGCGCGTTGGAAACAAAAAATGCCCGACCAAAGTACCCCAACCTGGTAAGGGTTACGTTGCAAGTCATTGGAATGCGATCAAGACACACGCGACGTTGTCCATCTTGCTTTTTCCCAATTGAATTTTCCCCTTGGCAACTATAAGAAGCTTTTGTCAGTGGGTTGATTGATGGATGTACACGATGCCATCTTCATGGTTCTTTCCCCCCCTTCTCCGTCACCCCTTCTCTGCTTGCTTACCCCCTGACGGGAATGTAGGCGAGAGGTTCTTTTTTGGGCAATGTAATACGAACCGGGATGGATACTTTGCGAGGAGCGAGCACAATCTCGCCAGCCAGCGGGCATATGGGGCTTTACAGGGCGGCACGGAATACGTGCAGCTACGTGCCCGTCACTTTGTGGGAACACTTTATTTCGCCTTGGGACAAAATCATGATGATATGCTATGTCAAATTACAAAACCCATATCGCCTGCATAGCAGCAGAGATGCCGTCCAATGCAGAAAACCAGGGACGAGACTGCATACCACTTACTGTATCATGAATCAATTGAGCAGTAGAATAAATGCATCCGCATGTGCCTCGTCTCGTTCATCCCCCCCCCGTCCCCCCAAAAACTCTTGTGTGCCTCAAAGGCTCAAGTGTCCATTCTGTGATGACTTGATCCACTCCCACGCTTCCTCCCCATTTCAACGCTGCAGCTCAACCCCGGTCACCCTGTATCAGGGTCACAGCGGACTTGCAGCGTGCTGTGCACGACCTGTTCCAGTCTGCCGTGCCACTAAGAAAGACCCGTTGTATGCACTCCCAATCAACACCCGGCAGCTGAACCTGAACCTTCCTGAGAGTGTCCCCCTCCCGCAATGTAGGTAGGTAGGAAGGTAGGTAGATACGTTTGCGGGCATCCGGCAGCCAGTCAATTGCTGCTATCTTGCAAAAAGATACATGTCAAATACATTACATGCCTCAATGCTTGACGGGTATCCTGCTAGGATCGCAGGTAGAGATTGCAAATAGTGAGCTTCGAATCTGGGCCTCAGAAACCTCCACGGTCCCAATTTGTTGCCTACCGGTCCTCAATCCAAGCCTAGTACTTTTAGCTGGTTTTACCATCGTCTCTTTCCCATCCGGATTTGTTTCCTTCACGACCTTTATTATCCCAATTCTCCTCTTCTGCATGCACTGACCTACAGTCGGTAGGGCAGGTTCATCTGGTTTTGGAGGTGGTGCTCGATCTCTCATCGGGAGCCCAGCCAGATCACACACACGGTGCGCCCACGTTTTGGACCATTTCTTATACATGGAAAAAAGCAAAGAATAGAAGCGAACAAGAAAAGTCCCGACGGTATGTAGATAGGCATTTGTCATTTTTTATTTCCTTCTTCCTCTTGATCGCCCGGATGGGTCTTTCTCATCTTCTTCTTCTCTCCTCTCTGCCCTATCTACCGTAGTCAGTAGTACCTACAGACCCTGCCCTATTAACCTACCCAAGCTAATGGGGAGAAGTTGATATCTGGAGGCGCTCCGGTCACCTTCCCTCCAGTCCAGTCCAGTCCCAGTTTCTCCCCCCCTCCCCACCAGCCCAGACAATAATAGAATGGCCATTTGCCTGTTCCCACCAGGAATCAGGGCTCATCCGCATTCGATCCACCCCCAGTCATTGCGCCGAGGCAGCTGCTGCAGACTGCAGTCTTCCTCTCGCTTTCTTCAATCTTTCTCTCCCTCTCCACTCCTGGCGAATCGAGGACCGTCCGTCTCGTCGACTGGTATCCTCCCATCCCATTGATCCTGTCCAGTCTGTCCGTCCTGCCCGTACCAGAGTTGTACCTGCCAACCTACTACTGCATACCACCACCAGACGACCACCATCGAGGCGCGCCTCAGTCGTCCCTCTCCTCGCTATTATTCTCTTCGACCACTCACTCGCTCTCGCTCATTTTACTGCTTGCTACCTACTACTCACTTACTCTTTCGCTGTTTCCCCAGCCACTTGCATCGCATATCGCGGCGCATCGCAATCGCATCCCTCCCTCCAACTTTGCTTTGCGTTACTGCAGCCATATTTGCGCTATCCTACCCCGACCTGCGCGTCCGACAACTTTGACTTCGATTTTCTCGACTCCCACCTGTCCACGCCGCTCCCTCGGACTTGGACTTGACTTCCCGTCCTGCCAGGAACCACACGCCCCAAACTGACATTCCCGGCACCCGACCTACTACACCCACTACAACAACCAACCACCACTACTGCTGCTGCTATCACGACCGCATGCAAACCTACCTCTTCCCCTCCTCTGTTATTAGCATACGGTGAACCACTCTTGCGACTCCGACACGCGCGATCGCCTTCACTTCGCCTTGACCAATTCTTAGATACGACACGTGCTTTCAACCCCGTTGCGATACTCTCGTGTGTCGCTTTCCTGGGCAGCCTCGCCTAGTCTCGTCTACTATTCAATTGAAGGAGGCGAGGGAGAACAGCCTCTAGCAGCCAACTTGACCCTTGGCTGCAATCATTGCGCTGCCGGCATCGACGACAAATCTTCCCTTGGTCGTTATCGTCTCATGTCGCCGATCCGCTCTCGTCCCCAATCTGGATTTCTCTCGACTTCACTGGTTTTCGGGGTCGACTTCTTCCTATGATCACTCCACTCCAGCTGTATGTACCAGGACACGGACGAATGGTCGACTACACCACGAACCAGACGACAGTCTGCATCACCTAGCCACAGAACCACGCCGACCGAGATATCATCGCAATCGCATACGCTTAGCGAAAGTGCACCAGTCATTCGACTGGCTGCCGGCTCTTCGCCATCATGGACAGCGCAACTTGCAACGTCATATACGTTGATCGCAACGTGCGCACTACGACTCTGTTGACCACGGACTCGTCGGCGCCATACTTGGACGCGACATTGGGCGAATCGCTTCATCTTCGCGGAAACGTCGCCTTGCTAATAGATGCCTTTCGCGAGAGTACGTCTGCCACGGTGCATGATCGCATTTTTTTAAGCTCTGCTAACTTAAACGTCGCTTTAGTCCACGTGTGTGCCACTGGGGAAGACTGTATAGAAACGCTCCTCGATTTACACGACACATCCAGCGTCGAGCTGAAACCCACCCTTGTACTAATAGATACCCCCCACGACGAACAGAGAAGACCGGCCGAGCCGTCTTCGCGAGATCATTCGCCCTATTCGAGGGCATCATCGGGCGCAGATGGAGATGGCGCGAGCCGCGAATTTTACGGGCTGAAATTGCTTGACAAGGTTGTGTACGAGCTGCACTCGAGAAACTTGTCAAAGCTCGTTGTGCCCATCTCTGTTGTCACCTATCCTTTGTTACAAAGCCCACCCCCGTCGGACGGCTCAAACGACGAGACCGGCGAAGCATCTTACGCGGAATACCTCACCGAGGAGACCGACCCCCACAGCAATTCGTTGGCAAGCAGAGACCTCCTGCGGAAATGCCTGGACTCTGGAGCTATTGACGTTCTGGCTAGTCCACTTCATGTGAAAACATTGACAACGCTTGAGGTTCATGCCTACAGAGCACATAAGGAGGCTGAGAAGGAACAGGACGCGCTCATGGAAATCAGAAGAGGACGAAAGCGTTCGTGGGTTGGCGTTAGCGAGGAACAGCCCTTTTCTTACCTTCGGGAAGCCATGGTATCGGGTCTCATGGGTGGGATATGCCGATCTGGAGACGAGGGCGATGTCATGATTGGCAGTGTCAGGATTTCAGTATCCTCCGAGGCCAGAGCTGCCGTCACGCGCGCCATCGGAAAATGGAATTTTTGCGCCCATGACTTCGACGAGGACCAACTCCTAATTGCCGCGAGTCTCATGTTCAAGCACGCTCTCACCATGCCTGAGCTGGAACAATGGCGGATACCAACAGGTAAGTCGCGATCAAGGCTACGGCTTGGCTGACGCACTCTGCGTCTTTCCGTACAGGTACGCCAGGCTGACATTTGCACAGACCATCTGATAACCTTTCTGGTCGCTTGTCGGGCGGCTTACAATACTTTTGTACCATACCACAACTTCCGTCACGCCGTGGACGTCCTGCAAGCTACGTTCCACTTCCTCCTGTCAGTTGGTGCTTTACCCCCGTATCCTTTGGAGGCAGGAGAAGATGCGCGACCGATTCCCAAGACGCCAATCGCGGAGCTGCTGAGGCCATTCGAGACATTGACGTTACTCGTCAGCGCGATTGGCCACGACGTTGGACACCCTGGCGTCAACAACGGCTTCCTGGTGACACTTAACGCGCCACTGGCGCAACTGTACAACGACCGCTCTGTCCTAGAATCGTTTCACTGCGCCGCATTCTCGCAGATCTTGCGCAGGTATTGGCCTAAAGTATTCGAGAACACGAAAATGAGGAACCTCATGATCAGCTCGATTCTCGCGACTGATATGGGTCTCCACTTTGACTACATGGCCAAGCTCGGCACGCTGCAGGAAAAGCTGAGTGCAGATAATTCTACCGACACGTGGAATGAGAAGACCACGGAGGTCGAGACGGCCTTGATATGTGCACTGCTGATAAAGTGCGCCGATATCAGTAATGTGGTAAGTGGCGCGGCTTTTTTATAGATTTGCCGTGCAGAACTGATAGGCGGCTTACAGGCACGGCACTATAATGCTGCTTTACAGTGGATGCATATCCTTTGCGACGAATTCTCACGACAAGCCTCGATGGAAAACCAAATCGGCATCCCGTCATCTCTGATCTCAGAACCAAAGAAGGATTTTCTCGCGCTCGCCAAGGCCCAGCTCGGGTTCATGAATCTGTTCGCGATCCCACTTTTCCAGGGTGTTGCCGACGTCCTCCCGTGCATGAAATACACGGTCGAGGCATTAGACGGAAACAGGACGACCTTCGAGAAGGCCATCGAAGAGTTTCCGGCTTTGGATGAGGCCAAGAAAAAGGTATTGCAAAATAGTACTGGCTCGCCGCGCACGGTAGAAATCGTACTTCCCTTGGAAGATTCACCGGACTCGTCGTCTGGTACGACTCTGGAGGCATCTTATCAGACTATTCCAGAGAACCACGCCGACATGAAAAAGGCTGGGTCCTCCCCACCTGGACAGCCGCAGCAAATTCCCAATGTGCCTGGTGAATACAAGGAGGTCAACGGCCTGTCCGGCGACTTTGACGAAGTCGCCCATTTCGCTGCCAGCGACCCTTTCAACGTCGCGGATGACGAACACGGCGTTGTTGGACGCAACGCCAAACAGCGCTGCAGCGAGACGACAGAGGGCAGTACTACGGGTCCCTATTCAGGAGACTGGGCATCGCAGGCCACCAGTGCCACGACGGGGAAAATGCCGCTCTCGCCTAGCACTCAAGGCACCAGCATCAGGAGCCAGGAATCACTGGAACGACCCAGCTCAAGTCTGCCGGCCACGACTGTCACAGCGCCAGATGTTAATTGCGCACCAATGCTGAACTTTGCACCAGAGGCTCACTATCAACCGCATTTTCTGGATATCGAAGCACCGCAATCGGAGGTGGTCAGCTCGGCCGAGGAGCATTCTAATGGGAGTACCCTCAAGCTGGACAGCTCGCCCGACAGGTCGCCAAGCGCGGACAAGTCACTTAAGAAGAAACCTAGCCGCTTCAGGATGAATGCGCTGAAGTTATTCAGACGTGACAGGGGCAGTACTTCGCCTGCATCGAGCGAGACAGCAGGGTGAAGATGTAAAAAGAGAAAAAACAAAAGAAAGAAGACACAAAAAAAAACGTCGAAGCATCTGCAACGACTTGCAACGAACACCATCGGAATGAGACGATATGAAAGCGCAAATACCACGCCAAGAAAAGGCGGCGCGGACGATCAACGACTGTGACGGAATTACCCCTTGGGATAAGACACGGAAAGTGGGTGGCCTTCTTCCCGAGGTATATAGTGTATTGTATGGCTGTTGTGACAACTGCATATTTTCATTGTATGCTCTGTACACTGCGGCCCTGTATTGTTAGCGACAGAGACGGCTAGAAGGAGCCAGAACCAGCCGCGGATATCATCACATCAGAGGTTTTAACAGGAAAACGGTGGCCGGCTAAGATGCCCGGGAGGGTTTTTACTTCTGCTAAAGGCAGAAATGTATACCAACTAGTTAAAGTTGCAGAGGCACGACATGTCAGTTCCTGAGGGCTTGCAGGGCCATGGAACAAACAATAAAGAATATTCGTCGTCCAGACATTGTTTCACAGTCTCACTAGAGGGACAGAAATACATGCGTCATGTGCTTCCTCTTCTTATGTTCATGTTTCTCTTGCGACGCCCTTGCTCACTCACGCCTGAGAGCAAGCAAGCCAGCCCGCCCTCTCCTGACCAGATGCAAGTGCCGGGACGAGTGTAGATAGCCCGTAGATAAGTGCCCCGTTGGGCGATTGATGAGATCTTCAAGCCCGGAAATTTGGCAACAAAAATCCATGTCTGCCAAGCCTACCAGCCAGAAGTGGTAAGATTGAAGAGAGGAGCTCAGTATAGAGTGGCAACCGGTCGAAGAGCCAAATTCGTCCTGGCACTCCGGGAAAAACAGATAGACCTGGCCGGGAACTTGTCTCCTAGTTTGTGGGACGGATCTTTTTTTTCTAGTCTTTGCTAGAAGCTGGGAGTCGGACTGCTGGATCTTGGACAAACGTCATCGCGATTCACTCCAACGCCGTCCCACAAAATTTTTCATGCCCAACAAGAATCGAGCAGGTGCACAATTAATTATTAGCCCCTTACAAAAAAAATACAAAAAAAACCATAAACCCGTGCCCGCAAAGGCTGTAATATCGCTTCCGGCTGCACAGGGCATCGTGTACTCGAGCCCGCTGAGAAGACATTGTCCCTGTTAAAGCAGTGATCCTCCCTCCAGTCCTCCAGTCTTTCAAATTGTTTGTATCTTGGACAATATTGAACAGGCGGTCTGTCATCATGAATCAGCGATATTGCACTTCCCTCTTCCCTTCTCATGACCTATCCAGAAAAGAGATTGTAAATATCGATCACAAGACAATATTAACCTGAAATTTGGATCATCTGGGGGGCCCCGGAGAGCGGCCGGCCATGTCCACGGCTCGCCAGTGCCTGCGTGTTCAACTCAACACGAGAGCGCCAGCTGCTGCTCCCTCTTCTCCAGAGACCGAAAATAAGAACCCAGCGCTGCCATTGCCTCCGCCGGCCCCGGAATCGACACAATGCGGTCCTCAACCCCCGTACTTTCGTGTCATCGGCCGAGGTACCTGCGGCACCGTCTACGAACACTCGGGCCTCCCGGCCGAAATCGCCATCAAGGTGGGTTCGGACCGAATCGCCCTTAAGCGGGACTTTAACCACGCCCTGCGGGCCTTTAACGCGTCCCGGGCGCCGAGGGCGCCGCTCACCTCTCCCTTTTGTGGCGCCGGCACTGCTCCCGCCGTCCCAGAAGACGAGGCCGCCACCTTCTCCATCCCCCGGCCCCTGGTGCCCCGGCCCCGCAAGATGCTCGACGACCACGACCTGGGCCGGCTGGGGCGGCAGGGCCTGCGCCTCGAGGCCGTCGACGACGAGCTCTTCGACGCCGGGCCCGAGGACTGCGAGGACTTTGCCGGCGCCGAGATCCCCGCCGCCTGGGAGGCCGAGCGCATCGGCCCCGTCGCGCCCGACGCCAGGGCCGCCCTCGTCGACCTGTTCGTGGCCCCGGCGCTGCGCGCCGCCGTGCACAGCGATGACGAGAGCAGGGACTGCCTGGTGCGCGTCTACCTCGGCGCCGAGTCGCCCGGCAGCATGCGCGGGGGCGGCCGGCAAAAGAAAGGAAGATGGCACCTCGACGGTCTGCGGAACGCCACGCTGTACCTGGACCAGATGCGCGACGTCGGGCTGGACGCGCGCGCGCTGGCCGAGGAGGTCGCCGTCGGTATGGCGACGTGCCACTGGGGGGCGTGCCTCGACGGCATGGACGTCGAGTTCGTGCTGGGCGGGCCGCGGCTCCCGCGGTACCGGGACCGGGCGGACCTGAACGCCGCAACTCACGATCCCCCGGCCCGCGTCTGGATGCTCGACTTTGACAAGACGGCGCTGCTCCCCTTCCAGGCGCGCGGCAGCTGCTGCCCGACGGCCGAGGACCTCGTCGAGCGGTTCGCCGTCGCGCTGCACGGCAACGATCCGTACTTTCCGCGGCCGAGCCTCGACCGGGCGCTGTGGGACCGGTTCGCCGAGGTGTACGCGGCGGCTGGCCGGGCGGCGCTGCGGCGGGTCAAGATCTCGCCGTCGTCGCGGCTGCCGGGCTTGCTGGCCCTCCCCGCGGCCGTTACAGCCCGGCTCGTCGAGCTGTACGACGAGGAGGAGCAGTGGCAGCGCGACGCCGACGAGCTCGTCGGGTTCGAAGATATTACTATAGAAACGGACGATGACGAGGTGGGAGAGGGGCTGAGGGGTTGGGGCAGCGAGGACGATGTTTCTTCCGCCAGCGAGGAGGATGAGGGCGGGACGCCGGGATGAGAGGACGGTGTGCGAGAAGGCGAAAGGGGAGGGAAAGCAGACGTCGACGACGTTATGCGCGAGACCGCTTCCCATTGCCGCGGCGCAGCGGCCGCGTACCGCCGCTGTGATCTGGCCGAATCATCGCGTGGCGTCGAGCTGCTGCGCGTCACTGCTACCAAACAAACACCTGGTCCATGCAATGCGAGAGTTTAATCTGGCACAGCTGCATCACGGGCCAATTCCGGACTCTCAGGCTTGACAATAGGGAGAGAAGGAGTTATACGCGCAGATATGGTCTGTCAGCGTCATTTTACACCGAGGATGATACAGAACCGAGAGAGTATATTGAGCCCACGCCTCATGGACGACTCAGAAGACGGAACCACGATGCAAGCCCTGCCAGGCGCCGTTGACGGAGCAGAGTTATATTACCGCCTGGGATTAGACTCAAGCAGACTGAATTACAGGATGACAGGCATCTCTCATATGGGACCACGATCTCAGTGTCGTCCCAAACGGAGGAGAGCAAAAGATTGCGGAACCTGGTCTAGAATCGAACCGAGCTGTGATCATGATTACACCATGCTTGCACATTCGCACATTTCATCAAGGCAATATCTATATAGAATTACTTGGTGGTTTCAAAATTTATTTTCGCTTCATAATGATGCTGGCGCTTCTAATGAGGTTTGGAGCTTCATTTGATCTTGTGTATCGTGAGTAGTTTTTTTCCTCGACTTTGAAGTCCCTGCAGAAATTGCCCTTGTGTTTGAGAAACAATGCGACCAAAATTCCTGCCTGATTTCATGTCCGTAAATATTTATACCGATTCGCAAGGGCTCGATCTCGAGCACTGCCAGATCATCCCACTTGTTGTCCAGGAGGTGCCCGAAGTGGCGAGTGCAGTCTGCGATGGCTGCAAGTGTGCTAAGGGAAAAGGGTATCAAAACAAGCACCCTGCTATAACCATCGCGACCAGAATCTGCTGGCTTGACATGAGCGTCCAAGAGTTTAGTAGTGTTGGCGTCATGCCGTGACCGAAGCACCACCAACATCGGCATCATCGATGAGCATCTCTTCGGTCTCTTCTTCCGGTTGGGTCGATCCTTGGCCTCCGCCGCTGCTAGACTTCTTCTTGGCAGGATCGTCGTCTAAAAGACCAAGATCTCGCCGCTCCTGTCTTCTAGCCTCAAGCTCCTTCTCCTGCTCCTTCCGAATCGTCTCCTGCTCAGCGCGGAACTTATCCGGCGTGATCCAGTTGTCGTCGTGGGGACGGGTGGCTTTGTATTCGTCTATGTCAATGGCGACTCTCTTCTCGCCACGCGCCATGATAGCAGCGTTGATGCGGTTCGGGCGATGCTTTTCTTCCCTGGTGAACTTCAACTTGATCTGTCGTCGATTTCTTCCGGGAAACATGTGGCTAATTGTTTCAAAGTCGGTACCGAACATTTTCAGATATTTGTAGAACTTTTCCGTGTCTACATCGTCCCATTGATTCGATCCCATGGCACGCGAGGGTCGCAAATACGAAGCCGAGGTCGTCAAGTGCGTGAACTCATCTTCTTCGACGGTCTCAAGCTGAACGTCGCCCTCTGCTGCATGCTGATTGATGACAAGGGAATTCTGATTGATCATGATCTGGCCATCGATGATGTCAAAGTCGATACCTGGGCCAGAGCTGGGCTTGGCAGCTGCACCATCATCTGCTGCAGGGGTCCCGGCTTGCGAATCGTCCTTCTGACTGTTGTACGGAACCAAACCCATTGCGATCTTCTGTTTCTCCAGTTTGCGCATTTTGGCGTCATGCCGAGCCTGCCGCTGGCGCTCCACGATGAGGTCGGCGTGCTTGAATTTCTTGCCAATACCCAGATCCCTCGTTAGATCGCCAATCTTGGTTGTTGTATGATCTGGCCTGCCATCTGCAGGTATATCTTCGGGGTTTGGAGTGATCTGGCGCCGTCGCACGCGCTTGGGTGCTGCTGGCTCAGCGGGTGTTGCTTCTCCCTCGGCAGCCGGCTGGCCATCCTGTCCCGCATCAGCAGTCGCGGCTTTCTTCTTCCTCTGTCTTTTTGGCTTGGGGGGAGCTGCCCTGTCTTCTCCAGTCGTCGCTGCTTGCGCCTCAGCAGGCTGCTTGCGTTTTCGGTATTGTCGCTTCTTCTTCGGCGCTTCAGCTGGGGGATCAGCTGTGGCTGGATCATTTGCCGGCAACGGAACTGGGTTGGCATTGGCATCAGCAGAGGCGGGAGTCGGATTCGGCGATAGTGACGGAAGAGCTGTATTAGCGGGTACTGAAGACGGACCAGTGGCAGTGGCGGCAGGACTGGGCACACTAGCATTCGATACCGGCGGTGTGGGTACACTCAAAGTGTCTCTAGCAGCTTCTGTTGATGTAGCTGGTGTATTTGTTGACTGGGAACTTGAGCCGTGTGTTTCGGCACCCGTGGGCGTGATCATCGAAGGCACAGCAGCAGATGACGATGCTCCAGACACAGGCTTGTCGAGGTTTGTTGGTACAGTTTTCGGACGGCTCTGTGACACAGTCTCTGTATTCTGAGAGAGGGTGAGAGTCGGAAGTGGATCGCTCGTAGTATTGTTGCTTCCAGAATTGTCATCAGGAGTGATTGCTGTCTGATTCGAGGCAGTAGCGGCTGGAGGATTGGGTGTCGCGTCTTCGGCTTGGGACACGGCGGACTCGACGGGTTTCGACGGTGGAGGTGTCGGCACAGCGGAAGGCTCTTCTGCGATTGTGGCTGCGACATTGCTCTGCTTGGAAGCCGAGGTGCCTTCCTCGGTGTTTGACGAGGCATTGGGGCCTGCAGCAGGAGTCGGTGTAGGAGCTGGGGCGGGCGTTTGCGAAAGCTCTGTAGTCGGGGCTCTCGTTGTGCTTTGTGAAGCAGAGGCAGAGGCAGCACCAGGGCGACGGCCGGCCTTGGGCTTGAAAGCCAGGCCGCCGGTTTTCTTCAGCATAGAACTCATCTTGTCGGAGGTAAGTAGGGGTCAAAGAGATGCGGGTTCAATCCGCTGCTGAGTCACGATCAATGAACCCGCATGTTGAAGGGGAAGCAGTCCTTGGTCGTCGGAGCCGAGAAACAACACAATCTGGAGTCGAGGATCCCGGACAATAGGCGGATTCTTTCGGTTGTACCGTGAAGCCGGAGCCGTAGTTAGGATACGTGATTCTCGTCGGGGCGCAAGGATGGTCGTGCAGGATAAAGGAAAGGAATCACGAGTGTTGGTCGCGCAAACGGGGGACTGGAAGTATGGAGGTTTACGGCCAGCAGCCAGCTGCTTTTTTTCGAAGGGGAGGGGCAGAAGGGGAGACGTGCACAGACCATTTTGCAGCTGATAGGTCATGATAAGAAAGCCCGGGAACGACGCTAATCTGCAGTGATACTAGACCCACAAGCAGCCCAGGCATTCTGTGCTAAACTGGCTGCGGGTTAGCGCGAATTCTTGGTCGCGCGTTGGGAGACGGGACAGGCGACGGACGGGCTTGCAAAGTCCAAGTTTTCATTCAAACCTCGACCTCCTTTGGGGGAACAACCTCTGCACCACACGCACCCAACTCCTGGATCTTCCTCCCGTTTCCATCGTCGCGTCGTCCGAGTCCGCGGCACTGGGGGATTCCGTTCATGACTGTCCGACGAAACTGATCCTCACGACCTGGTAGCTGGTCTTCTAACCGCATCTCTCCTCGTTCGGCTGCCGCAGTAGCCAGTCACGGGGGCAGCGCCGCCAGCTTACCTGACTCTTAACGTCGTCGCCCGTCGCCTCGCCCGCCTTCCCACAACGTCGTTCCCCGTCGTCGTCGCCCACGCCGCCACCTCCTCGCGCCAGCCTTCCGGACATTCACTCGGCTCTGCGAGTTGCTCTTCTTGTGTTCGCCATCAAGCGGGACTCACTTTCTAATCCGACCCTTTTAATTGACCGGCATCCGGGCTCGTTCAGCGTTCTTTCCATGCCTTTATCCACAACCAAGTCCTCGGCGCCACTGTCCCCCCTCGTCAACATGGAGGACCGCAAGAGACCCGCGCTCAGCACCACCGACGACATTGCTCCTCCCAGTAAGCGTCAGCAAATCAATGGCGGTTCCAATGTCGCCAAAGATGACGATGCGAAGGAGGATGTCTGGATCGATGTAGGTATCTGTCTGCCTCCCCCCTAATCCCTCCCTCTTCTTTCCACCACAAGTCCCGCTTCACCATCGCACCTCTCAAGACACCGTGGCCTACACTCTTTTGATGCATCACACCGACGCTCCCCGGACGGCTGGATAATTCCTGCCTCTGCCTCGCGTCGCCGCTTCTCTCGCTGGTTCATACTCACCATCCCAGTGATGATGCTCAGCCTCAACCTCACTGCCTGCAAAATCTTCTTCGTCAGTTGTAATGAAGGAGTGCATACCCTCCTACCATTTTCGTCGAAACCATCTCGCTACCACACCACGTACCTCACAAAGACGGGAAATGGAAGTTATTGAGGCGAAACAGAATCACTGACAGACATGGCTTGGCTAGGAGTACACAAAGGGTTCCATCTACCGACAGATGCAAGAATACAAGCGCACATGCAGCACTTTGGAGACTAGATTGGAGGAGATGGAGCGCCGCTCTACACACCACGATGATCACCTAAGGGTTGTAGATGCATGGTGGATCCAGGTAAGATAACTAGACTGGCGCATCAGTACCACCACAATGCTGATGATCCCTTAGTTACTCCAGGAGCTCAAGCTTCTCGCCGAGAAGACGATTCCATTCCAGGCCGGATCCGAGAAGGAGGCATTTCCTACAAGCACCACATTCAAGGACGTGGCAGAGCTGGAATCTCATCTTTCGGAGAAGGCATCCATTATCCGAGAGATGACCGATACCATTTTTGCCCGCATGACGGCCAACCGGGATACCGAGCCCGATGTCACCGCTCTAGAATCGCAAGTCAACAGCCTCTTGGCTGCGCAAAAGGACTTGCTCGTCAAGGTCAACCGCCTGTCTTCGGAGAAGGAAGGCGTGTCTGCAGAACTCGATACTGCCACCTTACGATACATGAAAGCTGAGCGTAAGATGGACAGACTCAGGAGCACGCAGGTACAAAAGCTCGAGCAAAAGGCTTTGGCAAGTTCGACCGCCAAACCGATTGGAGCCGACCAAGATAATGGAGTTGTGGAGGCCAACGGAAATAGCGCAGAGCTTCAACTAAAGCTCAAGGAAGCCACTGCTGTCGGCAACAAGCAGAAGCAGCACTTGGAGACGGCTTTGGCAGAAAGCAAGAAATTGCAAGAAGAACTCACCACTCTGCAGACCAAGCTCACAGGCCTCACGGACGATGATTATGTCCGCACAGAAGCTTTCAAATCATTCAAGGGCCGCCAAGACGACCTGATCAAGAAGATCAACAGCCTCGAGGTTCAGAACAAGAAGATGACGGAGGCCAACGCGAAGCTCGAAAGCGAACGCACAGCATATAAGAAGAGACTTGAAAGCGAAGCCCAACAGTTCACCTCGGAGCTTGAGGAGCAGCTACAGCAGTCCGACGCTAATCTCGTGCGGGTTCGCGCCATGCGCGATGAGGTGGTCCAAGAAGTACAAAAGCTGCAAACCAGCAAGGAACTGGAACGTGCCGCCTTGGAGGAGATGAAGTCTCTTGTCAGCGCCAACGTGGACTGTATAAGGCAACTGGAATCACAGGTACAACGATTGGCACCCAGTGAGGACACCGACATGACCCCGCGGCCCGAAATTGACAGTCTCTCGGCTGATCAACTTCGTGAGAAGTACAAGAAGCTGCAAAAGGACTTTGAGAGCATTAATAATGAGCTCCCTGCCATGGCAGCGGCTGTCAAGAAGTATCAAATCGCCGCCAACAAGAAGGTGCACGATGTGGTTGCCGTCGAAGAGCGGATCAACATTGCGCTTGCGGAGAAGGCCAAGGCTAACCAGAAGTATTTCGACGCTCGCCGGAACCACGACGCCCTTACTGAGGAGCTGAAGAAAGTACGGTTGCACAACTCGAAGAACTCGGAAGTCATCTCGCAACTCAAAGAGAACGAAATTCAAAGTCGCACTATGGCTGCCAACTTGGAGAAGCAGATCGCCGATCTAAAGCAGGCCAATGCCAGCACGATTTCAGAGAACAAGCGCACCGAATCGAATAACATGGAAATCTTGAAGCGCTACGAGGCGCTCAAGTCCCAGATAGCGGAGCTTAACAGCCTTGCGAAGTCAAAGGACACGGCATCAGCCACGGCGAAGGAGCGTGCCTCGATTCTCGAAACGGAGAACGAAAAGCTCAAGGTTCGTCTTGAGAGTATGTCCAAGGACCGGGACAAGTGGAAGACAAAGTCACTTAGCAACTCTTCCGAGGAAGAAGAGATGCTTCGAGTAAGTCGCGTCACTTTTGCACACATCTGGCTCGTGCCGTGCTAACATCCTCTAGAAACTTGCCACCTGTTCTGTGTGCCACAACAACTTCAAGAACACAGCAATCAAGACATGCGGCCACATCTTCTGCCGCAACTGTATCAATGACCGAATCAACAACCGAATGAGGAAGTGCCCCAACTGCAGCAAGATGTTCGACAAATTGGACATTATGACTGTTCATCTTTAGATGATATAGACGGACCTCGGCGATGGGCATGTAAAAGGGTGCCTATTACCGCCATCGAGTCTTCACACGATTAAAACTCACGACCTACCGAGATATGCAAGTTTCGATCCAAGTCCGCTGCCTGCCTCAAAGCTTCTGCGCCGGAAGAAGTTGATCACAACGAGACTGAAATTTCAGCCAGAGCAGTCTTTCTCTGCGTGGTGGGGGATCAACAAAGAAAGCAATCTACTCATGAGTGCTCACGCATGTCAAGAGTGTATAGTACGGGGGCGTGTCTTGCGCGTCAAGCGATGATTGTATGGACTGTAAGAGTTCTGTAACTTTAGGCGATGGACAGCTGGAAGACAAGGATGGGCAAGATTACTGATGCGCAAAGGACCTTGTTGCCCTCTTGGTTCATCCTCTGGGCAACTTTTAGAGTTCGGCGATCAGTGACAGCGACATCGAAGCACGGGAGCAGGAGCCCATCACATCTCACCTACATCAAACTTCCTGCCCCTTCAGAAGGTGGCATCCGAGCCAATCCAACAACGGCATGCAATTGATCATGGTTTCAAACCGCTCTGGGACGCAGACTTGCGATGGACCCTCGACGGGCTTGGATGTCTTGCTGCCTACCATTGCAGCCTCCATGTTTTGGTTGTCTCGACGTGGACAGGATAGAACAAGGCAAGGGCGCCTCTGGTGGCATGGTGTGATCTAATCATCGCCACAGCAAATAGGATCTGAAAATGAAAATACAATCCAAACTATTGGGAGTTGTGTCTGATGTGACATGTGAGACTGACCCGGAACAAATCACGGAACAAATGACGCTCGAAAGGTGGTCTCTTTACTTCTGGGAAACAGCCGTAGACGTTGCAGCCACGACATACCAAGCTCAAACCTGTCGAAGCTGATTTCTGATAGACTGATGCGCTGAAGCTGCTTCTAGGATTCCAAGACTCAGCGCCGACTCGTACTGCCAAAACCTGTAGACTCATAGCGAGCACTACTACTCGAGCTAGATTCGTTGTTTGTAGACGAGGAGGGCGATCCACCAAACCAGCTGCTGCCACCAGCATTACTCTGTTCCTGCCGCCGGTTTGCACGACTTCCGGCATAGTAGCCCGCAGCGGCACCCGTAGCCGCGCCCGAGAAGAACCCGGGCTGCCAGCCGCCCTGCGAAGACGAGCCGCTCGGCTTGTACGGCGGCGGCGGATCGTCGTCGTCTCCCCAACCCCCTCCGCCGAATCCACCGCCGCCGCCCCCGGGACCCCATCCCCCGCCGTGGCCGCCGCCGCGGTTCCTCGGCTGCCTCCTCGCGCCGTTGTTGGCCTGCTGGCCCGCGTTCACACACGCCGAGTAGATCATCCAGAACAGGATGCCGACAAAGGCGATGGAGAAGAGGACGCCGTCCCAGCCCATCTTCTGCTTGTCCTTGCCGCCGCCAGTCGATTTTCCGTTACTGCTGCTGCTGCTGCTGCTGCTGCTTCCTTTGGAGCCTCCTCCCCACCACCCGCCGCCCCCGCCCTTGAGGAGGTGCGGGTACCGCTTCTCACCCTCGTCGGTCAGGACGAGGCGGTACTCGACGCCGCAGCTGCCCTTGAGCACGTACTCGTCGTCGGACGAGGCGTAGCCCTCGCAGATGACGTCGGTGCTGCCCAGCTTGAGCGTGGGCGGGAGGTTTGCGGTGCAGGACCACTTTTTCCCCCCCCCCAGGACTCGTCAGTCAAACAAGCACCACTTCCATAACCGGTCAAAGGAGGTTGAGCTTACCTGTATGTCCTGGTCCGAGTACCCGGACCCCTGGTTGGTGCAGCGCATCAGGTCTACGTCGTGCAGCCGGCAGACGTCGCGGTGCGAGAGGCACTTGAGCTGGGGCGCGGCGGCGACGCGGCGGTGCGCCGTCTGGGCGCCGCCGCCGCGCAGGGTCAGGGACTGCACGTCGGACAGCAGGATGGCGTTCTTGGGCTTGGTGGCGGCCAGCGACGGCGCGGCCAGGAGCGACAGAACGGCCACGAGGACGGAGGTGAGAGAGGAGTGGCGCGGGTTGCCCATGTTTGGGAATTGACGGAGCACTCAAGAGAGAGTGCCCGTTGTTTTCTGGTGTTTGTCGTTTCCAGATGTTTTGATACCAGGAGTGAAGGTATATAGGTGATACTAATAGTTTATTATGCTAGGAAAAGTGTCCTGCCAAGGCTGAGAAAGTCTAACACGATGACGTCTCGCGGGGCGCTTTGGGGTGGAGGGGTCCGGGGTGGTTGATGTTGTGCTGTCATTGGCGATGAATAGGTAGGTAGTTGCCGGCTAAGGTTGCGAACAGTCTCCCCGTATGGAAGTATGTATTTTGAGATGGGAATACGGGTGAGAGAAAACGAAGAATGCTGGCCAAAAAGGACAGTTTGCCATGCATGCAGCCAAAAGAGCCCAATTGGAAGGCACGCTATGGCTTGTTGCCTGGTTTGACCAAGATTCCATAAGGCTGAAGGAGAAGACGTTGACAAAATCGCCACTGGCAATGGTCAAGAGTGTAAAAAAAAAAAAAAAGTTACACAAACCTTGCATAAACATTTATGATATCTTCAATACCAGATACCTGGTACTCTGTGAAATTTGCCCACATGATGGCTAACCAATGACATTCCCAGTTCCCAATTCATATTGGGTGGCGCTGATTCCTTGTCGACAGCTGCAGCAAGCAAGGGCTTTATTTTCAAATTACCGTTATGGGTAGTGGTTGTGGTCTGGTATAAAATCTGCGGCGTAGCAGTTCAGTGTGCTGGTTGGCATTAGAATATGGAACGAGTTAGGTCCCGAGGTCTAGGATGGTAATCAGGAATGAGTTGCAATATTATCGATGGACTTGGCATCTGACATGGAATAGACTCCTGGACTCTTGACTCTTGAGCAACAATATCTGAGCAGTCAGCTTCCTACCTACCGTACGTGGCGATTGAGATTACAACGTGGTTGAACTGATCTTGGCACTGGATCAGTTAAGCTGTTTGTTATAGCGGTTCTAAGTGCATCCAGCCGTTACAGCACAGCACAGCACAGCACAGCACAGCACAGCACAGCACAGCACAGCACAGCACAGCACAGCACAGCACAGCACAGCACAGCACAGCACAGCACAGCACAGCACAGCACAGCACAGCACAGCCTGCATGCCGGCAATAGCGCAGTATGGAGTAAAAGCACCATGTAGTAGTATTCCTCGGGGTGTCGATGGCTACCGAATCTCCGCTTGATGGGAAGAATAGTCTTTCTTTTCTTTTGGTTTGATCGTTTCATCGCCATTGACTTGTACACCAGCTTGCCAGCGCTTGGCACGTAAGATACTTGACTCGGCCGCGCGATACAAGTGCTTACATTGACAAGCGCTCCCTGGCCTGTTGAGTGGTCAGCAATTGGTCCACTAGACGGGTGCTGAAGCCTGGAGCACTGAAAATGACATGGCATCGAATCCATGGCGCGCTCTAATCTGTAGGTATCGCGGCAAGGAACTACCTAGGTTACAGAGTACTTGCCAAACCATGTATCTCCCAGATATGATTATGCTCCAGCTCAAGGCTGTCGAGATGGATGGAGATCCATGGTACAATAGGTAGAAACTAGAGACGAGATCCGGGAACTGCACAACCGAGTCGGACCACCCACCCACCACACCCGAGTACGAGCGAGAGGTACGACGAAGCGAGCAAAGAAGTCGACCGAAGCGAGCAAGCGAGAAAAGGGACTCGGCAGATTTATTACATGGCAACCCTTCGCTACCGCTATAGTAGGTACGGAAACAAAGTTACCCGCTGCAGTAATATTCTCCGCAGCACACTAATAATAAGAAAGCAGCAGCAGAGTGCCGTACGAATGCGCGCATTCGGCCCAGAGTGAATGATCCCCCAGAAGATCGGGGTTAAATTAGTAGTCCCCAAAAGGTGCCGTACTTTGGTCTAATCTCGAATGAGTAAGATGGGCATGAAACAGTCAATGACAAGACCCCAGTGATCGGCAGAGATACATACATAGTCCATTGGAGCACCCCTGTCTGGTCAACTAGAAGTATCTCCAGCAGAATCCTCGCACCGTCAGCCGAGAACAGCTTTGATTCAAATGCGATGATGGGCAGTGGGTAAGAGTGCGAGCCAACAAGTCCCATTTAAGCGTTTCCCTTGCCATGCTTGCGTCGTTGCAGCTAGGAAGTATAGGATTTTAGCGTCTTCCATGGCCCTCCAACCACGGACCGCCTAGAAGGTTTCGCATAGTAGTCCAGATACTACCCGAAAGCAAGCACCTCTTGGCTGGGCCTAGCATTCGCCTGTCCGTCCATCCGAAGCGAGTTAGAAAAGGGAACCCTTTCGTCAGATTGGGCTCAGTCGCAATTACCTGCCGTGCCTATGAGGTATAGTATAGAGGTTGCCGCCCCCCCAGGCATACATCAACTCTGGGTATCCCGCGCCTCTTGGTCGATCACCACCCAATTTTTTTATGTCAAGAAGCATCAACTGCTTCACAAGAGACACGCATCATGGACCAGATAACGCAGCTGGTGTCGGACCGGGCTCCCGTCTTCGCCTCTGTCGCCTTGCTGCTCGGCACCACCTTCTTGTTCTCGATACTCAAGTCGTTCAGCGGCGGCGCCGACAAGATCCCCCTGGTCGGAAAGGAGATTGGAAACGTCGAGCAGCGCAGGAAAGCCTACATCGCCAACGCCAAGGGCCTGTACCAGCAGGGCTACAAGCTCTTCAAGAACTCAACCTTTAGACTGACCGGCACCGATGGTGCGTTTATATGGGTCCCGCATGGACAGTCTCATGCCCTGTCGAGGACGAGACTGTATGACCAAACCGACTAAATCGTGATTTTAGGAGAGAAGATTGTCCTTCCTCGCCAGCTCCTCGATGAGGCTAGGCGCCTGTCCGACGACTACCTGAACATCTCGAAGGCATTCGAAAAGGCATGCATGCTCATGGACTGATAGCCACGTCACATAAAACTGACCTCTTTCCAGATGAATGAGCAAAAGTACACGGGACTTGGAGGAAACCACGTTCACAGTGAATTTCTCATTCATCTCATTCGAAGTGATCTCACTCACAACCTGAGTATGTGCGATTTGCCAATACGCCACATGAAGGCCGTACCGCTAACAGGATGAGCAGACCGCATCAATGGTCGCCTCACTGAGGAGGCTGCCAGGGCTGTTTCCGAAGAAATTGGACCTTGCGAGGACTGGACGGCCGAGGTGGTCTACTCTAAACTCCTGAGGATCGTCGCCATTGTGAGCGGCAACATCTTCCTGGGCCCCGAGCTCTGCCGCCGCGAGGAGTGGGTCAACAGCGCCATCACCTACACTGTCGACATGTTCACGGGCATTGGCAAGCTCAAGCAGTGGTCTCCGTGGACGCGATTCATCGGCCAGTACTACGTCCCCGAGCTCAAGAGCGTCAGCGAGCACCGCCGCAAGTGCCGAGAGTTCCTCGCGCCCGTCATCGCCGAGAGGAGGCAGCAAATGAAGAAGGGGGCTCAGATGCCAGATGATATGCTGCAGTGGATGATGAACCAGAGTGCCGACTACAAGCTCGTCGATGACGAGCTGAGCCTGATCATCCTGAACCTCAGTCTGGCTGCGATCCACACGACGACCTTGACCACGACGCTCGCGTAAGTGCTCCCCCCGAGTGTGGATGATTGTCGTATACCGTGTGATGATGAGCTAATAAGGCCCTCGCAGGCTCTACGATCTGGTCGTCCGTCCCGACCTCGTGCAAGAGCTGCGCAAGGAGATAACCGCCTGCCTGGAACAAAGCGGCGGTGTTCTCACGACCCACTCCCTCTACGATATGAAGCTTCTGGATAGTGTCATGAAGGAGTCTCAGCGAACCAACCCGGGCAGCCTGGTGCGTTTCCAACGTTATGTCGACAAGGCCGTCACCCTGAGCGACGGCACGCGCCTGCCGGCCGGAGCCATGGTCGAGGCAGCCCACGCAAACATTGTCAACGACCCTCAGCTGTACTCGAACCCCGAGGTAAGTTTGCCGCGATCCAGAAATTGTGCATCGGCAGGACTGACTCTGTGAAACCCCAGACATTCGATGCGCACAGATTCATGAACCTGCGCAAGGGTACCGGTGAAGACCCCCTGGCATACAAGAACAGGGAACAGTACCAGTTCGTGACGGTGACCAAGGACTTTATGGCGTTTGGATATGGCCGCCATGCTTGGTATGTCGAAAATGAACCCTCCGCAGACCTGACGAACTCTTGCTCACTGTGATACAGCCCCGGTCGCTTCTTCGCTGCCAATGAAATTAAGCTGATGCTATCCCGCATCCTCCTGGACTACGACATCAAGATGCCCAACGGCCTCACTGAGCGTTATGCCAACTTGACCATGGGACTGGACGCACTCCCGGACCCGACAAAGGAGATTCTGTTGAAGAGGGTCAAAGCGAGCGCCTGAGGAATTGCCGGCATGGCGCAGACCATGTCGTGCCAGAGATATGTGAAATATTTTGCTCGGGGAATGACATGGAAAGTCCGGTTTAGATACTGTCGATTGATCTCTGCTTGTGCTTTTGCCCACTGCATCTGTCGTGTTCATAATCAATACCCCATAATAATCGATACACAATACTGCACTTTTGCATGAAAGATGATGAAACTTGATGGGCCTTCACCGATGCAAGACCTGAGATCTAGTGGCAAACAAAAAACGTGGGGAAACACGATCAAGGCTCGTAAATCAATAGTAGTGCTTGGCTGACGTCTCTGGGCCAACGGCGGAGAACCCATAGTATAAATGCGGCGGATGTTGGCGGTGTGCACAGGGGATTTGAATGAATGCCTCTGTGAAAAGAATGCATCTATAACCACAAAAACTACTTGAATATGGACGGAAGCAAGCATATTTTCAGAAGAATAATAGAACTCTTACGAAAATCAAAAGCGGGAGGGCAATTTGATCGTCGCATGGTTGAGATTCAGAAACTGGGGATACGGGATCGGTGGTTGCCGTGGTGACGAGCTCCCCTTTAGCGCCAAAACATTAACCCTCCCACTGATACCTGAGCGCCACACAATTGATGGTTGGACGACTTTAGATACTTCATACCTCCATCCAAATCTCCCAGGTCCCGCTCCTCCCTTTCAACCTACCTACTCAATTGTTGCACGCACACATATCTGGACAACCAACTCACACACTCAATCTTGGCCCCCTCGGTACACCGTCCACCAGCAGGAACTCACACACACACAAGCTGCAATGGCAAGCAGGACGTTGGAATCGCGCTTCGAGCGCATGTCGGTCAACGACGAGAACAGCGTGGCCGACTCCAACAACAAGCTCTACCAGAAGGCCAAGGTGAGCAAACTCGCAGCCGCAGCCCTTCACCTCGGAGGGAAGAAGCCGAACCGCAATACTGACTCGACTTCTCAACTCCAGGCCACTGTCACTAGCACGCAAATCGCCCGCAGCAACAGCATAAGCAGGCCCAACACATACAAGGTGGCACTGCAAACACAGAATACCAACACCGTCACATCAGTCACTCTTCCCTCGCAACAAGCAGCACAACGCAAGGGCTCGCAGCCGGCCTCTCCCCAGAGAAAGGCACTCCCCAGCAGCAGTAGCAGCAGCGCCCGGACGTCTGCCGCTGAGGCCGCCTCCGTGCCGGTGCTCATCGAGCAGCCGACCATCAAGCTGATGCACCTGGGCATGTTCGAGATCGGCCGGCCGCTGGGCAAGGGCAAGTTCGGCCGCGTGTACCTGGCGAGGGAGCGCACCAACGGCTACATCTGCGCGCTCAAGGTGCTGCACAAGAACGAGCTGCAGCAGGGCCGCGTCGAGAAGCAGGTGCGCCGCGAGATCGAGATCCAGAGCAACCTGCGGCACCCCAACATCCTGCAGCTGTACGGACACTTCCACGACTCAAAGCGCGTCTTCCTCATCCTCGAGTTCGCCTGCAAGGGAGAGCTGTACAAGCACCTGCGCAAGGAGAGCCGCTTCCCCGAGTGGAAGGCCGCCCAGTACATTGCCCAGATGGCCTCGGCCTTGCGCTACCTGCACCGCAAGCACGTTATTCACCGCGACATCAAGCCCGAGAACATCCTCGTCGGCATCCACGGCGAGCTCAAGATCTCCGACTTTGGCTGGAGCGTTCACGCCCCCAACAACCGCCGCAAGACCATGTGCGGCACCCTCGACTACCTGCCCCCGGAGATGCTCAAGTCGGGTAGCCAGGACAACTACTACAACGAAAAGGTCGACCTGTGGTCGCTCGGTGTGTTGGCCTACGAGTTTCTGGTGGGCGAGGCTCCGTTTGAGGACTCGCCGGTCATGACACAGAGGAGGATTGCGAGGGCCGACATGACGATTCCCTCATTTGTCAGTGCAGAGGCCAAGGATTTGATCAAGAGGGTAAGTCGAGAAACCGCCGTCCAAATTTCTCATGGAGCACGATCACTAACAATCCACTAGTTGCTTGTGCTCGACCCCGAGAAGAGGATACCGCTGGACCAGGTTCAGCAGCACCCTTGGATCATCAAGCACTGCCTCAAGGGCGAGCGCGCCCACAACCGTGAGAAGAGCACATGACGACCATGACGAGATTCGTAATGTTTGCATTTTCGGCAGGAGTTAAAGGACTGCGTAATATTGTATTTTTCCACATCACCACAAGACAGGCGTTTTTATCGGGGAGGCAACGGCGTTGCATGGCGAAACATATGGCCAAAGGAGGCACATCTTGCATCACAAGGGGAGCTTGGTATTTTCCATTCCGTACCCGATTTAAATACATTAAACATTTACATTTCATTCCTTGACGTGTTGTCCGTCGTGTAACTCCCTAAACGCCTCTTCTCTCGCATCATGGGTGTGGTTTTCTCTCAAGTGTTGTACAATCATTTCCATCCGTAAAGAAGTATGGCTTCTTTGCGTTCTCTACCTGTAAATCTCGTCAAAAGGCCGGTGATCCGAAAAGCACGAGTCCCAGACCTGGTTGACCACCTTGACGGCCTGCACGTCGTCCTTGACGTTGGGCCTGGCCATGAGGGACTTGACGGCCCTCCGCCGCACGCAGTTTTGGAACTGCTGCGTCAGGTTCCAGTTGCCGTTGATCATGGTCTCTCGCGTCCACCGGCACTCGCCGCTCAGCATGGAAGCTCGGATCTGGATATAATCTGTCAGGACCGGCGCAATCTTTTTCTTGACATGTAGGGAGGTAACTCACCTCTGAGCACGCGGCGTGCTTCAGGTCGCCCTGCCAGTCGACCTTCCAGCGCAGGTGGTCCCAGGCGTGGACCATCTCGTGGCTGAGCGTGTCCTCGAGGTGCTTGCGGTCGCGCACCTCGTTGGCGCACAGCAGGATGCCGCGGCCCGGGTTGAACCCGCCGCCCTGGCGGTGGACCTGGCCGTCCTCGGTGAGCCGGGCGGGGCACCGGCGGCACACGACGTTGGACGCGTCCAGGCGCCCGTTGAGGTTGCCAACCTGCTCCCGCAGGAAGCGCACCGTCGGGCTGTGCGCGAACGCCCAGTCCCGGAACTGCTCGCACCGCTGGCAGTCGGCCTCCTCGTGCGCGCGGTAGCGCTGCTCCCGGTAGTGGAACGCGCCCTCGGACGTCATGTCGCCCGTCAGGATCTTGAAGTAGTTGACCCACCACTTGGTCTGCGGGTCGAAGCCGGTGCGCGCCGGGTCGTTCTTGACGATGGGCGGGAGGTCGGCGTTGGCCGCGGCGGCTGGGGTTGCTGCTGGTGCTGCGCCCGTCGCCGGGGGAGGCGTTGTTGTCGATTCCGGTGGTGTCGAGGCCATGATGGCGGATTGAACAAGAGGTCTCGGGGCCGTCGTATGCGTTGGGAATAGCGGTGCAATCGTCTTGGTCCTCGGAGATTCAATGTGACGATGCTTGGGAAGCTTCGATGGCTATCTGGAATCAATACTCGTACAAGGTCACACCGCCCGGCAGATCAGAGCGCTAGATATGGTGGTGGTGTTGATGGTGGTGACGACGGTATGTGGTGACTTTTTTTCTTATCCGCAATCCATTGATTGATTCTCTCCGGGCGCTCCCCGGTAGGTCTGCTAGTTCTCGAGTTCCCCCGTCTGATAATTATATGGACCCCGCGCCCAATCAGCAGCTCGCCCGCACATGGAATTCTTTTCCTGGGGGGGATCTTTTTACCATTTTTGGGGGACCTTCTTCCAAGAAAGCCTGGGCCAGTGGAGCAAGAATTCATTCGATTGCCGAATTTCCCGCTGCCCATTGAACAACGCAGCCAGACGAATTGGACCCTCCATTCCGAATTGGTAGAACAGAAGCATTTTCTCTCCTTGCAAAGTGGCATGTGCTTGCCCCCCAGTACCAGTACCCATCGAGCCAAGCCCAACCCGAACGAACGCCGCGCCCTTGTCAACCATTGCCATGTCCGACGCCGGTGACGCAGCGCCCTGTATGACTTTCCTGTTCCATATCAACAAGACGAATCGCATTAACTACGCTGCACATGTCGCAAGCCGCTGTTGTGTTTTTCGTCATTTTCAATTTTTTTCCCTTTTGTTTTCTCATGTTCAATTTTTGCTTGGTTTCTGCTTGACATATCCTGCATTGCACATTTTATTACACGAGAAACTAAAATCAACGACGTTGTGCTGATTCGTGGGCCGGGTTTGGCAGCAAATATGAAGGTTTTCAAGCCACTTACAGTGGTTATAAAACTGGGTGAGTTTGTGTCATATATTCCTCTAGGGGGTTCAATGCTTGGCTGCCCCGAGTCTTAACAACACCACGTCGGGATTGTCTCACTCACGCATGTATACGTCCAGGCACAAGTTCCATCGTCGATGAAAAGACGCACGAGCCGCTGCTGCCCATTCTCAGTCTCATAGTGGCCACGGCCGTCAAGTTACGGAAAGATGGCCACCGGGTCGTCATCGTGTCCTCTGGCGCCATCGGCGTCGGGCTCCAGCGCATGAACGTCGAGAAGAGACCAAAGCACCTCGCCCAGCTTCAGGCCCTGGCCGCCATCGGCCAGTGCCGCCTCATCAGCCTGTGGGATCAGCTCTTTGGCTACTACAGCCAGCCGGTGGCTCAGATCCTCCTGACCAGAAACGACATTGCGGACGTGAGTATTCTCCCTTGCCTGCCCGTCATTTCATGCAGTCTGATTCGCTGCAGCGGCAAAGATATCTGAACGCCCAGACCACGGTGAACGAGCTTCTCGAGATGGGCGTCATCCCCATCGTCAACGAGAACGATACCCTTGCCGTGGCTGAGATCAAGTTTGGCGATAATGATACCCTCTCGGCCATTACGGCAGCCATGGCCCACGCCGATTTCCTCTTCTTGATGACGGACGTGGACTGCTTATATGACAAGAACCCCCGTACGAATCCGGACGCACAGCCCATACAGGTCATTGACGATATTGACTCTGTTCGGGCGGATGGTGAGTCTACAGACATGAAAGTCTAGCACGGATGTATATACTAACATCATTACCAGTATCGAGCGCCGGATCTGCTCTGGGTACGGGTGGAATGGGCACCAAGATCGTTGCCGCTAAGCTCGCAACATCGGCCGGCGTTACGACAGTCATCACCAAGTCCGACAAGCCGGACAACATCCACCGGATAGTGCGCTACGTCCAGGCGACAAAGTCCCTGCCATCGTCGGAAGATCACACGGAAGACCCCCTGGCGGCGTCCACGGCCTCGCTGGCCCTCGACATCGCGGAGCCGCCCCTGCACACGCGCTTCCTGCCCCTGGCGCACCCGATCCGGGACCGGTACTTCTGGGTCTCGCACGGCCTGGCGCCCCACGGCACCATCTACATCGACGAGGGCGCGCACCGGGCGCTGGCCGACAAGGCGGGCCTGCTGCCGATCGGCGTCGTTGACGTCGAGGGCCCCTTCGGCCAGCACGAGGCGGTGCGCCTGGTCGTGGTCGAGCGGCGGTCGACGCCCGGGCCCGACGGCAAGATGTGGGAGGGCGCGCCGACCGAGGTCGGCCGGGCCCTGGTCAACTACGCCATGCCCGAGATCGCGCGCATCAAGGGCCACCGCAGCAGCAAGATCGAGGCCCTGCTGGGCTACGCCGACAGCCAGTACGTCGCCGACCGGGACTACATCAGTCTCTTCCGCACCGAGAGTCGGCCTGTCACGCCCACGCCCGACATCACCGGGCTCGCCTCGTACGAGCAGGGTTCGGCATTCTGAGATGTCCCATTATAGACGGATGGTTCGGGAGTCTGGCGTTTTTCTATTTGGGGAGGAGGAAGCAGAAAATAGATTTAAAAAGAAAAGTCATGTCTAGAAGAGCAAGCGCTGGCTGGCATCTATGATTTATAACGTGCTCGCCTGCCTATAGCTATTTAGGTACGGAAAAAGGAAGAAGAAATTTAATCCATTACACATGTTACGCCGGGCTAGAATCCCCGTCAGGTTGTTCTTCATTTCAAGCAACTGAGGGTTGCTTGCTTGCTTGTCTGCGTATTATCTTGTCGTGCGAATATTGGCCAACACCCTTTCCACTCGTGACCAACCTCGAACACTTCCTCCCGAAAAACACATTTATAAACTTACTCAGAAACCATACACAGACATACCCACCCAACCTATTCCGCGAGTCAAACCTGATGGTTGCAAAAACTTTTCCCGCCGTCCAGAGGAGTCATGAGTGGGTCGGCAGCGAGATGAAAACGAGAGTAGGGCTTGCTAGATCATAAATTCATAATGGCTATTACGTGGCCGACATCTCAACAACAAGCAAAGATATTCAAATCCGATATGGTGTAGTGGCTAACATATGACGCTCTCATTTACTGATCCGTCATGCCCGGGGTTCGATTCCCCGTGTCGGAGATGTAAATCAATTGTTTCTCTTTTTGCTGTTTTGGCTTTTCTTCTTTTTTTTTATGAAGCGGCCATGGGGATTGCAGGTTTTGGCGGACTATAAAAAAATTTGTAGCCCTAGTCCGGATCAGGGCGGGGCAGCGATAAGTCAAGAGAGAAGCATCAATGCAGTGCAGGCTTTGGGCATCAAAGGGCTCCCTTTTGTCGGTCTGTCGTGCAGTGGTTATGGTCCTAAGATTGAAAAGAAAAAAACCAAGGGAAGCGGACTGCATCTGCACGCAATGAACAGACAATCGGCAGGTAGAAAAAAATGCAAAAAAGAAGGGTCTCAGATTGAATCTGAGGGAAGTGATGAGAGTGGGACTTGAACCCACGCACGTTTCCGTACCAGGAAGTAGGTGTTAAGGTGGACCTTAACCTGGCGCCATAACCAACTCGGCCATCTCACCGTGGTTGTTGTTGAAGGAACTGTGCTTAAGACAGTCCAAGAATGCTAGCTGTATAAGCGGTTCGCTGTTCAGATCATACGGAATACTTTGGTCGGAAACGAGTGAACGGATGGATGGTGTGGGTAAAGACTCTGCGGACGAACTTTTTGTCTGGAAGGTGCCGAGTTCGGAATGCGGAGATTGGCGGGGGAGGATGATACAATCCAGGTAGCTTCGTGCTATACCTATTAGATTGTCCGATACTGCCAGATGTCCCACGATGCGACAATAAGACCCATCGCTTGTCAGAGGTTTGTACATTTCTTAGTTGCCCAAATCTGTGTAATTAATTTTGAATCAAGCTTTTCGAAATACATATATTCATATGGAGTAACAATATAACACCACATCGAGCTCGGAACATGGATGCGTTGTGCCATATACAAGAGTGCCTTTGTGGAGGTTAAAATTGCAGTGAAGACATTTCGAGGCGCAGCATGACCGGATTGGGTTTGGGGCTCTTGCTGCAACATTAAGTCAACGGAAGTGGTTTGTACAAGTTCTTAAATGGCTGAACAGCATGTATTTATATTGTACTTGTTCAAATGAAAATCATGCTTTGTATTAATTATTTTCAGCATATTACTTTGCTGCATTTACGAACTTCCCAAGTCCAGCTTGATCTAAAAGTCGTTGCCGGCCTGGTCGCGCTTCGTGCGACCCTTCTGCTCGAGGTTGTCGTTGCCGAGCATGTTTCCAGCCTTCTGCAAGAGCTTGCCTGCCGTAGAGTCCTTTCCGCTGTTGTCGCCACTATGATATGTTAGCACATGCACACGATCCTCATGTTTGTTGGGGAGGTGAAGACATACGAGCCGTAGCTATCATTGCCACCGGAGCCGTAGCTGTCGTTGCCACTGCTGCCCAGACCGCCAGAGCTGCCGTACGAGTCGTTGCCACGACCGCCTCGGCCAGAAGAGCCGTAGCTGTCGTTACCGCTGCCACCGAGGCCGCCGGAGCTGCCGTACGAGTCGTTGCCGCTGCCGCCCAGGCCGCCAGAGCTGCCGTAGGAGTCGTCACCGCGGGTACCTCTGCCGGAGGAGCCGTAGCTGTCGCCGCCGGCACCACCAGAGCCGTAGCCGGCCGCGCCGCCGGAGCCAAGCGAGCTGTCGCCGCCGAGGCCAGACGAGCCATATGAATCACCGCCACGGCCGCCGGAGCTGCCGTAGGAGTCACCACCTCGGTTACCAGACGATCCGTACGAGTCACCGCCGCTGCCGCCGAGGCCACCTGAGCTGCCGTATGAGTCGCCGCCACGACCGCCGGAGCTGCCGAAGCCCGTGTCATCGCCTTGGTTCAAGCCCGATGATCCGTAGCCTCCCTGGCCGGAGGAGCCGAAGGAATCATTTCCCCGGTTGCCACCGGAGCCCTACAATAGGTGTAAGCGATATGAGGAGGTTGAGAGGAGTTGAGGTTTGAACATACGTAGCTGCCAGTGTTACCACTGCCGTAGGACTGTGAAAGGGCAGACTTGTTAGTGCCACGACCTTGATCATGGATTGGAGCTCTTACATCGTCGTCGTTGTTACCGTAGCCAGACATGGTGTATGGAGTAGTAGAAAGCTTATTTGTGGATTGGAGAAAAGATCTTGTGTGTTTGTGATGGTTGTGTTATGCTAAGCAATATCATAGGAGCCAACGTCGGGCTCTTATACTTGGAAGAGTGCGAGCTATGCCGTCCAATGGGTTGGCTGCCTCTGCCGGGTGAGGGGAAGCTTGTGCTTGAGTTCATGGAAGCTTGATCTCGTACCCTGGATATGAGCTGCAGCGACGTCACTATTGGGACCGGGAGGTGGACATCGCTGGCAGAGGGAGCCGACCTGTCTCACCACAGGAATCCAGCCATTGGTCTATGAAGCATGTGCTAGGGGGGTGGGAAGCAGACGCGATCTATCAGCTTCGAATCGACAAGCTGTCAACGTAGATACTGTCAATGGACTGCGGTAGACCAGGATTGTGATCGACTGCGGCTGTACGGCGGCAAGATACCAAGGGCCGTTAGCAAAAGGCACTAGTGAGACTATTGACATCTACCTGATCGGCAAGTACTCTGAGGATCTGAGCCGCAGTGTTGCCTTTTTGGAGGTAAAGCTCGTCATTGCTCTTTGGGAATGGGGGCCAAGCCAAGGTTGGGGAGCTTCAGGAGCTGTGGGTTGTCTGTTCCTGGGCAACTCGATTGCTCGTTTCGCATTGGCTTTCCGGCAGAGACGGGGCAGGTAGCTTGTTCTCCATGATGCCATGCTTTCCGACGATCTGAACTCAAGCTCTGACATGCTTTTCCCCAATTGTCTCGCTCACAAGCTAGAGTTTTGTGATCGGGGATCGCAGTGTTTCGAGGTAGAGGGAGATGGCAGTGGCGTCATTGAGCATCGAGATAGCAACCTTGGGATGCTCGGAACATGTTTGATGGACGACCATGACGGCCAGGCCTGGGGATACAACACAGCCTCGAAGAAGCTATCAAGGTTGCGCTGGATGCCGTCTGCTCATTGGTCAGGGCAGCTCCCAGGAGCCAAATAAGGTAACAAGCTAATGCTGGCAAAGCCAAGAAAAATCCAGGCCTCCAGCCCGCCCCTGCTTTCCAGTCGAGATTGGCTCGGAGATCGGGTGGTTTCTTTCTTCTCTGAGATGCACGGATTCCGGAACAAGCCAGCATGGTTTTTTCCGCATGTGTGTACAACTTGTGCCATCATGATGGATGAATGCTTGTCCACCCCCCTCAGTCTGTTTCGTTTCCGAGCCGTTCTCGTTCCACTTTCCTCGACGTACCCCCAGCTGAAAAAAAGAGAGGGCGATGCAAGATGATCCTAGCCGGCATGTTCCAGACTTCCGATGTCCCTCCCGTGCTCCGTAGAAACGCACGTTTTACCCCGCTTACGTCAAAAGAAAACACGGTACGTACTGTAATGATCAAGGAGGGGTAAAGAAACTTGATCAGTCAAACAGGACTCGGTTGCTGGCCAGTCACCTGTAGTTGCTCAGGACACATGTCTGTTTCTTTCGACATGAGTGAGCAAGAGACCATCTTCCGACATACAAGTCGCCATCGCTGTTTAGGCCGTGTACACAAGTACCTCGGTAGGTACTTGTGCGGGACAATGGCTCTGGTCAAGGCAGATTGCCTCGAACATAGCAACTCGGCTGATCGTGGTTTAAGGAAGCTTCATGCTGCTGTATTCCTGCTGGTCTCGACTTCAGCCCACGCGTAACCATGCTCGGTCGGTCATGACATTGTCCTTTTGCAACGGAGGATTCCGAGTCCCGACTCTCGGTTCAGCACGCGATGCGTTAGACTGCCGCTTGCTGTTGAGCGGTGGCTAATCTTGCATGTTGGGCGAACCCAATCAGCACGTTCCGATATGGAGAGGACATCTTTTGACATGCTGATTATACTGTATATTTGTGTACTTGTCTTGGAGAAGCGATTCCAGTCGGAAAAGCCATTCCAAAACTTCAAAGTTGACCTAATGCACGGTCGGTGTATCGAATATCTTTCCAACTCCTACTGAAAATCCAGAATGTTGATACCGTGAGTTCCGTAGTTGTCTTCTTTCGCAACCATGAGTGATATGCGGATCAACTCCAGATCTCGTGGACGATCGTCTAAACAGGACTCAACTCGACTCGGCTCACCCAGTGTCCAAGCACAAGGTGATCTAGGGTATCATATGCATGGGCACGCAATGCAAAAAAATCAGGTCGCGGCACTCCCAGCTAGTGTAGCCCTTCCTCACAACTTCTTTCGTACCTCGTATAGCCGCTTGCGACCGCAAGACGGATGCGTCTGTTCTTACGAGAGCGTCGCTTCGACACCGCTGGCCTTCACGACACCGTCCTTGCCGTTCTGGGCAGGCATGGCGATGGCACGCCCTTGGGCCTTCTCCGTCAGGGCAACAAGCTCCTCTAGCATGCGATCGCGAGTCGTCCGCACGAGTTCGTCGACGTCGGCAGCCGTCAGGCCGGTGGTCGGGATCGGGTCGAGCACTAGGCTGCGTTAGCAAATCGGACCAAGACGATGCGGGCGGTAGTTGGACTATACCTTTGCAAGGGATCTTGCCCGACTTGAAGGTGAAGTCCTTCAGGTAGAGGACATGCGAGTAGTTGGCCACGACGACTGGCACAATGGGCACACCGGCCTGGACGGCCAGGTGGAAAGCACCCTTCTTGAAGGGCAAGAGAGTAGGGTCCTTGGCGTAGCTACGGGTGCCCTCGGGAAACATGTAGACACTCTGCTTGCGAGATCTGATCTCCTCGGCTGCACCGCTCATGGCTTGCCTGGCGTCCTTGGAGTTCTTGCGGTCAATGAAGACGGTTCCGCTGAGAGACATGAACCAGCCCAGGAAGGGCCAGTTCTTGAGCGACTTCTTGGCTGTTACGCTGCAGTACTTGGGGAACATGCATCCGAGCATGAGCACGTCGAGTTCGGTTTGGTGGTTGCCGATGAAGACGGCAGGGCGCACCGTCTCGAGGTGGTGGCCGGGGTCGCTGATCTCGAAGGTGATGCCGGTAGTAGCGGCCATGACATACTTGAAGGCGCGCGCGGTAGTCCATTGCGCGATCTGCTGCATGCCGACGAGGCGCAGTGCTATCGAGGCCAGCACTCCGTAGAGGGCGACGGCCACTAGGGACATGTACGAGGCCAACGAGCGGGCCACGAAGCCCGCCTTGGGCACGGCGAGGGACAGCATGTAGAAGGCGATGGTGAGGGCAACCTGGCCACCGATGAAGTAGGAGAGAATGGTGAGCAGTGCCATCTTGTCGAGTCTCGTCTGCGAGGTCGACTGTCGACTGTTCTGGGCGATATAAGAAAGGAAAAAGGCACGCGACGTTGAGGGCTCAGGCGAGTTGCATGTGAGAGAGCAGGTGTGCCTTGGTCGCTGGTTCGCCTCGTGGACGGCGGCTGCAAGGTGCTCGCTGTGCGCGCGGCGAGGAGGTGATAAGTAATGTAGGTGTTGAACTACTGCTTGTTGCCGGTACTTTGTGCAGCCTTTCTGGGCGAACGAGTACACAGAATGCGGTGAGGCGGCTTGACGCTTTGGAGGGCGGAGAAGCAGAAACAGAAGAAGTTGACATGTTTCCTTGCATTCGACCAGCATTTTCCCTTCCCACCCCCCACACTGTTCCCGATCGCCCTCACCGACCGCGGCATCGGTTCTGATTTGTTGAGGGGCTGGCAGACGGTGGGAAGCGAACGCGGGTCATTGGGTCGGCTTGGCATCCCGCTGACAGGGACAATGTGACCCACTGCAGCAACTCTAAAAAAGATGTTCGTTAGCACTCTCTAGTGACTGTTGGCAGCGGGTTGGACCCTGCCAAGATCCACATATAACCTTACATGTTACAACTTACAGCCTGGAACTACTTGACGACGGTAGACCTTGGCTTCCATTTACATCCAACAAGTATTCCGATATTTCAATTTGTTCAAAATCTATACCTAACATCGCTGTGAAGACAGATACATCAGGATTATGTTGGCATAGAGGCTTGGAGGCTGTCTAGGTCCCGATCTGCGTTCGTGCTACAATTTGCATGTGAAAATGCCAAACTCATATGCTGGCCAAGATGTTTTCTAGACATGTTCCTGCTTCCCATTTGTTGGTGACTTACTTCAGCCCAGAATACCACGTTGCAACTCGCAGGCACCGCATGCTTCAGTCCCGTACATTATAATTCATGTGCACGTTTTTCTCGGCCGCGTGGTAGTCAAGTGCCAGCAAGGCGGGCCGAAGACGACATTGCCGGCGGCTACGAAAAAAAGTATCAAAATCCATCATGGCTGTACCTCTGTGCAAGGACTTGGACCGGATCATATTGTACTACAGGTTTCTTTTTATTTCTCGGGGCTGACGGAAAAAATGGTAAATGATCAACAAGAATCTTCTGTATGGCCGATTTAGCAACGACAATTTTATATAATAACCTTATTGCAACAAATGAACATATAAATTGGCAAGCCCCGGGGTAACTCGCAGTGAGAAGCTGAGGCAAGGTTGCTATTACATCGATGTTCAAGCTAGAAGAAAATGTAGGTACATTGCTTCCAGGATATTGTACCATCGGTAATGATTCGTATGCAACTGAAAGAGTATGTGAACATGTCAGTACCGACTCGATGCAAGTCTACGTACATCATAGTTACCACGATTGGTAGGTGCACTTTAGCCATCGATATAAATCGAGTACCCAGGTACTCGGCAGGCGCAATCAATTTTAGGTATCCAGAACCGCGTCGGTGCAATATTTTCCTGCGTGGCTTTGAATGTGGTAGTCGCGATGATACTAGCACAGGTCAAGGTTAACAACGAGTGTAGAAACGGTCTTGGCAGGAGACCTGGGGCCGACTCTCTTCAAATATCTTTCGTTATGCTGTAGGAGAGCCGACACTGTCCGCACGAAATTCTTTTTCCGTCACTTGGTCCATCAACATCTGTACCGACTAGGAAAATCTCTACTAGTCAACACTTATACACCGACACCCTTTTTTTACACACCAGAACTTGGAAGAAAACCTCCTAGCCCTCGCCAAAATGTGTGGTGTGGGCTCATGGGTACTCCTTTGTAACTACTGCAACCAGAGCTGGGGAACCAAATGGCAAGATATAGGAACCGTCTTGCCATACAACTACGAAAATGGGAAGTTGGCCCCCTGCCGTGCGATAGGCAACGGCACGGTATCCTGTTTCGTGAAATGGAGACGCAGGGACGACAACACCTGTGGCGCCGACCCGACCAAGTTCTTCGTCAAGACATGCGATAAGGACGAGTGCCAAGATACAGATCGAAGGGTCATGAAACAGATGGAGAGAATCAAGGCTTCACAGGAGGCTCGCCGAGAACGAAAAGAACCCGTGGCTTACTTGTCACGGGTAAGAGAACTGGTAGAAGGGGCAGCGGCCGAGGACGAGGACCTGCTTAGGAGACACAGAACGAGAACGCCGGAGGCACGGTTCCGCACGCAGCAACAAAAACATCGAGAAGGGATGGCATTCTTGGCAGACTCCGGCGACCAATTCACTCTTCATTCCGGTTGGGTCAAGCCTGCTCTTCACCTGGATAAAGACATGGAAGGGTGGGACAGAGCACGCCAGCAGCGAAGAAGAGATCAACAGGCTCAGGAGCAGCAACTTCAGCAGCAACAAAACATGGAAGAAGGTCATTCCGGAAATTCCGAAAGCCAGCAAGGTGCTGAGAACGACCGGCTCGAGGCGATTCTTCAGCTGGAAGAAGACATGGAGAGGAATAGGAGATTAGACAACTATATTTGGGCGTATCGACAGGAGCAGCCTCGAAACAACTTCCAGGCTAATGAGCCTCTTGACGAGGAACGGTTCGAGGAGTCTCATGATCTAGGAGCGCGCTCTAAGAAGACGAAAAGAAGCCATAGCCAGTCATCGCAGGAGGCGAACGGAAACAAGACTGTGGATGGTGGAGAAACAAATTGAAAAAAAGAAACCCGATGACAGGATGGATCAAAGGCGGCTAGAAAATCAGGGGAGCGATCGCAGAAACTAGAAATGTTGACAGGGTAAGCTATATTCGAGTAGAATGTAAGAAACCATGATTCAACTTTGACGGAAGGCCAAACCCAAATAAATTGTGCAAAGGAAAGCTGGGACGGATAAGAACATTTTTACGGCCAAATGAGCTGGGGTGAAGCGGTGTAGCATCACTGAAACAGTGATCCCGAAGTCGTCGCCAGACTTGAGTGAATTACGTTGCACACAGGTAAGATAATTACCATAAATATCACTGAGGTGACGCAGAGTCGTAGGTTCAATTTTATCTTCACCCACTACGCAGCAACACTTCTTCTACGCAGGAACACTTCTTCTACGCAGGAACACTTCTACGAGCAGCACTTCTACGAGCAGCACTTCACACGACCATATCTCTGCACGACGATATCTCTACACACGAGAGCCTCAATACATCGAAACGATCTACGATTCAACTTCTGGAACTCCCGAAGATGCCCTTCTACATCCCAGAGCAGGCAGATGTCCAACATCAGGAAGATGAACTATCGCGCCTAGAAGCGCTTGCCGAATACCAGCGCTGCTTGGCGCAGATCGAAGCCGCTCATAAAGCAGCACTAGCCAGAGAGGGAATTTCGGAATGGGAGCCAGAGGCAACAGCCATACTTCTACGTCAGATGGCGCTGGAAGGCACGTACTCCCGACTGGACGCGCAGGAAGAGCCCCAGCCACAATATCAGCCGTCGCCGTACCAGCAGAACTCGTACCGACAAAGTAAGTCTGCTCACCAGGAACGGCCGGAGTCGGAAACTGTTCTAGTACCGGAGGCGCGAGGCCCATGGCAGGAACCGCAAGCCCGAGGGGAGGGACCGCATTTGATGTATGGTCCGAGCGAACATGTCCCTATGCCGGGTCCATATTATCAACCAGACGATGACTCCGAGGACGAGGACGACGACCATGAGGTCGACCACAGCGAGGTCAATTATTATGCGGGCGATCACTACGAGGACGATTACTATGAGGACGATTACTATGAGGATGATGACTATGAGAGTGAATATTCCGAGGACGACTCTGGAGGGTATGGACAGTACCAGCAGCACCATCAGCAGCAGTACCCGGAGCAACAGTACCCGCAGCAACAGCAGCATGATACATACTATCAGGGTGATCAACACCACCGAGGAGGCTATTACTAAGACACGGAAGTGCTCTTCAAAACCTCAATATGCGAAGAGTTTGGCTGTTGTCTCTTGACAAGTCTAGATAAGAGGCAAAACATGAAGACTTCATGTTCCAGTAGATAAACGGCAAGGAGGCCCTGTTCTGGGAAAGGTCAAGAGAGGAGAAGAGGAGACTTCATAGCGGGGCGTAGAGCATAGGAGGAGAAGTTGCAGGAGAAACATTAGATAAGAACATCTAAACACTCGCTCGAGCAGAGCTTAAAGCTTAACAGAACAACGAACAAGAAAGGCGTCAATTCTCGTGTTATCGTACCAGACTTGTTGAGGTATCATACACCTATGGTAAATGTGTGAAGTCGTTATTCATGCTGTCTTGAAATTGTTTTGTTTGCAGCCATGTGACGCCGTGGCTCTTGCTTGCACAATGCCCAGCTGCCCAGTCCATTGAGACGCCGTGATTAAGTGACTTATTGATGGTGTTCAGTTGATAAGATACAATCGCACACCCGAAAGTGAGTAGGCAATATGGATTACATGAATGTGGTTGGTATTCAATTATACCCGTTCTGTTACTCATATCTGCCTTCTTATACCATATTCTGAGCTGTTAATCACAGTCCCAATGGTAATATTCAAGAGTATAAAATCTTCATTCCAGGTTGACCAGAAAGAAAGGATTCCTGTAGTCAACCTCAGCTCTGCTTATCGACACTTCACTGCACAAGCACCCCTATTCGTCCAGTGACATCTCAACTCACGCAATCGTCAGCTTGAACAGGCTTGAACATATCCACGACGACCAAAACCTCAATTCTCTCAAGATGTGCGGTGTCATTGGCTATTTGTGTTACTGCCATTGTGGCAAAAGAACTGGTACATACACTATGCCGACAGGTGCCTGGCCGTATAATTACGATGACCAGGGTCGCGCCGCGCCATGTGATGCCTACACCGATATAGGGTCGCGTGACTGCCCAAAGAGTTGGTTTCGTAAAGATGACTACACGCCAGGTTTTGAGAGGAACGCCGAGTTCCCCTGTTCCGTGTGCGAATACATAAAGATTCGAGGAGAACAGGAGCAACGGCGTGAGCAGCGATATCGCGAAAGGGAAACGTCACGACGGCAGAGAGATGTAGACGATGATCAAAGGCTCGAGAGAGAACAGACCCAGGAACGCGAGGATGTCTTATATCACCAACAACGGCTACGCCAAACGAGTCGAAACCGTCAGGAGGAGGAGGATATCGTGGAGGAATACCAGGACCGGCTCATGGCTTTGAACGCACAGCACAAAACCCAGTGGGAGCAACAAGAACAGAGGCAGCAGCAGGAACAATTGGCCATTATGCGGGCTCACGATAATGAGAAGCAACACGAGCTTTCTGCGGCAAAACAAGCACTCCAAGAGCGAAGAAAGGCAAGCGCCAGCCCGCCGGCGGACACCGCTGAGGAAGTTCCTATCCGCGACGTTCTACTCCACAACGACGATGAGTGGGACGTATTGCTGGCGCAAAATTCGCCCGACAACGTAGGGAACGTAGTTTGGGCCCATATGGAGGCGATATACCAGAGTACGTCGACAGCAAACACGTTCCAGAAGGAGACGTTCCAGTATGACATGGGCGACGAGGAGACGGAGGTGGAGGAGGATGAGGAGGAGATGGACCAACAGCAAATGCACGGGTACATGAACCAATGGCAATAGAGGTGTCATGGAAGGCGCAGGAGGAGTTGGCGGAGGATAGCAAAGGACTGATTTGACGAGTGAGCGAGGCGTTTAGTGCAATGGCAATCTCGATACCCGGGTACAAGCACTGGTAATAATGATAATGATACCAATATGGTTTCTTTCTGAGTCCCATGAAACTGCATACTCCAGGGTGAAAAAGGAAGGAGCAGTATAGAAGTGCTGCCGTCATCCACCCAATTTTGTTTCTGACGTTCGCTCATTCCCCTGCATCATAGCCCGTGGAGTGAAATAAACACGCAGTTACGAGTCCGGATTCTAGACCATGGAATCGAGGGTCCGATCCCACCTCTGGCTACCTGCCACCAATCAACCTTACCATTACTTATCAAGACCATTTTTGCCAAAGTAGTCATATCAAAATGTGCGGCATCATTATGTACAACTTCGTCTGTCCGGATTGCAAAACGGCAACGGGTGCACAATCTCTCTCGAATAGTGTTCAAGAAATAATGCTTTTGTATCCTCATTTCGCGCGGGCGCATCCCGACCTGCCCCCCATCACCGCGCCGTGCACCTCGGACCTGGACAGAGGCACTGCAGATTGCAAGTTTTGGTGGGCTCGAAGGCCGTCGAATGGTTATCCCGGTGTAGACCCGGACCGCGTAGCCGACAGGAGGTGCGACGTCTGCCACGCCTACTACGTGCGGAACCGCCGGCGGCAGCACGCCCAGGAAAAGAAGAAGAAGAAATTACAAGAGAAGCGAGACGCAGAGACGCGCGAGCGGCGAGAGCAAGAGATGGCGCGGAGACAAGAGGAGGCAGCCGAGCCATGGTTGCGGGTGAAACGCGGCCTGCAGCAGGAGCGCGAGCGGCGGATACAATATCGACTTGGCGAACAACGATTGAAGCAGATGGAGTCGATGCTCGACACACCCGAAGAAGTCGCAGACCAAGACGAAGCCGGATGGGCCCCAGGGGCAGATGCAGGTGGTCCCGCATACAATCCAGAGAATCCATGGGGGGATCAACGACAGTTTATTGAACCAGCAGAGTTGCTCGTGTCAGTCGGTGAAGAAGAAATCAATGGAGAAAACCAAATACCGAGAGACGAGACTCTAACGAGAGACGAGACTCTACCGAGAGATGAGACTCTACCGAGAGACGAGACTCTACTGAGAGATGAGACTCTACCGAAAGGCGAGACTCCGAAAAGGCCTCACAAAAAGGGGCTTTCATTCTACCCGGAAGACGATGATAAAGACGACGATAAAGAGACTGACGAAGACGAAGAAGAAGAAGAGACTGACGAAGAGGATTATGAAGACCATTATGAAGACGATAAGAAAGAAGACGAAGAAGAAGACGAATATTATGAAGACTTTAATGAAGGACTTCGAGCGTCAAAAAACAAGAACTCAAAAAGAAAGCACATCGAGGATATAGACTCAGGTATTAGAACAGAAGTCGGTGTGAACTATGAAGCGCCACAAGACGATAATGAAACTATCCTCACTTCCATCGAAACAGACGATTGAGGAGAGGAAATCGAGGCAGGCGATTAGTGCAACGAAACTATCGTTATTCAGAATGAATGGCCTTGGTTTGGGCCAGGTAATAACATCGTTGTTAATAGATTCTTATGAAATCGCATATTTACATTCAGTCTCGAGCAAGGAGTTGCACAAACAATCGAAGGACTACGTTTACCTGTGACTCATTGTGATTTTGCGTAGAGAGTGGAAATGTATATTGATTTTGCAGAAACGCCGAATATCCTCTAGATCGGCATCTGTTTGCCTTCCGAATCATGGATGTTAATCAGCAGATCATCTAGTATGTGACATTTTATCAACGCGTCTAGAGCTAGAAATGTGTATTTGTAGTAGCCACCGAATCGTCTTGCGAATAATAAGAAGAAGCATCGTACGCATATGTTCGGGAATCCTGACTCATGACGTACTGCGTCGTCCTGTCGTGCGGTTCCGCAGTGCTCTCCGAGCTGTCGTCGCCCCCAGACCGGCTCGAAATGTCGTGCTGCTTTTTCTTTCGGGGCCTCGATTTCCCGGCGCTGGGACGGGACAGTTGCTTGTGGTTCCCGTGCTTGTCGACCTTCTCCAGCCAGACCCTCGTCGAGCCCTTTTCCCGGACGTAGTAGAGACCGGGCTTGCGGTCCGCTTTTGTGCTACGGACCGCTGTTTGTGTTCGGAGCGTCGGCTGGTAATAGGTTGTGTCTGCGTATGAGCTTTTCCAGTCGCCGCCTGCTTCCGATGCTGGGAATCCAGAGGTGTTGTTTTCTCTAGACATGCGTCGTTTGAGGATGATCTTGGCGAGCGCGGCCCGCAGCGTGTTGATGACCTTCATGGCTGCTTTGGTGTTTACGATGCTGGTATGAGTCGTTCTACGTGTGTTTTGGAGTTCAAAAAAAAAGGTCCTTATGTGCGGTCAGTGCAAACGACGTATATAGAATTAAGAGCCTTCTCGAAGCCAGGATTCAAGACAGTTGCACGCGAAGACCCTGTCAATTTTAAATGTTCCTGAGGGCTCAGACAAGAGCCTTGTCACTTTGACACACAAGGGTCACTCTTTGTCCGGGAGCTTTGTGAGGCGATCAATGAATGCATTGAGTAGTATTGAACCAGACGTTGCAGTACAGAAGACTATCAAAGGAGGTACATCTTGGGCCAACGCAATTCTGTAGGCAGCCCCGTCGACCTGTCATGACAGAAAAGAAAAACAAGTCAAAACCGGCCCTTGCCACAAACGTTACTTGAACACGCAGATCCATGAAAACGACAGAACCAACAGTAACACCAAAGTCCGCTGGTGAGGCTCTGAATCAGATATCTCAACCATTCCCAAGACATATGAGTCGGATTAGACCCTTATCTCAAATGTTGCTTCAACAAGTAAACACAAAAACAGATAGACCCAAAAGCAATACCAAAAATCCACCAGTGAGGCTCTCAATCAGATATCTCAACCATTCCCTCCGGCTCGTAATGAGTTTCCTCAAGTTCAGTGAAAGTGGAACAAGTGTTCTGAAAGCGACTTGCCATCGCCGGCGCATCTGCTGAGGTAAACACAAACTCTTTACCTCATGCGGAAGCGCGAGGCACCGTCGAATCGCTTGTTGTTTTTGTTCCGCTTCGAATGGCTGTCGAACCGGTTCTGACGGCGGGGGCGGTCTCGTCTCTCCCGACGGCGGGGGACTCGTAGGACGACCTCTGTTGGAGACTCGTCGTCCTCGTCCTCGGAGGGAGTTGGGTCGTCTTCCAGGCTGGCCCCGTGGCTGCCCCGGGATCGGGAGGACGACCACCAAAGCCGCCCAAAGTCCTCGCCAAAGAGGTCATCGCGGCGCCCGAGCATAGGCATGAGCAGGTGCATGGCGACATCCATAGGACTGTCCTCAGAAGAGGTATCGAGAGGTGTAAGGCGAGCTTCGTCGTCCTCGGAGTGAATTGTGTCGTATTCCGGGCTGGCCTCGTGGCTGTCCCGGGCTGGGGCGACGATTTGCTCAAGCAGCTTGATGTCCCCGCGAACGACGTGATTGCAGCGCGCGCACGTGCACGAGTGCGTGGCGACAACATCACAGAGCCAGTCCAAGTCCTTGAGAAGAGAAGCGTCGAGACGTGCAAGGAGAGTTTCGTCGGCCTCGCAGGGGATTGTGTCGTCTCCCGGGCTGGCCTCGTCACTGGCCAGGGAGGGGACAGCCCGAGCCTGCTGAATGACCTCGCGATAGCGACGAACGCGGTACATGAGGGTATCACGATCGAGCGGGTACCCGAGAGGATGGTAGGGAGATCCAGGTGGAGTTGTGTCGTTGTTGGGTGGATTTGTGTTGATGACATGTCGTTCGCAAACATCCTGCTCCTCTCGCGATGGTGAGGCAGAGGACTCGACGGGGTCCTGAACATGCGATAACCACTCCCTTACTTGTTGGCCCACCGGCGCCCTACGGGTTCCCGGCATGGACCAAAATGGCAACTTGGCACTCAAGCCGATCATCGAAGCGATGTTTGCCATTGCTATGGACGATTAGAGAAATGGAATGTGTATTGAGTTTCCAGGAGTTCCAGGTGATTGGTGTTCGAGGTGATTGGTGTTCGAAATGAAAGGGTTCGTACTCTGGATGTGTGGTGCTTTCATTCATTGAGAGGGTTGACCTAGGGAAGTAGGTGATCTTTATATATGAAATGGCGCATGCTCTTTACCGGCCAATATTCCGCAATACGACTTGAAAACCTAAACATGTTGACAAACAATAGAAGTTTTTGAATTGTTAAAAGCCACGACAAAACTTTGGCGGAGTGGCGCCGAATAAATTGAAGAAAGCTCGTTAGTTGAACGGGAAGCGATTGAGGCGGAACGCCTCGACATCATGAATATAAATTTTGTTCACTTTTTTACAGATCCCGGCAACTAATCAAGAAACAAGCGAATGAGAAAATGGCAAAACAGTCCGGGGGTGGAAATGGCCTCCTTTGAACAACACTACTCGGTAGCCTCTTTGTTTACTACCCGAGTTTAATTTCGTGTTTTTTCCCTCTGGCCACAAGGCGCGCTCTGTCTGAATATTAGCCCAGTGGTACTGCAGTAAAGTTATTGTTTATGAGAGCCTTTACTGATTGAAATTTTCGTCTTGTCCTCCTTGCACTTGCAATGTGTACCTAGGTACCTAGGTATTGTTCTTGATGCTTGTCCCGAAGCTTCTCAATACTTCCTGCAAGTTTACGATAAAATATGTTGACAAGGCTGTTTTTAGTTTACAACTTGGATCTACTCGGTCGAGTCGCGCCAATGTGCACACATCTTCTTCTTAAGTAATTAGGCTCTATCGGGCGTTGTGAGTTGAGGGTATTTTGAGCAGCTGAGAGACCCCACGAATTCGGAATAGCTTCTACTGGCACCCATGGAAGTACGTAGTGTGAGCTGCAACTCGGACATTGTTGACTCGACTGTCATCAGTATGAGATGTTTCTTTACTCGAAAATAGTGAATTTCGTCCGTATCATGTTTGGCCAGTATGATTCCAAGATCAAGTATTTACTCTTTAATATCTTCATCCCTGAGGTTATAATATTTTATGTAAGCTGCGGAGTTAAGCACAAAGACGGATGAGCAGCTGAGCGCATCAGCAGCTGGTGGGTCCGTGCATGCCCGGGGAACCGTCGTCATCGCTGGGCTGGGGCTGGGTTGGGCGGGCTAGGTAAGGTAAGCTCCAATCCACCTCCAAGGCTTCCAATCTTGAGCTTCCAGCCCGACCTCAGCCATTTTTCTTTTGCGACGAGAGATAACGCAGACGACCATCAAGACTCGGCTTGCCGCTTCAGCTCGACGATCCGATTCCACTGGGAGGATGCGACATCAATAATCACTCTCTTCTCTCTCTGACTCGATTCCACTGCCGATAAATCTGTGTGACCCGCGACCAGACCTCTTCCCCTCCCCCGCCTTCATCCGGCTTCGCCGTCCGTCACGCTGCTCTTGTCGGCGACCTCTGCGATCTTTGACCGGTCGTGACTTGATTCACTCTGAGTCCCCGTCGCAGACAGTCATTGTTCGCCCATCGGCGCGCGTCAACCAGGTGCTCATCTGAAGCACCCATCGTCGGCAACATGTGGAACGACGAGGAAGACAACAACCCGTACGGCACCAGCTTTGACCGTCGGGACTCCATCACCTCTTCCTCTGCCAATCCCACATCTCCCGTCTCGCGAGAGTGTAAGTTGATCCCACTTACTCCCCATGCGCGCATATCTACTTCGTTCGTCACTTTTTTTTTTTCCGGTTTGAGGATTCATAATGTGGCAATCAATAGCGTTGGATGACTCGCCGGATGAAGCTGATCCCGAGTGGGAATTTCTAGATCCCCGATACGACGCACCGCACACTCCCTCAACCACCAGCGAGGAGGCGCCACCCCAGCGACCTTTCGGCCAGGAGGAGCCCAGCGATGCCGACAGCGATGAGGAGTATGCCGCCCAGGCGAGGAGCCAGGTACCTAGGACGAAGCCTGGTGGCTACGACAGCCGCATAGAGCAGATCCTCTACGAGAACCCGGACCTGCCCATCATCATCACGGACGCCGGAAAGAGCTTGGAGAATGGAGGCAAATACATTGTCTACACGATCCGGACCGGGGTGAGTCTTCGCATCAATCGCCATGCGCCCAACACCGGCCGACCAAAACTAACATTGACCAGGATCTCGAGGTGCGCCGACGGTATTCCGAGTTCGCCTCTCTACGAGATGCCCTTACGAGACTTCATCCTACGCTCGTCATCCCTCCGATTCCAGAAAAGCACACCATGGCTGACTACGCCGCGAACCCTACGAATGCAAAGCAGGACCAGCAGATCATCGATTTGCGGAAGCGCATGTTGGCAGTCTTCTTGAATCGGTGCCGGCGCATGGAGCAAGTGAGGAACGATGGTGTATGGTGGAGATTTCTCGATCCCAACGCAAGCTGGAGCGAAGTGCTACACACACATCCGGTCGCCTCCATCCCTAAGCAGGTGCTGAAAGCTCCTCCCCTGGACACTGCCAACCCGTCGGCAGCACACTCTTATCTTCCGGTGCCTGCTGCTTCTGCCAAGCTTCGGACCGGCTCATCATCAGGGTTTGACGGCTCAGCCAGCGTCAGCGGATCACCGGTCGTTCGACGCTTCCCTCCCGATACCCATGATCTGAGCGAGCAGGAGCTGGACCCGTACTTCATCAGTTTCGAGACATCGATCAAAGAGCTGGAGAAGCTTCTGATGGGGCCCATGGAGAAGGTCAACCGGCGTACGCTGAACCATCTGACATCGCTATCGACTGATCTCTCTGATCTGGGCGCCAAGTACAATGCGTTTGCCCTCTCGGAGCCCTCCCAGACGCTCGGTGCTGCTATTGAACGCATCGGACAAGCCACGGACACATCGTACATCGCGACTGAAGAGTTGGCGGGCTCACTAGGCGCAAGCTTTGCAGAGCCCATGCGAGAGAATGCGCAGTTCGCAAGTGTTGTGCGCAGTGTACTGCAATATCGGCTTTCGAAACGGGTACAGCAGGAGATGACCAATGATGAGCTTCAGAAGAAGCGCGCTCTTCTCGACCAGCTGGAGCGCAGTGAGGCCGAGGCGCAGAGAATCGAGCAGTATCTGAGTAGCTCACAGCAAATCAGCGGCAACAGACAAGTGCAGGCGCCTAGAAGGTCGTCAAGCATGAGGGAGACCTCGACACAGCACCATAGAGAGGGCAGTGGCGAGGACACCGCATCCATCGACTCGGACTTTCCTCCCACCCACGGAGATTTCTCGTCAGCACCTTCGGCTAGAGTCGGAGCACCAGAGCACTCGAGTCCTGCTCCTACCCACAAGAAGGCGCCGAGCAGTAACTCGATCACGAACAAGATCTTCGGCCCTATCCGACATGCCATTCAGGGTGTGGCAGATGTCGACCCCGAGAGAACGCGACGGGACACGATTGGCAAGACCAAGGAAAGCATTGAGCAACTTGAGCAGGCCCAGGTTGTCTCGGCCCAAGATGTCAAGGACGCCAGCTCCAGTATTCTGAATGACTTGAAGAGGTTCCAGGGAGAAAAGGAAGATGATATGAAGCGGTACATGGTGAGTACACAATCTATTGCCAAATTGTGGCATTTGCTGACGATGTTTAGCTTGCATATGCAAAGAGCCAGATCGAATGGGCACGCAAGTGCAAGGAGACCTGGGAGGAGGCGAAGGCTGAAGTAGACAAGATCGACGACGAGTCATAGATACCCGATAATCGTCTCAAAAATTTGGTTCATGAGTTGGCGTTTTATAATTCTGGTGGCAGGCAGCAAGCGTCAACATTGCAACGACGTTACATACATAGTACGATTGAGAAGGTGGATAATTCACATGACTGGCGATGGCCTTGTGTCCAGGCAACATGCATTCATCGCATTGCCAGGCGAATGCGAGGCTCAATCAAGCTATAGAGGTTTGAGGATATTCTGTAATAAAGCAAGTAAAGAGTCTGGTTCCTGTACGCAAACACTTGAGTATAGTGATCATTCTTTTATTACTACTCGAGACCATTTGATGCCAGAAATGTTTTCAATTCTGCTCTGGGAGGTTGAGCGAAGATCTCTTGAGAGTATTGAGCGAGCTCAGTCCTCTTCTGCCATTTCTATACCTACCAGACTAGCCACCGTTGGCCGAGTGAGAGAAGACCGATGTGCGAATGCAATGACGACGGCCCGGACGAGCATGTATCTAAGCGATATGCGCGCGGAGCTATTTTGTTCCTCTTTGCGCAGGTGGACGTGAATACTCTGGGGCCTCGCGGTAAATCGTTGACTAAAACGAAAAGACGCAATTGTCGGCCAGTTGCCAACACGGGGAGAAACCTGCTCACCCGGGGAGAGAGGTCTCTGCTCTGATAGGTCCCCCGAAAGGCCGGTGGGCGAATGGGGAAAGATCATACATAGTATCTGCCAAGTACAGAGTAATGCAGTATACATTACCGACACAGCTTCCCGCGAACCCCCCTCGGGAGCCGGGATGGTTTATTGGTTTACCTTACCCCGAGGCCCGAGGCCGAGGCCAAGAAGTCGGAGATAGATTGGTTTTTTTTTTGTTAAATCGCGAGGAGGCAAGAGCAGTACGCAATCCTTTGTTGGAAGTTTCTCGCCTCGCGTGTCCGTGCGGTGTATTGAGCAAATTTATTGATACTCTTTGACGGATCACGGCGAGCGAGTATAGTGCAGCACGGCGTTGTCAATATAGGTATGCGACCAATATTGAAAGTGGCTTTTCTCGAGTCTGGGGGACCGTTGGAAAACCTGCCTCCAACAGTCAGACATGGCCCGGTCATTGGATCGTATATACTCGCTTGCGCGTAATTCGTTATTACATGCCACACCCACGACCGAGCCCTCCCTACTATGTACCGGACTTGCAGAGTCTCATTCGCAGATTGGAAATCGATCTCGGCTCGGGGATTGTGCAGCGGTGGGTATCATGACTTTTTGGCAATATATTCAAAGAGGCGTTGTCTGCTCATGCAGAGAAAACCGGTATATACACACGATAAAAGCTGCGTGACCTGGCGGATGGTACGATTGTTCATTTTACTTACACCACGTGCGATACCTCGCAGTTGTCAAAAGTCTCGCGCAGTGTTGTCCATCATGACCTTGTTGACTGTAGAATATGGAGCATGCGTTGCAGAATGGGAACATTTGCAAATACGACGCTATTCCGTACTTTCGCTCTGCTCCATTGTCCCCAGGATTTCCGAATAACCATGGATTTGAGCTTTTTCCGACTGGGTTGATGAGATTACACGTGGATGGGCGGGAGGGTTCTTAATCGACCATGCATATTGTAGTTATTAATTGATCAGGCGATTGCGCGTGTGTTTCACCCGGGGAGCGCAGTGATGTTTCACAAGGCGCTCTCTTCCAAGGAAAAAGAGATGCACGTTCCCTTGTTATTGAGATGGCCCTAAACCCATATGGCGATTGACAAGCGGAGATTCTCAGAGGGCAGCAAGGGCGACTGCACATCTTGCACATCGACATGGGAGACGACGACGATGACAATCCCATCGCCCATTGGGGGGGAACAAGCTTGGCAAAAGGTCTGATCGGAGGGCAGAGAGAGGGTCGGGGGTGCAAATGTGTGTGTCATGCACTGGCAATCCAGGGAAGGGGTGTTAGGGGTGGCCAGTTGAGGCTCCGTGCGCCTGGCCAATCGCTGGGTGCTATTTGGGGAACGGAGAGAAAGTGCCGCGCCCACATTGCCGCTGCTAGTGTAGTGGGATTGCGACACCAGATGCATCGCCTCTTCATCCTTCTCTCTCCACAGTCGTGTCTTGTCGTCCACAAGATCACCCAGCCTGCCTAGTATAGCTGAGAGCGACATGTCGAAACCCAATGAGGTCTGCAGTTGCCCTCTTCCGAGAGCCCGGTCGCCCTTTTTGCGTGGCCCATCTCGTCGCTACTACACAATTCGCCGCATATTACGACGTCGTCGGGCTGATTAAGATGGTCAGTCAGCCTCAATAAGCCATGGTCAATCCCCGAATCAGAAATGTCTCGGGTGGGTATCGCAGACAGACAACAGAGGCTGAATGGCTGATGGGAGGCTCCGCCCGCCATTTGACGCTCGGCAACGGCGACCGAAGGCGAGCTGATGACTCTCTTTCTCTCTGCGTTCTATCCCGGCCGGATTTCAGATCTGCCACTGCCCGACGAGCGAAGGGCAGTGCACCGTCGGATTCGCGCCTACTTTTTCTACATGTGGCATATGATCAGTCCAGCCCGAGCCAGTGCATTTGGGATGCCCATCTTTAGCACCTGGGCAGCAGATATGCTGGTCGCACGTTTGTCTGTCAGCTGTATGGGCAGCTCTTGAAGCATCACAGCATCAAGCAAGCCCAGGCGCATCTCCCGCCCCTGACACATCCAAACGTCTCACAGCCCTGCAACACACATAACACACACACACACCCCGGGAGTCCCGCTCGGGGGCTCGACAGCCAGGAGACGCTTGGTTACTCTTGGCTGGACCTTGGCTCTTCAGAGAGAAGACCGAACGAACCATGCTGCCGGGATGGGCAAACATGATGTCTGTTTCCGGCCGTGGCTTGTGGGGTTCATGACCCTGGAGTCGACGTTGCTGGCCGCGCGTCAGATGCGCCAAGTCTTCCCACTATGGTAGATTGGCCCCACCAGACCCGGATGGATGTCAGCCAGCCTCAATGTGTCTGTCTCTCTGCTGTCTGGTCAAATGTCTCCCCCATGGTCTCTCCCATGCAAATCGAATGTGTGTAACCCTTCCGAGTCCCAGCGCCAGTCTGTCCGTCTGTCAGTCCAGTCCCAAGGCGACTATGTATCCGTACCATTACTGTAGCAGCAGGGCCCCGCCCCATCTTTGAATCTTCTCACTTGGATCGTATCTCTTGAGACTTCCAAGCTGGCTTGGCGGGTCTCTTCCTCAGATCTCGCATTGCCTTCCTACACTATATACTCACCACCTCGACGAACCCATGCGAAAGGAAGCAAGCCCCCGTGGACTTTTATTCTCACACAGGGCTGACGACAACGTAAACAGACGGACGACGACGTAGACGACGACGACGACAACAGGCGCATCCCACTCTTACAAACCATTATACTGCCCACCAGCTAAGCCAGTCAGCTAGCCATAGGCGCCCCGTGGCCGTGCCCATGACTGACAGCAACTTGCTTGATCCTTATTTTTTTATACACTTGTTTCGCCCGGCTAACCAACCCCGGCCCCCCTTCGGTTCCCTTCGCTCTGCTTTTAGACTTCTGGCTGCAGCTATTTTCAAACTAAGCCCCAGGGGGACGCGCACGAGTTTCCACCTTTACGTCTTTAGTGCCTCGAGTGGACTCGTCCCTACAGTTTCATAAAACCGAAAGGGTCTGCGGTCACTCAACCTTACCTTGATTCTACATTACTCGATGTTGGTATTATAGCAATTCACTTTCACCTTGAATTATCGACGGGGTCTGGAGGATCATTGGGAATCGGAACGGGACGAAAGAAGAAGTGAATCAGAGAGGAACATACAACAACGATTCGACCAGTATGAAGTCCACATCAGTAGCCGCCCTAGTGGCAGGCGTGTTATCGACATCGGCGGATGCTCTCGCAATTCGTGACAGCAAAACGGCATCGTCAGGAGTTGTCGCCATGGACGTACAGAGGAGGCACGTTACCGACCCGGTGAAAAGAGACAGCATTAGAAGGAGGTCGGGCTCAGTTGAGGCGTCGTTGGACAATGAGGTGGGTGGTATACTACGATCAAAGTTGTGGGCGGCATCGCTAAACGCCTATACAGGAAACTTTATATTTCGTCAATGCCTCATTAGGAACGCCAGCTCAGTCATTACGATTACACTTGGATACCGGTAGCAGCGATCTCTGGGTGAACTCTGCTAGCTCATCATTATGTCTCGGAAAGTCGAAACCATGCGCCTACGCGGGCACCTACGACGCCAACTCATCGTCAACATACGGCTATGTCGGCAGCTGGTTCAACATTTCGTACGTGGACGGATCAGGGGCCAGTGGTGATTACGTGACGGACACGGTGACCATTGGAGGCACGACGGTGGATGATCTTCAGTTTGGTGTCGGCTACACGAGTTCATCGGCGCAGGGCATTTTGGGTGTTGGCTATCCAGTCAACGAGGTTCAGGTCGGCAGGGCCAAGAAGGATGCTTACGACAACCTGCCCGCCAAGATGGCATCCGATGGCACGATAGCCTCCAACGCCTACAGCTTGTGGCTAAACGACCTCGACGCAAGCACCGGCAGCATCCTGTTTGGCGGCGTGGACACGGCCCAGTACACCGGAAGCCTGGAAACGCTGCCCATTCAGGCCTCGAGCGGCGTCTACTCGGAATTCTTGATTACCCTGACGAGCGTCGTACTCGACAATGTTACCATAGCCGAGGACCAGGCATTGGCGGTTCTGCTGGACTCTGGCTCATCGCTCACCTATCTCCCCGACACCTGGGTGGAGCAGATTTACACGGAAACCGGCGCTCAGTACGATTCAAATGAGGGCGCTGCCTACGTTCCCTGCTCCCTGGCCGATGACACCCGAACGCTGGACTTTACCTTTACCTCGCCTACGATCAAGGTGGACATGAACGAGCTAGTCCTGGACCTCGTCACGACCAGTGGCAAGCGCCCGACCTTTACCAACGGAGTCACGGCCTGCCTTTTCGGCATCGCCCCGGCTGGATCAAGCACCAACGTCCTGGGCGACACCTTTTTGCGCTCAGCCTACGTCGTATACGACATTGACAACAATGAGATCTCGATTGCGCAGACCAACTTCAACGCTACCGACAGCAACGTCAAGGCTATTGGCAACGGCACCAGCGCTGTTCCGAATGCTGTCGCTGTTGCCAATGCGGCTACGGCCACTGCCGGCATTTCATCGAGCACCACCAGTGCGCTCGGTCTCGACGACTCCAGCGCTGCCAGCCAGATCCTTGCCAGATCCTCGGCAGTGCTGTCCCTCCTCATTGGAGTGGGCGCATCGCTCATTCTATTGTAAATACACAGTGTGCTGGGCATAATGATGGGACCATCCTTTTTTTTTTTTTTT
>JACVEI010000075.1:0-227297 GCA_018115615.1 Pestalotiopsis sp. DP-2020a | reverse complement strand
TTTTTTTTTTTTTTTTTTCTGGATTGCATTTCGAAAAAAGAGCATTGCAAGGCGTTCAGGTCACGATCATTTGATTTTCTATGGGAGACTTGGGTGGAAGTGGTTGGGGGGACATTTTGGAAATGCATTGCATGCATCAACGGCGTATCTACACTATGTTTTCAGACAAGCATGTGGAGGAAAGCGAATCACTGCGACATTGGATGAATCTGGCGGCGATAGAAGGAAAACCACGAGACCCTCTCGGGCCTTTTTAGAAACTGGTTGCTCTGGCCATGCCATTGAGAAAAAACAACCGAGAAAAAAAGAAAGAAATTCAACTGCGCGCACTCTACACGTGCATTGCGCTATTCACAAACTATTGAACTTCAAAAAATGCTCAGACAGTGAATGGTTCCATATCTGCTTCATACTCTTCATTCGGCCTGCTTCCGAGGCTGCGGCTCTCGGGTCTGTCTCCCACATCGCGAAGGCAGGTGAGGTAGTATTCCGCGCCCTGGCTTATCGACTTCACGTCAGCCCTTCAAAAGTCCAGAAGAGTGCAAAATCGGGCATAGTCTTATGCCCGGACCCTCTCCGTGTTCCTGAGTGGTGGACAAAACCAGGGTGTCTTCGGCAGCGGTAGCGAAATACGTTCCTGGGCCATGGCCCTTTTTTATTCAGCATGACAAAGGGTCCCACCGCGTCGAAACTGAAGTTGCGTACGCAACGGCCTCAACGAACAGCATGTTCCTACGTGTAGTAAATGAGAGGCGGCGCTTGTGATGCTCTCGGGCGCTTGCGTCACGGGCGGGCAGAGCCTCGTACATACGAAGTACATACTTCCGGAGAGGACAGGGAGCGGTTGGCCCTGCTGCGCCGGCGGACGGGGTGCCCTTTTTCGGTATGAATGGGACTGAGAGCAATGCACTCTCTTCGGGAGAACATGACGATAATGGCATGACCTCTGCGGCGGAAATTCCGGCCAGACAGGTCTTGTTATCGCAGTATTCGTATTCTCGGGGGAGATAAGGGAGAACCTCGTGTTCTTGTTGTTGGGAATTTGGGTCGTCGTCGCCCATGGAACTAGGCCCCGGCCGTCTGCCGAGAGCTACCTTGCCCTGCCTTCGCCGTCCCATGCTCATGCCGGCCGATATCACGGGCATGAAAAAGTGCCAGGGCTTGGGAATTGCATGTGTATGTAGACAGGCTGTTGCATTGTCAGCGGCTCTTTAGGTGATACGAGACGCGGCGGATTCCCGCTGGCCGCTATGACGGTGGACTTCATGCCCGCTGAGGATGGGCGGATTCAAAAGAACGATGATGTGTCCAAAGTTGCGGGATTCTGAATAGGCCTGTCACTCACTGGAGTGTGTGTATTGCTTTCCACGAGTCTAGACATGATGATTTCGTGCCACAGTCACACAATGGAACCTGCTTGTTCAGGAGTGACAAATGCACGCTGTGAGATCGTTCTTATATAGCCAGGGCGGCTGCTGCTTCATATGATTAATTTCACGGAAGGAGCAAACCTTTTGAAGGTCAGCGAATCAGCCCTTCGTCTTCATCGTCGGGATTGGCGATCTTTGGATTGAACAAAATTCCGAGAGACCCAAGTCAGCTGGATAAGAAGTGCTCACAGATCCTATCAATGTTCCATCGTGTGGTTGCGCTGCACCCTCAAGCTCTAGCCACAAAAGCGTGTTTAAGGTGTTTTGATATCCTCTTAGTGAATTGAAGAGTGTCAGTTTTCATGCCGAGGCTATATATACAATGAACTTACAAAAGTCTCCGTACCTAGGTAGGTTCTGTCGGTAAAATACACTTTTTCCCCTTGACAACATTCGAAATAGAATCATTTACAAGGAGTAGCACCAAAAAAATCGAATTTTTTTGGTATGTTCCTCAAAATCATCTAATTTTCTTTTTCTTAAGCGGTAGATTTGCGACCTTTGAATAAACTATATTCCGTAGTCCGTACGGAGACTTTTGTAAGCATAGTACACCTTTTTGGGAGTTTCTGACCAATGTCTTTTCAAATCCTGCAGCACGCTTGGCCCTCGCCCAAGAACCTGAGAATCAATTTTTACACGGCCTCCTCATCGCACGTCTTCTTCCACCTCAATTATCTCTGTCATCACTAACGAGTCTCTGGTTTCTGAAGCGTTTCCTTTCTTTATACTAACATGATGGCCAGACTAAATCTGTGAAAGAGAAAGACCAAACTGTGCCAATTATGTTGTGGGAAAGGTGGGACGCGACTCCTAAACCCGTTCCTATCATCAGAATACCCATACAAACCGAGTCAACATCTTGCCATCTTATCGGAAATGTTATAGTTTCCCAGTCACATCACATCTTTCATATCAGCCACCATTGCACTTCGTTTAACAATCTCTTTATTTATGATTCCCATGTTCTACTTTGTAATTGACATAATAGCCGAATCATAGGCAAGCCTCGGCCCCGAATCCATAGTTGCAGCTTTGGGCACTCTTCCAACATTCTGATCAACCACCCAGCGCTTCCATTCTGCGGGACTGCATGAATGATTTGAACGTCACTGGCTGAACGTGAGGGTATCGGAGTTGTCCAGATCCTGCTTCAGGTACGTCTGACCATTCGTGCAATGGTATTGGTAGAACCTGGTCGAGAGTTAGTGCCTTCGGGCTTTGCGCCTGAAGTGTACCCCTGGCGACTCACAATGCAAGATACGCGTAAACGTCGGTGGGATCCTTCTGGTACGCGGCTTGCATGGTGTTGTATAGATCCTCAAGGGAGCCTCGGCGTTCCAGCACCGGTCGTTTACCATGGACTTCAGCGAACTCGTCCGCAATCTGGTGGATGGACTTGCGATCTCCCAGGACCGTAAAGGTCAGTCACAGGTCTTAATGTATCTCGTCACGTATACAAGAACACTTACAATGAAGCAATCCCGTGGCTTCTCGGTCCATTGCGATAGCGGCTACATACTCGGCCGCCGTCTCGTAGGTGGTCGATTCCCAAACCTCGTCGCCACTCCCACAGAAGGATAGCTTGCACTCCTTGGCATCAAAGACGCCAAAGTACTGACTCCAGAAAGTCTCCATGAACGCGCCAATGAGGACATGGACGCCTCGGACATTCTTCTTGGTTTCCAGGTGGTCCTTGACGTGCTTCATCGGGTCCTTGGCGGGGTGCTGGCCGTACTCGAGCTTGGTGAAGTCGAGGCAGTAGTCGCTGGCGTCGACCAGGAGCTTCTGGCCGTCGGTCATGAGGGTGTTGTCGCCCAGGTAGCAGCAGAAGACGACGTCGCAGCCTTTGGCGAACTGGCGCAGCTTGCCCATGTCGGTGGCGTCGCCCTCGACGATGGCGACGTCGGGAGAGGTGCGCAGGTCGTCGGGGAGTTTGCTGGCATTGCGACAGGACCCGCGGATCTGGACTTCTGGTGCCGCGAGAAGATGCTTTACTACCAGCCCGGCAAACTTGCCAGTGATGCCGGCGATGCCCACAGTGATGGCCATTTTGGACTGATGCGAGATGATGGTGGTGGTCTCGGAGTGTCATGGGTAACTCGAGAGTCTTGGAAGATATGGTTGGAAAATACAGGAAGTGACCGAAGTTCGACGATAACATTTATACAAAACAGAGCAAATGATCCGAGCCGCCACAGCTAAGGACTTGGATATCTTGCAAATGAAGTCACTATTGGTAAAAGATGCAATTGTACTCTGTATAAACCTTTGCCCAGGTATGGGTTATAGTCGCTATAATGTCCTTAGTCAGACCCATTCTCCACTGGCTGATCGGCGAGGCGCTACCGGTTTTCATCACAAAGTTCGCACTCCCACCATACCTATCATAGAGCCTAGTTTCTGATATCTCGACGGCTGATAAACAGCTCACCGAATCCCTAAAGACACCCTAGGTTAGTCTATTGGCATCCCAGCAAAGACTTGTATAGTGGGCTGATATTGAAACCCCCGCTTCTCTGCTAGATACTGTCAGAGCTAAGCTATCATAGGTATGGTGGGTGTGCGAACTTCGTGATGAAAACCGGTATTGTCGTCTGGACTTTTGTCCATTGGCCGAATGGCCAATGCACGTCAAGAAGAAGATGAATGACCAAGTGATCAGACGAATTCGAGCGAAAACATGTTATTTACAACTTTCGTGAATAGTAATGGAATGTCAACGAGGCTTCGAGGCACGATGCACATATCTAGACTTTACTTATCGCAGACAATAGCAATTACAGCATGACAGTGCAATCGAAAAAATAAAAAAACCTCTGTTATATTTCCGACTCCATTCTAATTGTTTTCAAGATATACTTAGAGAACGGCATGGGTGTACACGAGACAACGATAGATGCAAAACATTGATGTGTCCACCAACTGTCTACTATTGATTGTTCTATCCATTCCATGCAATCAAGTGCGCTGCATCCATCCTGATTTGGATTGTGTAATTCTTCTGGCACTGATGGAACCTGTACCTCATGCGTGTCTTGCATATTTGTCGGCGCTTGACCGACCGAGGCTCCATTCGCAACAGCAACGCCAAGATGATCTGAAATATTGCGACGAGCCGCAAGCTTCATCTTCATGTGCTCCCCGAGAAGCGCCGCAAAGTCTCTGCCCAAGAACTCGCACTTCCTCTCCGCTTCTTTTAATTGAGATTCCAGTTCCTTGATGCGCTGATCCTTCTTCTCCCGAAATGTCTGTTGGGAGACACGATTCTGTTCTCGCCGGCGCTGTTGGAAACATAGTGTTGAGTGACGTGGATTGCGAATAGAGGCATTATATTTGTCTTCTTACATTGAGAGCCGAGGGTGAGGCGTTCCTGTAGCGATTCCTCCGACCCCTTGTCCTTGGGGGAGGTTTGGAGGGAGGATCTTCAGCTGCAGTAGCAGTAGCTTTGTGCACAGCAGCTTTGGGCATTGTTGAGCTGTTGAAGTCTTTCACGCGCCCATTGACGACCGAGAGACTAAACGTCCGTATGTTATTACATTTAGTATTCGACTTTACTTTGGCACTTCAAGTTCGTCTCTGTTCCATTATACATGTTTTCATGACCATGTGCATGATGAATTCGCATCTCTAGCCCCGACTAGTTGTAAAAGACTAGTCTCGGTAAGGTATAGGAGGACTTCTTCTCCTTTCGGACAGTTAGTAATACCACGGACCTCTCGCGATTTGGAAAAAGCGAACGAAATATGGAGCTGACAAATCGGTATAGGCCTCTGCTAAGACCGCGGAATGATTAGACATGCCAAGACGCGCTCACGTCAGAAGATGTTGAATTATCCCTTGTCCGTCGTATGAACCTCGTCTTTGTTTCTGCGTATCTATATGCCCATTCAATAAAAGTGAGATCACTGCCTGTATTATTCTCAGATCTCAAAACCTTCCTTTGATCGTGGCTTGTCGCACTTGCACAATCTTTTGATCTTCCCTGTCTTATTGATCTCGGCCTCCTCTTTCACCAAAAATCTGCAACAAAACGACAAAATGTCAAAGCTTACCGCGCCCCTTCGATTGGGTCGCGCTGCCCTCAAGCATCGCATAGCCCTGGCGCCCATGACTCGCTTCCGGGCAGACGATGGACACGTTCCACTGCCCTCGGTGAAGGAATACTATGGCCAGCGTGCATCTGTCCCCGGCACTCTTCTCATCACCGAGGCCACAGTCATTAGCCCCCAACACGGCGGATATCAGAATGTGCCAGGAATCTACAATGATTCGCAAATTGCGGCATGGAAGGAAGTCACGAAAGCCGTCCACGACAAGGGGTCTTCCATATTTCTGCAGCTCTGGGCCTTCGGCCGAGCTGCGAATCCGGACGTGTTGGCGCAGGACGGGTATCAACTTGTCTCGAGCAGCGACGTACCCATGAAGAGTGCTTACAGCGACAAAATGCATCACCCTGTGCCCCTGTCCGAGCAGGGGATCCGAGATGCCATATCAGCATTCTCAGGCGCTGCCGAAAACGCTGTTGCGGCAGGCTTCGACGGCGTAGAAATCCACGGTGCCAATGGGTACCTGGTCGATCAATTTATCCAGGACGTCTCCAACAAAAGAGACGACGACTGGGGCGGCAGCATCGAGAAGCGGTCCAGGCTCGCCCTCGAAGTGACTCGCGCCGTGGCAAACGCCGTGGGCAGCGATCGCACTGCTATACGTTTGAGTCCCTGGGGCACATACCAGGGCATGGGCATGGCCGACCCGCTGCCGCAGTTCACGCACATCGCGGAAGAGCTCGCAAAGCTCAAGCTGGCCTACCTACACGCCGTTGAGGCCGAGCCGAGAGACGGTCCGAGCCTGGAATTTCTGCTGAAGGCCTACGGTGACGCGAGTCCTGTGGTTGTGGCTAGCGGATTCGATGCCCGTTCGGCAAAGAAGGCTGTGGACGTTGACTACAAGGAACATGATGTGGTTGTGGCATTTGGGCGCCCTTATATCTCCAATCCAGATCTGCCACATAAAGTCACGAAAGGTATTGCTTTCGAGTCTTCGGATCCTACGACCTATTACGGCCAGACGCCGAAGGGCTATACGGACTACAAGTTTAGCCCGGAGTTTGTGGCTGCTTAGCTTGAGCGACTGGATTTCATGGAATTTCCGATTTGTAGACAGACGAATAGTCACATTGTACAGTAGATCCAGTCAGCCCGTGTGTGCCTCGGTCAGGCGCTCGAAATTAGGGCGGCTACCATTGTATGACCTGCAAAACAGCCTTTGAGGCTACCTATGTGGTTGTTCGTCATGTTTCCTTCAGCTAAATACATACAAATAGACTGATCTGGGCTTCTATCCTTGCTACAATGACCGTGCACTCATCGCAGAAGTATACTACCATTGCCTCTCACTCCTTGAAACTTTGCAGAGCCTCAGCCTGGCGGTCATCGCTGCAGCTATGTTTCAAATCGCCAATCCCGGCTCTCAGCCGCTGCTGTTGCAGTTGCCGTTGATATGAACCTCACCAAGGCTTCAGACCTTGTCTTGCCTGCCGCCGTTCTGGGTCCTTGCCAGCAGATCCAGTTCGTCGTGTCTCTACAACACAGGACTCTTCCAATCTTCCCAGCTCCCCGATCACTCGCTTGCTCTGACGGCACCATCGCGAAGACCTAGGAAAAGCTCGGAAGGAATCTTGTCCAGGGCGTGGACTCGTACACCCCAATTGGAACTTCTCTTAAAGAGGTAAAAAGCAAGACGAGTATAATGAGGCGAGCGGCCGTATAAACAATGCCATTGATGATCGCAACCACCCTGGAAGCCCGGTCTGCGGATTTTGTTCCTTCTTTTCGCTTCGCCTCGAATTTATCCATGGTTTCCTTGAAATGGCTGACACACGTCGCGCCTCCAAGGGGATTCCCAGCCTTTTTTGGACGCAAGACTTTTCGTGTTCTTCCCAGATGTACATGATGGCGCCATTGTCTTCATTTGTATTCATGCAACACTGGATTCTTGAAAGCACCTTGTTGCCGAGGCCGAGAATTTGCCATTTTGAGACTTCCTCCAAGTATTGAGAAAAAAGCGTATCGAAACATGCCACATCACCATGAACGCTTGTAAGCGGAGAGACGTTAGCTGTAATTTAATGCTTGTTTGTAAAACCTCTTGCTCCTGCTCTGTAGGGGGAACTTCGAAATTGCGGTTCCCAGCTGCCTGAGCATAAAAAGCACCCATCTCAGCCTGATTCCACTTGATAACAAAATCGGGCTGCTTGAGCATGTTGATATATTCCGGGCTGTAACTCGTCAAAAATTGAAGTTCCATCACAAGCCACTTGTTGAGGGAGCTAGTGACTAAGGTTAGATGATCTAACCTAGCCAAATGCTCGCGACAAGAGAAATAAACGGGACGATTGCGGACCCGACACTTGCGACCCTCCATAGAAGCAATTCGGTTCGCGATGGTAATGTGAAGTTCCACGCGAGACAATGCAGACCTCCAAAAATGAATGCTGCTACTGCCATTGGTTGGGCCAATAGTGGGATGTTTCCTTCCATCTCGACCATATCATTCTCAACCCGCGGCCTGCTTTGGTTAATCCATTCTGATCTTTTCCTAGTCACAGTAGTAGACACTAGCCAAGGAAATGAACGAGTGAGGTCCGCTAAGACCATACAGGGCAGGATCGGTGTACTGTAAGGTGGCTTCAGGAGGACGCTGAGCATATGCTGAACACGATATTCGTATTGGCGTCGATATATCTTTGGGTTTCCACCAATTCGCTAGGAATGTAGCAATGGCGAAAACAGAAAATGCCAACGTCACTATCTCGAGCTGTGTTAACGGGAGCTCTAGGACAAATCTTGCAAGGACTGTAAGAACAAGCCAAGAAATTTGCAAAATTGAAAACGTTTTGAGAAGCCAGTCTGCTTTACTCTTGTCATTGATGTCGTCTTCACTCAAGACAAGGTTTTGTAAAGGATGATGCTGTCCATGCCACTCGCGGCTGCGGCTGAGTTTGAAACTGGTAAGAATATCGTATGGAACCTTTTTTGAGTCTCGTGGCGATTGGATGTACACCAGTCCACCCATGTTAGCCAAGTATGAGTGCGCTAGTGACCATTCTTGATATTCTGTGATCGTGTTTCTGGGAATTTTGACTTGATCGTATTCATCATTCGTGCGACTTCTCACAGGTGTAGGCTCGTTGCTTTTGTCACCTCCAGCACCTCCGGCGCTGGAGACGTTTGTTGTAGTGATATTCTCGCTATCATTCTCCGCAGTCGTCGCGCCAGTAGTGTCCTGGCTGTGTGGTGGACTGGGACGAGGCAATCCGAACAAGGGATAGAGTAGGCCGGCGACACGACCTCGCGGAAACTTTGTTTCCCAGGTCCAGACAATATCAGGATCCCCATCATTTAGTGCTGGGACTTCGTGACTCAAACCGTCCCGAAACTTGAGCTGAGTGTTTCGTCGAATTCAAGAAGGCCACGAAGAGCGGATCGCAATTCGCAGATCGCCTTTGCGAAAATGAACTCGGGGAACAATATAGTAATAGCCATCCATTTTGCCTTCCTAAGTCCTCTTCTCCACGACTCGTCCTCCAGCGCGGGGACGTTGAGGTGAAGAACAGCCCAAGCACAGGTGATGATTGTAGCAAGACAGCTGTAGACCAGTGTAAGGGTTCCTCGTTCCGTTGGTCCGGCATACCATCCGACTCTTGTCTCGCGATTGTTGGAGCCTGTCGTCGTGGGATTTTGGGTACTCTCGGCAAGAGCCACAGCAAGAGAGAGCTGTAAGGCCAGCCAAGAGGCTGTGGATCGGTCCCGCATGATTGACTCAACAGCTGGAGAATAGTGAATAAAGCATTTGATGTTTCTCAGGCTGAGTAAGAAAGTATGCAAGTGGCACGACTTTCAGTAGTTTGTGAAGCAGAGTTGATGAGGCACAGAAGGACTTCGAAAACCGGACGTCACACCCCAGACTTCTCCGCCGAGTTAATACACTCACTTGAAAACTCGACAATTTTTATTTTCTCAGAATGTCAGCTGGGTGGAGATAAAATGGGGAATACCGGCAGTGTCCACGGAGACGCAGACATGATAGCGTGCATCAGCGAATGGCCGGGCGCTGAATAGCGGATCATACAATGGTTGTTGAGTGGACATGTTGACTTGTCACATCACCGCCAAAATCACAAACAGCATTCCAAATCTCCCCTGACTACCTACTTTTGTACTTTTCATGCAAACCATGCTGGAATTTGCTAGGAGAATGTTGACTTGAACATGTACTAATTTATGAAGAAAATTGTTATAGTGTCTTTATCTCTATGTTTTTTGGTTAGAGATTGTAAAAGTTCAGGCAAGATCAAAAGGGGAACAACGAATGAAGTGTGTAGGCCGAAACCAAATATGACCTACACAAGTCTCAAATTAACTTTGCATCAAACCACATCCATGCCGAAGAACACGCTTTGCTTTCCAGATGAATAGCGTTGTTACATTTTTATACTATGACCTGTGATAATTCACATTTCCTCCTTAAATGTGATATATGGAAAATCCCACAGGCTCAGCCATACGGGTGGCTGGCTCCCATGGACCCGTCCACCCACACAGCCCACGGACTGATCTATCTACTAGATGCTGTTGATTATGGGTAATCAGGGATTCGAATAGACCCATAGCATCTACTATTGAGTACTGAATACAGACGGGCATTGTCTGAAAATATGTGAGTATGAGCCATGATTTCATGACAAATTGATTTAGGCCAAATAAGTCCCAATTGTACGAAGTAATTGGGGTCATGATGCCGCTACAAAGCCATTTAGACCTATGCGACAGCTTACATCGCGTCAGCAAATACTGGAGACGTCTGAGTTGACCCACAATTACCCAGAACGCAGACGAAGACAACATACAGTGAGAGCGGAGGGCATTGTATAAGCATAAGCCACGAATTTGCTGTAAGTGGAACCAGACAATCTGTATTATGGGCCTGTGAATACCGCTATATGGCGGCTGTGAAGCCATCAACACTTGCTTCTCAGCCTGAATGGTGTGAAGAAAGAGCGGAGATGTTCACATCGACCCATAATGCCCAGAGAATATGTACGAAACCCACACAAAGGCTGAGAAGATGCTCTAAGCATTATATGGGACTGCCACAGTTTGCTGACACAGCTCAAGGCCGCCTTCTAAGAAGGAACGTCGATCGTTTCCAAGCTCAACTTCGATACGATTCTAATCCTGCGCAGTATTGCAAGTTGTCAGAACACTCGATCATCGACAACACAGGATTGCTCGCCTTGGAGGACATGGGAATTCATATAAATATGGTGTTCGACTCCTGGTATGGAATCTGCTACCACTCACTCATCCACATACTTCAACAGCCATCAAACACCCGTCAAACACCCAGTTTCAGACATCCAAACATCTACCCAGCACTCAAAAGTCATCAAAAATGAACTTCTTCTACAGCCTCTCAATCCTCGCCATTGGCGCCACTCTGGGCCTTGCAGCACCATCCTCTGAGCCTGGTCTTTCCACCAGCAACCTCGGGAAGCGCCAGTGTGACTCGCAGAATGCTGATTGTGGTGTAAGTAAATTATACCTTGGCGTCTATGGCAATAGAATGATGCTTACATGTATCAAACTTAGACCTGCAATGGAACCTCTTGCAAGATTGGGCTCTATAACTACGACTGCAGCGAGGGCAGTTGCACTTCCCAGTCCGGAGCGTAAGTCAAGGACCCCGCACCTACTTTATTCGCAGTACTCATCAGGGTTCGTGACTGACTCGTATACGCAACAGGGGCGATGGATCTCCTTGCGACCGATCCAACTCGGGCTATGTCCGATGCCCTGGTCGATAAATGCTAGCAGTAAAAGCTCGCTGGACATTTCAGCGGTCATACTGGCGACAAATTGTACATGACCTTCCTAAGATGTTCGGGAACCATCCCAGAGTCGAACAAACGCAGTTGTTGTCTGGCGTGACACTGTTGTCGGTTGCCACAATGAGCTGGCTGGGTATAGAAGCACAGTCCTGAGACTTACGTACTTTATCTTGGAGAAAAGACCACAATAGCTACTTACGAGAATTTACGCGGTTTTACACTTTCTTTCACAAAATCGTCATCGAGGGATCTTCGTGCAGGTCAACAAAAATGGCAAAACAGTTCAGGCTCGGCATTCGACTCGGGGGGGCTACGGGGATCGAACACTGAACCTTAGTCTGCTTGCTGCCGGGGCAGAGTTGAACACGGTCACTGGCTTTGAAACCTCGCGCTCTGCCAACTCTGGCACAGGTGCCTGCCCTCTTCCCCCGGCTGCGGTGATGGGACTTGTCTTTTTGGGATTCAAGTAGTCTCTGCAGCTGTCTGAAACAGCCGGGACAAGTTTCCTTTGTTCTCCGTTTGTTGGCTGCCGGGCGTGTGGCGGCGTTTGCGCGTCTGCTCCTCGGGCGTGGCGGTAGATAGAACGGTTGGCCACGGGAGTTGTCCGGCTGGTAGTGGACTGTCTGCGTAAAGTCTGTGTCAGGAGATATCCCCATTGGCTCCTCATCTCTTCTCGACTTTTGCATATCGGCCCAGGCGAGACGACAACATGCTCTTCTATCAACTCATGGTCTGATAAGTCGTTCGCCAAATTTTCTTTTTCACAGAATGAGCAAGTTAGGTTAATGAAGGGCATTATAGACACAGGATTCTTTACACATACTTGACATTCTGCAGCGCCGCTTGTATTGTGAAGGATTCAGAACTAGCACATACTCAAGATGCTGGACCTCGAGAAGGGTAAAAATAGTCTCTCCGCCGCATGAACATATCCGTCAGTTGCAGATGGAATCAATATATTTGGCTACCCCGGCACCCGCCTCTTTCCATGCCATGCGCTGATATGGAGGCGGGCTGATGCTGAATCTTGGTATCGAGTACTTCGGATGCTGGTGCAACTCGGAGTGGTACGGGTCCAGCTCGACCACCTCGAGCAACTACGCCGATTGGCTGGTGGAGATTACTGACGCGTGCGGCTGGTACGTCGCCGGCACCGTCAACGGCTGGGGCTACCTCAACTCGGGCTATATGAACTGGTACAGCGGCCTGGACTTTTGCGGCGCCGCTCTTGGCTCCAGCAAGAGCTCTTGCTAGAGCACTGCGGATTGCCCGGATGTCGGCGAGGCAGAGGAAGCTGCTCTACTCACTCGGAGTGGGTAAATGTAGAAAGGCAGTACAGGCCGGAAGAACGAGTATAGGGACGGAGAATTGATGGCCATGTCGATAGGGCTATATAATCTAATATCACATCGCTTTCGTCAGTAACAAAGTGCTCGGCCCGAAATAGTTCGGAGTCCAATATATATATGAGATTTTTGAGTAGTCCAAAACCGTGTAAAGTTTGAGTAATATATATACATATATATGTATATATATATATCTCGCGGTGAAAGTAAGCTTTTATCATCTTTGACGTACGACCAATCGGGTCGATCATGCTTGGCACAGACTGACCAATCATACCATTTGGCGTTATAACTGGCGAATCACATTATGCTCGTTTCTTCTTGATTCCTGCAGTGAAACTAATATCAGTGTCTCATCTAGTCCAGCTGTCCTCTCCTGTCAATGCCGCCAAGCTGACTTCCATCGCTGGTATGATTCAGGAACGGGCAATTGCATTCTTCTTCCATCGTAGATTCTGGGATCGCGAATGGTGTAGGTATGACTGGTTCTTCGGCTGGGGCCATCGGGAAATTGACACGAGTACATGCCATTGGAAATTTCAGGACATTCATCTGAAATCGTCACCAGGTGAGTGGTCTTGGCGAATCTTCATAGATCGGGTTCTCATACAAATTATGCCCGTTCCTACCACCAAGTAGATCGTCAAATAATAATATATCCATTAACTCTATGACAACATGCTCCTAGACATGAATAGATCATCTCGGATCCCGCTCCAGCCACCTGACCATGTCTTCACAGACCACATGCGGCAGGTCATGCTCGATATGATTCCAAAAGTCCCAGCCCTTGGGTTGACCCATCGCGTTGCTCCGCTTCATCTTCTCCTCGTACTCCTCCCGGCTCTTGACGGCGTAGTGGTGCAGACTGACGCGGTCGCGCGTGATGGGCTGCCGCCAGGCGTGCGACTGCACCGACGCCCCGTCCTCGCCGACCGTCACCTTGCCGGGCGCGAGGTGGAACATGTGCGGCGTCACGGGCCCGCCGTAGTCCCGCGCCCGCACGATGCTCTTGACGTGCCGGTTGTCCGAGCGCTCGCCGCCGCCCTGCGGGTCGTCGTAGATGCAGTGCGTGTACGCCCAGCGCGCCGAGGCCGGGCGCTTGAGCAGCCCGTTGGACGTGTGGATCTGCCAGTTGACGGCGAGGGCGCCGGCGTCGTCGCGCGTCGTCTCGAGCTCCCGCAGTATGTCCACCAGGGACTCGCCGCTGGGGGTGTCGAGGAACTCGTCGGCGTCGATGAAGGCCAGCCAGGTGTGCTGGCGCTTCTTGGCGTGTGCTTTCGCGCAGTCGTCGTACATCTTGTACTGCATCTGGGAGACTCGGTGCGCCTCGTCGTAGTAGACAAAGGTCAGGGCGTCGGCTGGTACGCCGTACGTATCCTTGGCATCACGCAGCGGCGGGGATGAGCCGTCGTCCATGATGTAGAAATGACCGACACCCATGTTGTAGTAGTGGTGCTTCAGGAACTCGGGCAGGTCGCGTGACTGGTCGCGGACTGCCAGGCAGATGGCTAGGTAATTTTTATCGCGGGTATCTGGCTGCTCTGGGTCCTTGGTATTGCCATCTCCCCACGAGCCGTACGATTTCAGCCCAGCGACGAGTCCTGAGCCGACCTCGTGGGTATAGTCGAGGGACGGCTTTCCGTAAAAGGTGAAGGCTGGTATCAGGAAGCACAGCAGTATACAGACGACCAACAGGCCGCCGTTTGGGCGGGAAAAGGTGATGATAACCATGAGATTGATTCGCCTCAGGCGGGATGACTGTACGTTCACATAGTTGTAGCTATACAGAGACTCGAGAAAATGAAGAAGAAGAAGAAACGTAGTGTCCAAGCAAACGGATCGAACAGGGAAGCGAATGCGCAATGGGGTTGTGGCTTGGTGGGCTAGACACGCTGCTGACGACTACCGGACCCACCAATCAATCTATCTCGAAGTAGTAGTGGTCAGCATTCTGTTGTGCGAGTTGAGTCGAGAAGAGGACAAGTTGTGCCTCGCCATACATTTATAAGACCTTGCGATACCCAATCATTCGGCCGAGGGAGGGAAGAGATGATTCGCGAGTGCCCTGGTATGGAGGCTGACTGAGAAAGAGAGTATACTCGCCTAGCCCTTCTTGGCACCGCTGTCAACTGTATCATATTATGACTCTCACCACACAAGAGTGGAGAACCGGCAGACTCAAGCGCGTATCATTTCTCCGTTCGCTGGACGATACCGTGGTGCCAGTGCAGTCTACAGCTGTCATTCCAGATAGTCTCGGGGTGATCGTGTGCAGGTCGAGACCAAGCGAGGCAAGTGACACGCGTCGCCCCCAAGCATGCCTGTACAGCAGAGTACTACTTGGTGTGCTCCGTATTTGAAGCCGATAACGCCACGCGACACCATCGGTATCTCCATGTGTGCGCCGAAGCCTACCTCTCCAGGGCGCAATGTCTTGGTCGTAAGCAATTTGATAAATTGGTCAATCAACGCTGCGAAACGCCCCGACAGTGTCGTGGTTGTGGACTAACGAGAAGGGAACTGTGTCTCTGCCAGACATGCCCACTTCGAGAAAACGCTAACCTAGGTTATCTTAGATCTACCTTTCGGCGGGGCTTTCAACAACAGGCCGCGCGTGAACAGCCGGGACTACATGGAGCCAAGGGCTAGAGCTGGAACACAGCATTATGTATCCCTCGGGGCATTCAAGGTAACACATAGGTGTGTCCAGTGACCTATCAAGTTGGGTAGTTTGTGCATTCTTGAGGCTGAACGTGGCTTGCTGCGCTTCACGCTGCCGCAGTGAAAATTACATCCAGATATATTAGGTTTTCACAAATTGGGGCGCATACTCCGTACATTACATCAACCTGACAAATAACAACGAAGGATCTCATGTATATCTGCAGCAATCGGCTGTGTGGGCAGCAGTATCAATATCTGCAGCCAAACGACTTGGGTTCACCTTTCAACAATTGGGTTTGGCCAATTCACGGGCAGATTTTGCACCTCTAGGCAGTCCCTGGCGATGTATTTTATTCATCCGATGCCTATCACGTACAAAGCAGAACGGAATATCGGCAAATAGGTTCTAGGCCAGCCCGGCGGTACAATTTGGCAAGAGCATTGATGCGTGTAGAGAAGGTTTGGGATTGGGGGAAGCCTCGATCAGCCTCTCCCATATTCGCAATTACCACAACTGTGACGGATGAGCCTCAAAATATGGAAGTTGCGTCCCACGAGATAGAATGAAAGGCCTAGATCAACACAGAACCTTGGGCAAACTTCAACTTGCCAAAAACAAATCCAGAACCCCAAAATATTCAGTCAAGGTCTACTTGAAAATTCGTCCCATCACAACTTCAGATAATATTCACATTTACAGAGTTCAGACCAGTTCCTTCAAATCAATACTTCTAGAGCTATTCCATCAAGTTGCCGCTCATTCTTACGGTCCTTGCGGAATCATCTGAGCGCGAAAATCGCCAGACTGGTGAAGCGTGGCAAGATCACGCAGAAGCAAGCTGGCGGCATCCGCATCCCGAAGTTCCTGGTCACCGGCCCCGTTCGCAAGCCACTGAAGATGGCACCCGGATTCAACAGAGATATGCTCAGTTCAGCAGCCGTGGCGCTTTCTCTGGGCTCGGCTCGGCCAGTAACTAAAGTTCTGGCGTGATCAAAATGTGAGCCCAGAGTGACAACGTTGTTCATCTTCGGGTACTAATATTGAGTGCCAGAGACTTCGCTCGGTGCGGGCCTTCTCAATTTCCTTCAACTACAACAACATACATCTGGTCCACGTCCTCCTCCCCCTTCACCCTCCAGAGTAAGTGGCTCTTGCAACTGGGAACACATTTGCGCAAAACACTCAAGGACCTGGATCTGCAAACCGCCATCGACCATTGAACGCCATTGGGATGCAAGCACTCGGAGGCCGGATCAGAGGCAGAACGCCGACACATTGCGCACCTTGAGTGAGGACGTTCCAAGCGAGAGGCACTCCGGAGAGACTAGACGGACAAGGAATTGGTACTGCAGCAACGTCGACAAGAAATTAGATCCGACTACCTACCACCTACGGCTTCGTCAGATGTCTGATGATACCGTAGAGTGCCAGAAGATTTGCGCACTGTAAGTCAACGATCCTCTCACATCTGCAAATTTTATGAGTCCGGATGCTAACCTTGGCTCCAGTGTGATTGTGGCCCGACGGAAGAAATAGTGCGTCTTTGAGACGGAATTCTGTTGCGAAATATAGAGAAAGAACATTGTACTTGCTCTAATAGACTTGTAGTCTCAACGCGATTGATTAGAAGCCTAAATATGGATTGTCCAATTGGTTACGTGTCCTAAGGAACTTGGAAGATATTGTATTCAAATCATCGCCTAAAAATAACAAGTTTATTTTCCATAACGCTTGGAGTCTGTCGGCGTGACGGGGACAGCGTATAGTCTGACTTTTTACGAACAAACAGTTCATCTCGCGTAGCTCAAATCCGATGTATTCATCTGGCCAAGCCTTTGAATGAACCAATGTCGGGCATAATTAGGCCAATGTCTATTTCAAAGAATGAAAAAAACACAATCATGTATTCCAAAGGCGTGTCATACCAAGCTCACCTGAGTTGCGTTGAAGCAGGTTGTCCCGTGGGACTGGTCGCAACGATGGACTGGATGTCAGGAGAGGCCGGGTTGTCTGGCTACAGAATGCGTCGAGACTCGTTTTGTCAGCGCGAGTTGCTCCAACTGAATTTATTCCACACGGATACAACTTGCATGATCGTCATTGAGAAATTCATTTGTGAACAGGGCAGTCGCTGTGGCGGTGTCAAAATGGTTTCAACGCTGAATCAATTCACCAACAAGTAGGCTCTGCAAGCCGTTGGTATTGTTGTGGTCTGCCTCCGGTAAAGCCACGCATGGCTACTAATAGACTTGCTCAAACCCCAAAGCCTCGATATCTACGAGACAGACAGAAACAAGCATGCTCGGTGGGGGCGATGCCCATATTTCCGGCGGGTATGTGAACAGGGGAGAAAAACGCCATAAACTCCTAAATTCGACAGAAAACTCCCATTGCTTGCAATCAAGCCTTGGCGCCGCCACGCGCATTGTGTCGTATCATCACAATCGAGTACCTGACATCGTTAGCATATTAGATTTCTACCTTGGGGGCATGTATTGGCACTCACGCAATGATGCCTCCAATGGCGACGAACACGCCGAGGACAGACTTGTCTCCGACTGAACGACCAGAGGTGGCCCAGCCAAGCGCAACAATGGTGCACGTCTTCAAGTGGCCGACCACGGTGCTCGTCACTGGACCGGTCTTGGCAATAATGAAGAATTGAGAAATGTTGATCAGAGAGGCAAACACGCCGGACTACGCAAGGTTAGACATTTGATAGAAACCATGATCTTTGGACGAGGACTCACCATGAGAATCATGATCCATCGGTTGACTGGTACTTCGGCCCAGACGGGAAACGTGTCGACAAACGGGATGACGTAGAGCAGCAGGACGGCCGAGACTGGGGCCTGGTTGAACAGAAGCTGCATGCTTGTCATTTGCAACTTTCGGTGGTAGCTGGCGATCCAGACGGTATACAGAGAGGAGGCGAATATGCCAGCAAAGGCAAAGGCAACACCCAGTCCTGATGTCGTCTTGACGCTAGCATCGCTAGTGGGGAGAGAGTCATAGTAGGAGACCATGCCGACGCCGACGCATGCCGGGACGAGGGCAAAGAGGGCGGGTCTGGGCACAGTGGCCTTGTAGAGGACGTAGTTCATAAGCGCAACCGTGGGCGTAAGCAGGATGCGCGCAACCTGGTAGAAAGTCACACTGGAGAAAGCCAGCGACAGGTTCGGGAGGATGACGTTCAGAGACATGGAAATGGCCAGCGGAATGATCTCGCGGATGGTGGTCCGGCGCGGAGCGAAGAAGGCGAGCTGGGGTCGCGACAGGACGAAGAGCGTCAACCATGTGATGGCGAAGTGGAAGGCAGCGAAGCTGAGCTGTGCGAGCTTCAGGGAAGGATCCGAGAAGATGGCCTTGTTGGTGAAGACAATGCCGATGGTCGCAAGAGTGTTGATAACCATCCAGATGGCGGCCTTGGTCATACCTCCGCTCTTCTTGTCGGGCACCTGAACAGACTGCATGACTTCGTCCTTTTCCAGCAGTCCTTCCTCCTCGTGTCCATCGCGGTCCTCAACGGCAGTGTGTTGCGACGCGAGGTCGTTGTCGGATCCCTCGTAGCTGCTCCTGTACTTTTCGTTCTCCTCGTGTGCTTCAGCGGCCGAGGAAGATACCGATGCCGGTGGGCTGTTGTAGGCATGCGAAGATGCCATGACGTGTGTGGGCGTTTGTGATCGGAGTGTTCAAGGTTTCAAGCCTAACGAGCGAGTTGGACACTCCAGATTCTCGAGGCTTGCGAACAGGTGGAATCAAGGGGGCTGGCGGTGGTGATATGGGCTAGAGCATCGAGAAGGCGATAAGCTGAAGCGAATGCAACGATGGGCCAGCCCTTGGGTTAAAGGGAAGAAAAGGAAAAGACGAGCGCGGGACAAGGTCGACAATGCGATTGATGATGATGATTCAGAAACAACAAATTTGGAGATGGGGGTTGAGTGCGTGTTTGGACAGTGAACTTGAGACTTGGCCTGGAATCTGGGACGGACGGATGCAAAGCCCCGCTCTAGCGTGGTTTAGCTGCACAATTGGCGTAGGAGCCTACGGGAGCCAGAGGATCTTTGGCCTTGGTGGCGCAAATTAGGGTGGCATAGGGTGGGAGGCTTGGCCGGGGGGGCCTGATTCCCTCTTTTCCTCTTTCTTTTAGGGACGTCCCCTCACTGTCGAGGAGGCCTGCTGACAAGTCCAAGGTTTACGATGCATACAGGCATACATCATTTTACATTAGTACCTAGTTCCCGCTGAAGGCATTCTCCAGGTCACGGCTGAATCCGAATGCTTGCTGCGATGGGTACCTGCTGTTCCGCCTCGTCAGCTGCCACGACACAAACTTTGAATCAACTCAGTCCTCCCTTAAAAGGGCATTGCTTTGAGTGTGATGTCTCAGAGGAAACTCACGATCTGCAGCCGATACCAATAGCCCGACTTGCTGCTTCCGCTCGTTCCTTTACCCCAGCTCCAGGGCCCCCACCGCATTCCTGAAACAGATCCAACCACTCATTTCTTCAAGGGATCATTCTGTGCAATGCGCTTACGGCTGACGGATATAACTTGGCTCCTCGCTCGTATATACGCAGTCAGCGTCAGAACATCTTGTGAAATCCTACCAACCCTGTCAGCCTCCAGCAGCTGGGCGTCGTCGGTTCCAGGGCTACGGATACTGACATATGGTCGATTGACAATTCCCCACGTATATCAGCGTGGGGGCTAATAGTGCCATCAGGTTTAGAGGATCGCCTAGCAACACATTACTTCTTCGAGGTGAGACATTATACAGCTGTCATTCGGCTCGGAATGTGGCTCGGTCTCTCACGAAAAGAAAACCTGTCCTTTTCTTTGGAAATGAATTCGACATGTCTTACCCTCAATCAATCTTGTCTCTTTAGCCAGAGGGCTAGGAGGGGTAATCAATCGATCTCGAGTATCCTGGTGTGATGGTTCTATAGCAAAGCAATATTACTATTGTTCCACAGCACCGACCAACACGTTCTGTCCATCCTGAAGGGTTCACCAATCAGGCGCTTACATTGAAGCCAGACGTCGATTGGATGTACGGTTCCTAACGACGTGAATTACATGTGTGCCCCAGGCCGTCTGGTTCCTTGGACACGAACTCCAGGGCATGGCCTCGCTGAGACAGCAACATGTGCTACGTTCCCGCGTACACCAATGCGGCCGGCACTCTTTTGCCGTCGGTGTTTCGACGCAGCAAGGAGCAGTGTTACAGAACTCTGGAATGCCCATTCATGATGTCTTGTGGTTCAATTAGCTTAATGGCACAAAACATGTTCATATCAGCGTCAGCTGACTTGGTGTCTGATGAGTATCGCCTCGGAGGAAGTGCCAAGAAATAGCCACAAATTATCTGTACTGATCTCCATTGCGTTTTCCGGGTACAGCCGATCACTGCAATATTCACAATCTCACGAAGCCAGCCTCAAACGACTTGTACGCGTAAGAAATGGGCGATACGCTCAAGCCGTGCAGGACACTGTCATAGAACTCTATTCACCAGCTTCCACGTGCCGCGAAGCATTCTTCAGCGGCCACACACTGAAACGCGAGTCACTCAACATCTTCGGCTGGCATTGCCTCCTTCGTCTTGCCTCCATCTCGGGATTCAATGCAGTCAGATGGCCCTTGTGTACATGGCCTCTTTTCTGGGCTACTGGAGGTGCAAGTCGTGCCCCAGACCGTTCCATGCTCAGGTATCATGGCTCAGGAAGTCGTCATTGATCGAACATTGTGCAACAAGAGGCAGCAATTGCTTGTGCCGCCGAAAAGGAAACCTGTATTTTTCGAAAGTATGAATGAAAGTTGTCAAGATAAGGCTGTTTCTGGTGGCATACAGAGGTAGGATTGGAGGCTTACGTGATGGAAAGATAGTGGCGCTGAGACTTCTGCTTTCTTTCTCTTGGCGGCGGCATCATGAAAAAGGAAACAAGATAAAGTATAGGACTTCAGCTGCGGGAAGCGTCTGGCTGAAAAGAACCCTGTTCCGACCAATACCTTTAGACGTCAGCGGTCATCCGAGATCATGACCGCAATGCTTCGGCTTGAAGGCCCCTCGTCCGCTGCCGACTTGGCATTGCCGGCCGAGAATCTGTACCTAGAATCTGGACACCTACACACTTTTGCAGAGTACATCACCTACATATGCATGACGCCGCAACTGTGTCTTGAGGGCCGCTAGGCAATATCTCAAGGTATGATGTGAATATATTATAATTTAGGGAATTGTAGCAACAGTAGGCAACAGGATGCCCCGTCTGCTCCTCTGAGTGGCCATGTTCTTAGATAATAATCCTCGTCTACAAGGGGCGTCCTGCCGTCAAGAAAATGGAGGTGGCTTAACCTTGTGCCTGGGCGCGTTCCTAGCGGCCGCGCATCTTTTTTGCCGGCGCCCTCTTTTTGATCAAGAGCAGCTAACTAAGTTAACCAACTTGTTCGTACAGAGGCCAGACACCAACCTGCCGATCCACTGCCCAAAAAAAGAACAACAAGACCGTATCGAATCGAGAAACCAGGAAAACGGCTGACTTTACGAGTACCCATCCAATTAAGTCAGGCGCGCGGATCCATTTCAGACCCGGCCGCCCTCGTCAGTTTGTCCCGCGTTTGCTGCTCTGCTGTCTGGTGACTGACTGGTGAGCTACCTGTTACCTACCATACCTACGGTAGCTGCTAGCTTCACTTCTGGGAACCGGCTACTTTGACTCTTTCCCAGCTCAGCCGCACACAACCCCTTTGGTGTTACTGATTCATATCAGTCCTGCCAGACTTCAAGTGAGACCGAAGAAGAAAAAAATCCCCAAGGCGAAGGAGAGGGAAAGCGGGCGCTTCCTGCGCGTCGTCTGCCATAAGCTCAGAACCCACCTTCAAATCAGACGTCACATCCAAATAAGACAGACATCCGCCAATCCTTGCCCTTCCTTTAAACTGCGTCGGACCCTGCGCCGTGCATCACATCAATCCAAGACAGGAAAATCTCCCACTCATTCGACGGTTGCGACGGAGAGAACACGCTCGTTCTTTGACTTTCCACTCCGATTGGAGGAACCATCTCACCAGAGGATCACTCACTTCCCGACATTCTCAGAGTGTCCGCCCTGGGCAGAAAGAAACACCTCTTTTTCATCGCCTCGCGCCCATTTTCGACATCGCTCTTTTCGCCCCTCCTCTGACATTCGGTCACCAAGCTAAAGTAGTGCCAACAACACAAAATATTGACATCGCGCGGCTGAGCAAGATGACCGCAAGCCATCACAACAATACCAATGGCCACCATCCCGGTAAGTCCAGCAATAACGAAAGCAGTGTCTTGCTACAATAGCTGACCCGACTCGTCTTACCCAACAGCCGCCGCAAGCGGGAACGGGTACACCTACGGCACCGCAGACGTCTGGCAAAATGCACCAGTGCTGACGGGCACCACCAAGTTCGAGCCACTGCCAAATGTCAAGAACATCATGATCACGGGCGGAGCTGGCTTCATGTAAGTCTAGCCCCGAGCTCCAGGGCTTCATTTTTTGGTGATCGGGCCACTAATTGGCTGCTCCGAGGTACACAGCGCTTGTTGGTTGGTTCGGCATTTGACTTTGACCTACCCAGATGCGTACAACATTGTGTCTTTCGACAAACTGGACTACTGTTCGTCACTCAACAATACGCGCATGCTCAACAACAAGCGCAACTTCACCTTCTACCATGGTGACATCACAAAACCCGAGGAGGTTCTCGATTGCATGGAGCGCTACAACATCGACACCGTCTTTCACTTTGCAGCGCAATCACACGTCGACCTGAGTTTCGGTAACTCGTATGGTTTCACCCACACCAATGTCTACGGCACGCATGTCATGCTGGAGAGCGCCAAGAAGATTGGTATCGGACGATTCATTCACATCTCAACCGATGAGGTCTATGGCGAGGTCAAGGACGATGACGATGACTTGCTGGAGACTAGTATCCTGGCACCAACCAACCCTTACGCTGCCAGCAAGGCTGCTGCTGAAATGCTTGTCAACTCGTACATGAAGAGCTTCAAGCTGCCAGTCATCATTGTGCGAAGCAACAACGTCTATGGACCTCACCAGTATCCCGAGAGTAGGTTCCGTTCCCGCCCATTTTTATAGTCCATCTCACTGACGCGAAAACAGAAATCATCCCCAAGTTCACTGCACTGCTGAACCGTGGACAACCTGTTGTTCTGCACGGTGACGGAAGCCCTACGCGCAGATACCTGTTCGCTGGGGACGCGGCAGACGCCTTCGACACGATCCTGCACAAGGGCACGCTGGGACACATTTACAACGTCGGATCTTATGATGAGATCTCCAACATGGACCTGTGCGTCAGGTTGCTAAAGGAGATGGGCCTCCCGAGCGACAGCAAGGCTGACTTCGACAAGTGGGTCAAGTACACTCACGACAGACCTTTCAATGACCACCGCTATGCCGTCGACGGAACCAAGCTCCGCAAGCTGGGCTGGGACCAGAAGACGCCTTTCGAGGCTGGTCTCAAGATTACGGTGAACTGGTACAGACAGTTTGGAGAGAAGTGGTGGGGAGATATCGGCAATGTGCTCAGCCCCTTCCCAATTGTCAAGAGAGAAGGCGACGTCAGCAGAGTCGAGAAGGATACCAACGCAGAGATATCCGAGCAGCCTCAGTCCGTCAAGAAGCGAAAGGTCAGCGAGGCCAACGGAACATTCGAGACTGTCGCTGCTTGATCGATCTTGAACATCGTGTACGAATATAATGACATCACTTGCTTGAACAAGGAAAGGAGTTATGGGCGTCGACCCGAAATGCAAAAGGGCGATGAATTGGAGGGATCAGCCAGCCTACAGAGTAGACTGCTTTGCACCTAGGAAACTGCACCAGAGCATCCATGTTTCATGAATTCAATCGAAGCAATCTGGAATTTGTGTTTGTATTACAAAAAGCAACATTGTTATTGACCACGTCTTGAAATACGCACATGGTCGCGAAAGAGGTGACACGAAAAAAGGTCTTGGATTTAATCCATTGAACCTACACGCACTCTCCGAACTGCAGGCTCGGTACCTCGTAAGTAGGTGTAGAATTATATGCAATGCAAATCGAATCATTTCAAAATGTGGGCCCAGTCATATTCCTAATTCGGAGAGAGACACCTTTTCTGCGCCTTGGGATCATGCAAGCTGACTGATTACCTAAGTCGACATGTCTCCATTATGCTGCATCGTCGAGGATGATCTGATGGTTGACTAGGCTGTGAACGGCTCTCGGTTCTCAGCCCATCGAGCCTTGGAGGTAGACTGTGTAGATATAAGCTTTTCTTGTCTCTTCTATTTCTTTAGTCGCGAGGTTTGAGCCGCCAGGGTGTTTCATCCGCGAGAACTAACGTCAAGCCACATACATCTCGGCAGTCCACGACCTGCAGCAGGTCAACAACACCATGAAGGAGACCACCCGGTCCAGACAGCCTCAGCAATCTGGCAATGCATCTCTCTTTCTCGTGGATGCATCATTAGGCGAGTCCAGTCCAGCCTGGTCCCCAATAATCGGAGCTCGGAGTGAGTGCCCAGGCGGCGGGCTGCAGCATGCTGAAGGAACCCTGGAAACCGTTCAAATAAGCCTACCACTGGGCGATCCTGGGCGCGGGACCCGTCCAGTAACGAGCCTAGCGGGGAATCACTGGAGATGGCTCCCCGCAAAACAGGACGGGGAGGCGGCCAAGTTGCACGGGTCAGCCTGGAGAGCGGCCGCTGATAGGGCAGGCTCTGGACTGGTCCCGGGGTACCACCGTGCCATCCCAGGAGCCCTGGAGGATCTGGGTTGTGGTAGCTGGCTGGTGCTGGCTGTCAGCCATGTTTGCGCTTAGCACGAACGGCCTCGAACGAATCGACTCTCTGGGCCAACTTCCCCGAACCTTCTTTTCCTCACAAAGCCTCAAAAACTCCCATTCATTCTCTTGACTCACACCCTCTTTTTTTTTTCTCTTACTTCTGGCGCATCTACCTACCCTTGTGCCCCGTCGCGAGTAAGGTCTGCTACGGTCGTGTCGCCGTATCCCACTTGGCACTCGCACCCCAAGCTGAGTGCACACGGACTGAGGCAACAAAGTTGTACGCCTTGGGGTACCAAGTCCGTGTCTCGATTCGCCAGGCCAAGGTCAACAGATCGCCTGCGACACACTGGTCGAGTTGCGAAACAGCCACATGCGACTCACCTAGGTCAGACATAGATGAAGGAGATATTGTCTGTATGACGACCCACCACACCAGCAATTCTGGACGTCTATCTCCATCGTGCTCTCTCAGATCTCTATACGAGGTCACGGGTGAAGAATATTCGTGTCCAAAGCGCGACTTTGCAACACTAGAATTGGTGACGATGAACACCAGCCTAAACAGTGACGGCAACACCTTTTTATAGTACTTCCTTCAGTGGATCGCGAGAACGCTCCACGTGTATCCAAGACACGACAGACGACAAGCAGACAATCTGTGCAGTGATGGGCTCTGGCGCCGAAGCGGAATGCTCCTTGTCCGAGTACGATCACGAGCCGATCCTGGACGCGCCTAAATCTGGTGACGACATGTCTATTGATGACCACTCCAGCGAGCAACCGAGCACCGACAATGCGAGTCCGATATTAACAGATCTAGAGCTGGGTGAGGGCTCCAGAACCACGGACAGCTACGGTGACGATGCAACATCAATGTATGCGCGCAGTCATTTTCCTGGATCCGTGAACCGTGGGGTTCACAGAGCGTTTGATGACGGTGCTACCGTGTAAGCCATTTGTCTTGGTGTCCTTCTCTGGCACCTTATCACTGCTAATTTCATTTACCTGAAGGAATTCCAACCGCTCCATCGCCCCTGCTGATGTGGAATACGTTTGGGAACATGGGCGACGATACACGGGCTCGTACTTTATGCCCAATGACAAGGCGGAACAGACCCGGCTTCTGCTGGTCAATGAGTGCTACAAGAGCGCTTTCGGTGACATACCGACAACTGTCTCCTTGGAGGACCCGACGGCCATACTGGATATCGGCACCGGAACTGGAGAATGGGCCATGGACATGGCAGACCGATATCCTGACTGCGAGGTCACTGGCACCGACATAGCAGACATCTTTCCCAAGTACGCTGGACAAAATCTGTTTTGGGAAATTGACAATGCTGAGCTGGAGTGGCTCCGCCCTCCCGATTTCTATGACCTGGTTCACTTTCGGAACATGGATGGCGCCTTTAGAGATTGGCCATTCGTGTACGAACAAGCATTCAAGGTCTGCAAACCTGGAGGCTGGATAGAGGTCATGGACTGGGATCTTTGGAATTCAGAAAACTATTTGGCCCATGTCCCTCCCGAGTCGGGCGTCCACCGTTGCGCGAGGGATTGGAAAGCGGCGGCCATGGAGTCGGGCTACACGATCGAGAACGCTCACCTCAAATCGCACCTGCTCACAGACGCCGGCTTTGAGGATGTCGAAGTTTGGGATAGCGACATGCCCATCCACCCAAAGTCGCTGTCCAGCGGTCACCTACTCATGAAGGCGATCTTGGACGGTCTCGAGGCGCATGCTCTGAGGCTACTGACTTCAAGGAAGGGATACACGGCCGAGGAGCTCCGATGGGAGATCAAGGAATTTCGCAAAGTGTTCACCAACATCGCGCTGGACAGCGAAAAGTCCAGGAGCTTCAATATGAGGATGAAAGTCATGAAGGGAAGGAAGCCATTGGACTCGGATCCGCCGAGGTCATCAGCCCACCCGGAAAATATGTCCGAAATGCTGACTGTCGAATCGCGGGGCTCCGTCGTATCTCCTGTGAGCAACACAATTACGCCGACTGCGATATGAGAGCGCCGCTGCGATATCGATATACAAACAACAACTCACACTTCTTGATAATACTGGATAGACGATTTAAGTCGGTAGATTAAGAGAACAAGAGACGGATGGCGTCAGACCTCTAGAAGATACCAGAGACTTGGCAGATGAGGAGATTATGTGCGGAAAGAAGGCACCTTTTCTCATTACCGCAAATCTGCTTGTAAAAGGCATGATGGATGACCCAGATCTGAGGANTGAGGAGATTATGTGCGGAAAGAAGGCACCTTTTCTCATTACCGCAAATCTGCTTGTAAAAGGCATGATGGATGACCCAGATCTGGGGATGGGAAATGAATTTTTTTTTTTTTTTTTTTTTTTTTTTGGAACTTGCGGCGTCAAGTCGTCGACTACAAAATACTTCTCCAAAGCTCGAATACATCCAAAGTCTTGTTGGATACCACGAAGATAGCTACAAACGAAAAGCTTTGTCGGCAATTGGATAATTGGATATGGAGACTCGGAAGCACCAGAGAGGCACGATGCTGCTAGAAGCCCATGACTGGGCATCATCGCATTTCGTCATCTCATCAAGGGAACCAGGCGATCCGATTGTCCAAGTGATCACCACTTCACTCCGAGGACAGGTATTATTTCATGATTTCCAATGGAGTAGGGGATTTTTGGCTTGTTTGGCGGCTATGATATCCTTTTTCTTTAGTCATATGCGGTTGGTAACACGCCATGAAATAAGAATTTTGTAAAGTCTCCAAGAAAATTTGTGACGAATTGTTCACTTATGAGTCTAAACAATACTTGACGAGAGGATCATCGTTAAGAAGGCAACATTTCTCGTGTTTTATTGGACAACTCCATAGAAGTAGCCCCCAAACTTACAGGCATCTGTAAACACCGACGTCATTGATCATACCCCGGTATGTGCATACGCCCCGGTTAACCACTCCTGGCTTGAAGACTACGCCAGCGATGACCCCGGCCCAACAGTGGGAGCTGCTCAACTCCAACAGCTCAAAGCTTCCTAGACACGCCAGCCCCCCAGCTGTTCAGCGCGCGTGCGGTCCTCGAGGAAGGATCTCTGCCAATACATTAACGTAGTGGACTGCCGCTATGCACAGATGAAAGAATAGAGAACCATGGCTTTCGACGGCACTGACGGCTTCTTAGCCGCCACCAATGGCGTCGCTGGCCTGTCGCTTGACGACGGCGCTGGCGGCGGCCTGCCCATCTTCGACATTGAGCCGGTGCAGCTGCAATTCAGCATCGCCGCCGACTTTGTGGCCGCCCAGGTCGCCAACAATGTGCTGGTGCTGGCCCTCTCCAACGGCCGCATCTTGCGCATCGACCTCAACCGCCCCGAGGACATCGACGACATCGACCTGCCCAAGCGCCCGTCCGAGGTCGGCGTCATCCGCCACATGTTCCTCGACCCGACGGCCTCGCACCTGCTTGTCTGCACCAGCCTCGGCGAGAACTACTACCTCCACTCGCAGAGCCGGCAGCCCCGGCCTCTGACTCGCCTGCGCGGCGTCACCATCGAGAGCGTCGCGTGGAATCCCAGCTTGCCCACCGCTTCAACTAGGGAGATGCTGCTCGGCGCCAGCGACGGAAACATATACGAGACGTTCATCGAGAGCACGAATGAGTTTTATAGAAAAGAAGAAAAGTATCTCAAGGTGCTGCAGAAGCTGCCCGACGGCCCCGTCACCGGACTATGGGTTGATAATCTCGGCGGGAGGTCCGACATGAGGAGGGTGCTCATAAGCACGCAGAGCCGCCTATTTCACCTGGTGGGCAAAGTTGGCCGAAGTCACAGCGAGGGCAGCGGCTCGATATATACCAAGCTCTTTGACGCCGAGCAGCCCACCATCCACGAACTGTCGAGGGTTTCTGGCTCTGCGCCGTCTACCCTGGCCGTGTCGCCCGACTCGCCGAATGCCAACGCCTACGACGACGTGTCTCTCGAGAGGGCATTTGCCTGGCTCTCTTCGCACGGTGTATACCATGGCAAACTGCTATCAGCGCCGGTCACCTCGGAGCTGGGCCCAAAGATTTACGGCGAGTCGAAGCTGTTGCCTAGAGCCCAGATAGTGTCCTCTGATGCCTCGGGTCGCAAGAAGACTTCGTCAGAATTCATCGATGCCACCATTTTGACGCAATGGCACGTTGTCAGTCTAGTCGGCGGACGGGTTGTGGCTGCTAATCGTTTGACGGGGACTACTGTATATGACCAAGTCATCCTGGAGCAGGGACAAAAAGCCCTGGGTCTCTATGTGGACCAGCAGAAGAACACATTCTGGCTCTTCACAGCCCAAGAGATCTTCGAGATTGTCGTCCGGGACGAAGACAGGGACATTTGGCGAATTATGCTCGAGAGTCAACAGTTCGACGAAGCCTTGCAGCATGCGCACACGGCCTCGCAGAAAGATGCCATCGCCATGGCTTCTGGAGATTACCTCATCTCCAGGGGACAATACGTGGAAGCCGCTGGAGTCTATGGCAAGAGCAGTAAATCATTCGAAGAGGTTGCGCTTACTTTTATTGACCACAACCAAAATGATGCCTTGCGAAAGTATCTGTTGACAAAGTTGACGACATACAAGAAGGCACAGGTCATGCAGCGGATGATGATCGCCACCTGGCTGGTCGAGATCTTCATGGCGAAACTCAACTCCTTGGAGGACACGATCAAGACTGAGGCTGAGCTGGTCGAGAACCTCAACACGGATCAGTCGAAAGAGCAATTGAGCACCATTCGCGAGGAGTTCCAGAGCTTTGTGAATAAGCACAAGTCGGACCTGGACCGCAAGACTATATACGACGTGATCAGCAGTCATGCACGCGAAGAAGAATTGCTCTACTTTGCCAACGCGACCAACGATTACAATTATGTCCTCTCCTATTGGGTACAAAGAGAGAGATGGGCTGAGGCCTTGAATGTGCTCAAGAAACAGACGGATCCCGAAGTCTTCTACCGGTATAGCAGTGTCCTCATGACACAAGTTGGTCACGAACTCGTCGAGATCATGATGAGGCACCCCAGCCTCAAGCCGCGAAACATAATACCGGCTCTGCTGGACTATGACCGCAACTTTACGGGTTCTCTTTTACAAAACCAAGCCGTTCGATATCTCCAATACGTCATTAACCAGCTCAACTCCACAGACGCCGCGGTTCACAACACTTTAGTGTCCATATATGCATCCCACCCCAGCAAGGACGAGTCGGGTCTTCTGAGTTATCTCGAGTCTGAGGGTGATGAGCCGCGGTTCGATCCCGACTTTGCGTTGCGACTGTGTATTCAGCATAAGCGAACGCTGGCTTGTGTTCACATCTACACAAACATGGGACAGTATGTCCAGGCCGTCGATCTTGCTCTTTCGCACAACGAAACAGAGTATGCTGCCATTATCGCCGACAGACCTATGAACAATCCAGCACTTCGCAAGAAATTATGGCTTGCAGTAGCGAAGAAGGTGATATCGCAGTCCAATGGAATCAAGTCAGCCATTGAATTTCTCAAGAGATGCGACTTGCTCAAAATCGAGGACTTGATTCCGTTCTTCCCCGACTTTGTCGTGATAGATGATTTCAAAGACGAGATTTGCAATGCGCTCGAGGACTATAGTCGCAACATTGATGGGCTCAAACAAGAAATGGATGAGAGCTCCCAAACGGCTACAAACATCAAGATCGACATCGCGGCTCTCGATCACCGTTACGCCATTGTTGAGCCGGGTGAGAAATGCTACGTTTGTACCCTGCCTCTGTTGAGCAGACAGTTCTTCGTCTTCCCCTGCCAACACGCCTTCCACTCAGACTGCCTAGGAAAGGAGGTCCTCAAGCAGGCAGGTGTTGCGAAAAGCAAGAGGATAAAAGAATGCCAAGTACAGATTAGCAAGGGCCTTGTCAGTGGCTCCAAAAAGGATACCATGGTCGCAGAGCTGGACGCCCTCGTTGCTTCGGCCTGGTAAGTCTACAAACCCAGAATCCGCTTCCAACAAATTTCACAACACTAACAAACCTTTAGTATCTTATGCAGCGAGTATGCGATCAAGCGCATCGATGAGCCCTTTATCACAGCGGATGACGACAAGAACGAGTGGGCATTATAGGCACTTGCTGCTCGGCTAAAATAGCCAATTCGCTCTGGGGTCTTAGATCATCGCTGGGTGGTGATTGTACACTGTTTCTCAATGCGGAAATCATGGGTACTTATTCAAAGTAGATATAGCGTTGGGCGTTTTGATACCCAGAAACCAGTCATTTGAAACATGTAACCCAGATTCACTGGTGTGCAGCTGGGACACTCAATGTGCGCCCATGTGTCTTGGAGCACGTTGAGAATATACGTCTTCGTGTTCCGTACCACCCACTTCCCTTGGGTTTGAGCTAGGTTAGACATTTCGACACTTGCGGGATGACATATCAAAAACAGGCACGCGGACGATGTCAAGACTAGCCGGACTGTCAAATTTTAGAGTTTATACTTGTCCTGACTAATCGTCCGCGTCGTCACTTGGTTTGAGCCGATCTTTGGGTAAGTATATTGCTTGATCAGATCTTGGCCAGAAAGCCCCTCCAGCAGAACTCACTCTAGTCGATCAGACTGTCCTTTGCCCTCTATAAAGCCACTCGACTCGAGAATGTAGGAGGGGCAGGACTACACGGACCTTGTAGCCTGATACCCAGATGAGCAGATCCCACCCCATGGTGACCGAGACATTCCCATCTGCCCCGGCGTAAGCCCATTGTACCACCGTGGCTAAAGTCTCCCTCCTTCTGACTTGCTCATAAACGGCGGGCGCATGAGCTGCGCGTTCAAGTCAGGCTGGGGCTGTCACGGGCAGGCAAATTTCGCCGTGGGCATTCTGGTCGGATGTCTTAGACCTTTTCTGACCGGGGGTGGTGTTGGTCCTTTGGGGCTGGAAACCTCCCAAGGACGCCGGTCTTGGAAACGTCGGGGGAAAAAGACGCTCTCGCGGTAGATGCACGAGGAAGATTGCGTGCGTGGACGGGCTTCGGGGGAGTGATGCGCGTCACAAGGGGATATGATGGGCTGTCTACCTCTTTAGTCCATGATGCCGACGTTTGTGCCATCTTCTTTTAACTGCCCGGGGTATCTCCTGTTTCCTATCGTAGTATAGGAGCAGTATGATCCTAACGCTTCCTCCTCCTTGATTCGGTCTTCTCTGCGTCGAAAAACTTTCTTTCCCATTCTCTCTTTTCAAATCACCACATTATCTCTCTTTGAACTGGATCAGGACCCTGGGCTGAAAACCGACAAGAGATCGTGGCTTTACTTACCCCACGTCGTTGTAAAATTACATGTTTCTCAAAGGCCCCAAAACACTAAGAACTCTCTCGTTACTGTTCTGGTAATCTGCGCTTGTTTGGCACTTTTTTCTTCCTCCCTTGATACTTAACAGAACGGGTTCCGTGCCAACGATCGAGAGACTGCGTGATCAATCGCCCGGCAATGTACGGGTATCGTCAAACTCTATCGTCGCCCGCGTCCTCGGGCGTGCCCGGCTCCTCGATAACTCTGAGCAGGCCCGCGTTGTGCAAGGCCGTGTCTCTGCTCGTCTTGTTCTGGGTGCTCGCTGCTATCTCTCGTTTCTCGGTAAGTGAAGGTGAAGCACTTCCTGTCTTTGCCACCGGGTGATGGTTTTGAGGACGGCTTCTTATATTTGATGGGTTGCCCCTTTCTCTTTTTTGAGGACTTGTTTACTTCACGAGGGTCGTCCATTGACTTTCAATTTTGCCAATATAGATCGGCCGCGACGGAGGCATTAGCGAGGTATTCGAACAGGATAGCCAAGAGACGATCTGGCGCGTCCTCGGCCCCGACGATGATTCCAACGCGGTCGCAGACCAGGGCGCCGGGAGCACACAGTCGCCTGCCCTAGAAGACGAAGAAGAACAAAGCAGCACAACACCGCCACCAGCAACAGTGAGGCGGCATACGGACCGCGTAGCCGTGACCATGGAGAACCGCCCGCTGGCAAACCTGATCCCGGTGATCCTGCACTTCCACAGCGTCCTGGGGCCCGAGTGGCCGATCGTCCTATATACGACGGCGACAACATCCGCCAACCTGACAGAAACCTCGTCGTCGTTCGCCCGCGCCGTGGACGACGGCCGCGTCGAGATCCGGCACCTGCCCGCGACCGCAAAACTCGACAGCCACCGCGCCGTGTCGCTGTTCCTGGCGGACCCGTGGCTCTGGCGGGACCTGGCGCCGTTTGCCAAGGTGCTCCTGTTCCAGGCCGACAGCATCGTGTGCGCCAACTCTGAGCGAAAAGTCGACGACTTCCTCGGCTGGGACCTCGTCGGCGCGCCCATCGACGCGGCGTTGGGCCGCGGCTACAACGGCGGGCTATCCCTCCGAAACCGGGCGCGGACGCTGGATATCGTGTCGAGGCACAGCTTCGCGGCGGACAGCGGGGCCGAGGGCGCGCCCGGACACTTCCAGTTCGAGGACCAGTGGCTGTACGCGCGCATGGCGGAGGGAGAAGGAGGAGCCAGGCTGCCCCCGGAGGACGTCGCCCGCTCGTTTGCCGTCGAGACCGTCTGGCAGGACCGGCCGCTGGGTTTCCACCAGCCGTCCCGGTGGCAGAGGGACAGGATGCCCGAGATCATGGAGTATTGCCCCGAGGTCGGCATGATCAGCGGTGCAGCGTTTTTCTGAGAGAAAGAAGAGAATGAGTGCTTGGTTATCGGTTGGGCCAATTCGATCATACAATCCGAGAAAAGAGGCATTCAGATGTAATGACTATAGCTAATTACTGGAAAAGGAAACTGGCCTTTATGGTCCTGCAGCCATAACGTGACAAGTTTGGACTCGCACATTGCCGCCCATAGAATAAACGACGAAGATGTTGCACCATCTTCTTGCGCCTCCGAGTTCGAATTGAGAAATATCTCCATGTTCCTTCTCGTGCATAAGAACTATTGTACTTTGACGATTGGGTATTTCCCATTTACAAGATCTCATCGCGGCTACGAGATAGATGAAGAGTTTTGACTGCTGGAAAGAAAGCAGTAGGAATGCTACAACACGTTTCCCAGAATATATCATATACACCATATAACTCCTATCCGCACCCAGAAGAACAAATACACGATGATCCTATCCTAGAATATGGGACCTGCAGGACAAGCGACTTGTCTCGTAAGCAGGAATATGTATGGGGCAGCATGTTCGCTTCTCGGGGGGCGAAGATCGCATGCGGCTGCAAGGCCACAAATAAGTCATGGCGAATTCCCTTTTCAGTACCGTGAGCCGGTTCGACTTAAGCTTAACATTGTCTCCGGGCCGATGCGGGCAGGGTTGTCATCTGAATGTCAAAGCACTCTCTTGGCTCCTGTAGAATGACTAAACAAGACGATATGAACTCGAACTACTGATTCGTGCATATCGTTGGATAGGAATCTCCATCCTCTTGCGCCTGGCTTGTGACGCGAGCCAGATGCAGAAGAATAGCATCAGCCGGCAGCCATTCTTCGCTTGACCGAGCAATCCTGCAGGTCTCGAATTGCCCATGCGGCGGCATAGGCAGACGAGCTGGGGCTGTTTCACGCGACGTCACTGGCTGACGACATGCCATGTCCTTGCCAAGAAGCCAGAAAATGCATACTGTGCAGCAGAGGAGATACGGGATGCTGGCTCCGATCTAGACGAGAATAGCTGACACCAGCAGGATAAATATAGCCTGGCCATCTCTTCAGGGAATTCTCAACAGCCCGTGTGGATCTTGCTTTGGCAGCAGATTTCCCGCATGGGATAAAGGTGACGTGCCGAACTTTGGTTGCGAATAACGGGTTACTACTGGTGTACTATATAGTGTTAGACTTTAACGTGACAGGCACTGACTGGCAGCGGAGCCACGGGCCAGAACGAACGAACTGCCAAAGACTGCCCGGTGATTCCTGCGAACAAACCTTCTTTGGTAGCGGGCAGTATACAGCGCGGCTAGGAAAAGTTTAATCGTCGTACGTTTTTTTTTTTTTTCGCTTGTCCCAGGCTATTGATCTTTCAACTTCTGCTGGTTCTCTGGAGATTCTCTGGATGGGCTTCTTAGCTTTTTACCTCCGTATAGAATCTATCGCACGAGCTAACCTAGGTACGCTACCTAGCACTCCAAAAGAGCTTGCTGGCTTGGCCAGGTCGCTCCAAGTATCAGCTAGCTGGTTCGTATGTAGGCTGAGAGCTACGAAGTATGTAGATTGTATTGTACGTACCTACACAGTGATGAGTGGGCATATCGCAGCGCATATCTGTTGTGTTTCAGATTCTTGATATCCCGGTCACTCTGTCGTCCGACCTTTTGATTGGTCTGGCTTCATTCCGAAAGCACCACTCCAGGGCAGGGAAGAGACCGGGGATCGTCGCAATCCGGAGCCACCTTTACCTACCACCATCCCATCCGTCCCTGGTCGAGTCGTCTCTTGCGCACTCCAATACGTACTCCGTAGAGGACGGTATGTTGTGTGCAATACATTGTCACTGGTTCGTATGTTGACGACAGCTAGCATGATAAGTCGACTGGATCGAGGCCCTTTTCTTCGTAATCATCAATTATCGTCACCTTGCGTGGCAGTTCTGGTGAAAGCTCGTACCTGGCATGAACATTATACTCCGTACCCACAGCTGAAGCGGTTCTTGTGTACTTCGTACTGCAAGAGGCCAATATTATCGTCCGCCAGCCGTCTTCCTTCTCCAAAGTGCTGTATAAAAACAGACGCAGGTCATGAACCTGCCAATCGATGCGTGCTTGGCTGATGGCAATTCATGAGTTCCTCTCCTCGCCAGTTTAGAATCACGGCTTCGTGTTCCTTGGGCATTACACAGCCTCGGCGTTTCAACGGGCATCTAATCCGGACTTTCCAATCTATTCGCTTCAATGGTCTTCAGTGCTCGGGCACAGTGATGTTTCTCCCGCCGGGAGATGGGGGATGGACATCGTTGCACTGCATTATCGAGCGAGGGTCAAGACAGCTGGAGCAGCAGGACGGTACTCCGGTTGGGGATAATGGAAGCCGGGCCCAGCATCCAACTAGTTAGCAGGATATCGTCGCATATTCTGCACGTCTTCGAGAACGTTTTATACTGCCGAATCGAATCTAGCGCATCCTAGGCGATGCTACTTTTAAATTCGCCCAAGAGGGCAAAATAAGGGTGTGCCTCGTCGTCTATATGAAGCTGTGTGCCGCCTGGAGGGTCCACCTAGGTCAATGCTGTTTGCAGCAATGAGAAGGAATAAGACGTGTAGAGTCAAAAATAGCACACGCGTTGGGACCCCCGAGTCAATTTTCTGGAACGAGCGCGGGGGACAAGGAGGCAAGACGTTGTCATTCCACCTATGTATGAATGGCTGTTGCCGAGAGGCGACACCATTTTGACGGCTGAATTGGCAGGTAGATAGGTATGCCTCGAGAGGTCTTGGTGAGCGGTGCGCTGTGCGCGTGTGTATTTGCATGTCTGTGTGAAGTGGTATGCAATGATCCGCAGGATCTACTTGACTCCCGCTGGCGTGACGATTTTTGGTTGGGTTGGGTGGGTGGGCATCTTTGGGGTTGACATGGCCTGGGCAATGCGCTACCGTGATACAATACCGATCGGACTGTTTTTTTTTTTGGCGAACGGTAGTTTCGGATGACTAGCGTAGCCATGAACGCGATGACTAGGGCTTTCCGTAGCTTGTAACATCACGATGGGAAAGTCGATGTGAAATGAGTGCTTGCCTTGATGATAATGTAGGTAGAGCGCCCAAAAAGGCTACCTTGTCCTCGCTACGTCCGGCAGCACGTATCAATCCACATAGATGAGCGGCCCGCTGACGTGGAGAAGCTCGGAGCGAAGAAGACAAGAATATCCAACTGGTATGCGGAAACTGACACATGACGAGGGTGTTGACTGTGGAGGTGTGCCCCGGGAGGTTGAGCGAGGAGAGCTCGGTAGCTGCCCAGGTATCGTAGGCCGTATATCCTGGTCAGGGCCTGCCGACCTCTTTCTTCCCTTTTCATCATCGTGACAGAAACCAGTCCCGGAAGGATGCATCGTCATCAGCTTTTGACGTGGCTTTTTTTATGCGTTCTTGATGAGCGGCCTCATGATCGAGTATGGTGAGAGGGCCCTGAGACAAACGCAGCACTGAAGAAACAGAAACAGCATTCATTCGGCACCTGCGATTTAGCGCGGGGCCGTCATATAGACAAGGCTCCGAAGATGAAGAAGACTGAGAATAGTGTCTAAAAAAAGGTACATGTATGTCACGGCCTAGACCTTTGACTTGCTCAATAAATTCCAGGAAGGTCCAAATGGAGGCCCGGTCCCATGTTTAGTTACAAGTGCAATGGCCTGATATAAGTCGCTTGAGGTGCAACAACGGAGCTTGAGATCTGGGACTCGATCCAGAGGTAGAAGGAAAGAGTGAGCCAGAGACTTTGATAGCACTGTCACCTGAGAGAAGGACATCAACTGAGCACTTGGCTCTTGGACCTAGGACTTCACAAGGACAATCTGACAACTCTATTGCACGGATTCCCGGGTGGCGCCCTCGAGTCCAATTGTATAGTCCAACCCAGTTGATACCAAACTACTCAAGCTACTATCTGTACATCGCGGTACAATAGTTGCGATCCCTCTCCTTCTTATCTACAGTAGTTGGCGACAGAGAAACACAAAAGATCGTTTGTCTGCTTTACCAACGTCCTGGATTGATCGAGGCCTGCGTCAGATGCATGGCAATAAGGGGGCTGATTTGCAATGCATCTGGCTCCATGTGTAATGTAGGTGGTACATGCCTACGCTGTCTAGCAGGTAGATGACGGATCAATTGTGTAGCTAGCCCCCCTTCCCCTCCCCTAAGTCGAGAAAGCATTCGTGTTTCATCTTTTCCCCAAACCGCCGCTATTCTGTTCTGGTAGTCGGGGGTCACCGTTGGTCCTAACGCCTCACTTGATGCGGTCCCCAGGGCTCGAGCTGTGAGTGGTCGGCAGCGCAAAGTATGCCCCCCGAGCAGCTGCTGCGCCCAGCCCAGTGGGTGCCAGACCTCCCCTCATCTACACTACTTGATCTCTACACAGTAGGCAGGTGAAGTATCCAGGTACATTTCTTGACCAACTGCTACTGAGCGCTGCAGTTCGTCGCCAGCTCCCTCCAATTGATCCCCGTCCCCTGAACCCCTGCCTCGCATCACGCCAGTTGCCAGTCTGGTTCTCTTCTCTCTTCTCTAGGTGCATGTACGGAGTATATTTGTTTTGCCGGAGTGGTGCTTCGAGCCCCCTAAAAAGTTACTAGCACTACACCGTACCTACAGGTGGAATACATGCACCTTGACCTGACCTTACGTATGCGTACCACCGACCTACAACAGTCCGGCCGCTGGTTTGTTGATGCTGTAGGTAGCTGCTGCTGATGCTACGGTGCCGGTACTGCTGCTTCTCCAGTTCCCTCTCACAAAAAAAGGTCTTTTTTTTTTTCCCTCCCTCTCTCTGCTGGACCTGGTCGTGAGATCCAGCCAAGGACACATCTATCCACCACATCCACCACATCCACCACATCCACTCCTCCCCGTCTCCCATTCCCATGATCCATTTCTATACGCACACATCTGCCTCTCCAACCTTTCTTCCCTTTTTCTCTCTCTTCCCCGATCCTCTAGATCTGATCTCTGTCCCTTCTCCAGGCCTTTTCCACCTCCATTGCTCCAACCACCCATTGGACGCCATCTAATGCAGCCTGTATATTGATCCGTCGGTTTGGTCTCTTTTTTTCATTTTTTACTTTCCGCACTCACGAAGCGACCTCGCCCGAGCCCGCACAAGCTCCCGGAAATCTCTTCTGCCCTCGTCGTGCTCGAGTCACTTTGTCTCGCTTGCTCGGGGCATCGTCGAGTACGTCTTATCGATACTTGAGAGACTTTCCAGCCAGTCTGGGAGACGATTGAGCTTAAAAGAGCCAATTGCCTTGGGAACGCCAATCGCCCGCTATCGTATCCTCCTAAGCTGGGATCTTTTGAACTTTCCGCACCGCCAGCTCGCCCGCCCAACGGAAAGGCCAAAGGCAAAGAGGCAGATCGACCCCCAAACTCTCTTCCAAAGCAACTCCACGATAGTCTGCGAACGCTTCATTCGCATCACTTTTTTTCCTTTCCGAGATCAAACGCCCCCAATACGGCTGACGAGTCCCGTGGACTTCCAAGACAGCGTCCTGACCTGCCGTATCTTGTAATAACCCATCTTCCCTTGGGATTACTATCTTCGATATTGTCACTCCTTTGATTTCTCCGTGGTCCTCGGCCGGCGACATAATCTGCAATCAGTCGATCTCATCGAGACCTTTCGAGTACACGACAAGCCCCACATAGACCTTCTTGACATCGTATTGTCACCGAGCTCCAGCAGCATCCACGTACGACGCACGTACCCACGACTACTGACGTCTTGGCCCCAACCTGCTGCCAGACAGTGGCTAATATTCACCACCCTTCGACCAACATTTCACGTGAAGCAACCCATTATATAGAGGTGGCATCCACTGAATGAGGGTCGGACGAATAATCGATAATGTCAAGTGCTAGATCAGAACAATTCAACCTGGGCTTCCCAGCTACCAGCCAGGGTCGCTCAGCTTCACCCACCACGACCACCTCAGCTAGATCTCAATCTCCCATCGAGTCATCAGGCGCATCGGCCGTCAGATCCCCCTTCGGCATGTCTGGCACATTGAACCCCGCTGGCAATAAAATGGCAGGAACCACGCGATCCGGAGCTGGTTCTCCTTCGCACGATTTATCCGGGTCCGGCAGGCTGTTCTCCAAGAGGTAAGCTTCCAGCGATATGCTACCCTGCGTCCTTTGAATTGGCAGTCTCGTTTCAGGTCGAACTAACCACGTCTGCGCAGGGCTCGAGAAATCCAGGCTCAGGAAGGATTACCATTGAACCCTTGGGGCGGCCCGCCCACCAGCGGAAACTCGACTCCGCTTCGCGAGAACATCCCAGAATCGCCGACCGACGGGTTTCCCGATTTTGCTCAGTTGCCCACACCGGACAGCGGATCGTCGGGGGGACGACGTGCTCGTGCTGGGACCGTCCCGTCCCGGTTCCCCGGAGCACCTGTTGGCAACGGACTGCTGAGCATTCCCACACTGAATGCCCAGTCTTCGCGTGTCAGCCCATCCCAGAGCCCCTTCAACAAGTCGCCCTCTCCTGGCCTGGGTGAATCCTCCGAGCCGCCCAGGTCCGGATCGCTTTTGTCAAGGCTGCGAGCTGGTTCTATGCCGCAGCGAAGCCCGTACAATAACATCCCTGGCACAAGTTCACCCTTTGGACCAACTCTTTTCAGCGGTAGTTGGAATCCATCTGGTCGTGAGCGAGGAAACACCCTCGCCAGTATCGCCAGCGTTGGATCGACCAATGGCCCCAGCTCGCCTGCTCAGTCTGCCTTCTCTAAGGAAGGAAGTGGCGAGAACGATGTGCACATGAGGACTCTCGACTACCTAGGACTTGCCGAGACTCCTCAGCCCGCTCGTGCGCAGCTGGCCGCTCCATATTTGCCTGGCCTGGCTGACTTCACCAAGCAAGCCAACCGCTTCCGCTCGTACTCGGTGAACAACAAGGACAAGTATGCCGATGAGGACGATGATGATTACGACGATTTGAACCCCGAGAACCAGTATGCCGCCCTTGTGCTTCAGGACCAGCTGGCTGCTACCCAGGCTGCTATTCACAGCCATAACATGGCAGTCCAGAATCTGCAGAACCTGGCCGCGCAGTCCATTCGACCTAGGGCAAGAACTGTCGGAGGCCTTGATCTAACTGCTGCTGGTTCCCGAGGTCTTCGCAACTTTTACCACACCCCATCGCGCTTGGACAGCTCCATGACAGCTACCGAAATCCGATTGCCAGATGAGAACGATTTCGAGGATTTGCCTCAGGCTGTTGCTGCCATGAACTTGGGCCGATCCAACAGTCGCAACAACGGCTTGCTGTCTGCCGAGGAAGGACTTGAGGGTCCCACGAGTGCCTTGTGGCTTGGCAGTATTCCCACCTCGACCACAACCTCGACGCTGACGGAAATGTTCAAGCAATACGGCCCCATCTCCTCGGTCAGAGTGCTGACGCACAAGAACTGCGGCTTCGTTAACTATGAACGCGTGGACAGTGCAATCTCGGCCAAGACCGCCATGAATGGCAAGGAGATCTTCCCCGGCGCAGGCCCGGTTCGCATCAACTTTGCGAAGCCGCCCTCGGCATCCAATACTCCGGGTCATGATGGCGTCTTTCCCTCTCCGAGCCCCGACCCTTTTGCCAAGGGAGGAGACAACGCAGGCTCGAATGCAGCTGCTGCCACAAGTGATGGAGCTGCCACTACCTCTCAGGCGAACGCCGCCCCGGTCATTCCCCCTCTGCATGAGATCACAGCAGACATTGTGCAGATTGTCAAGTCATTTGGCGCTACTGAAGAGGATACTTACAGAATCTCTCTCAGCCTGAACTCTGCTGTTTCATTCACCAACTTCCTTGACGAGATCCCCCCCGTCAGAGAGCCCACACACACGCGTGTCCATGACGCACCAAAGCTTCGAGACATTCGCAAACGAATTGACAACCAGAGCCTGGCTCAGCCCGAAATCGAGGGCATTGCCGTTGACATGCTTCCCGAGATCGCGGAGCTGGCTTCAGACTATCTTGGAAACACGGTAGTCCAGAAGCTGTTTGAGCACTGTTCTGATCCCATTCGCGATCTGATGCTGAACGAGATTGCGCCCCACCTGGCCGAGATTGGTGTACACAAGAACGGTACCTGGGCTGCGCAGAAGATCATCGACGTGTGCAAGACCCCTCAGCAAATGACGCTAATCGTGGAGCATGTTCGACCGTATACGGTTCCCTTATTCTTGGATCAGTACGGCAACTACGTGCTTCAGGGCTGCCTCAAATTCGGCACTCCCTTCAACGACTTCATCTTTGAAACTATGCTGAGCAAGATGTGGGACATTGGCCAGGGCAGGTATGGCGCCAGGGCTATGCGGGCTTGCCTCGAGAGTCACCACGCAAGCAAGGACCAGCAGCGAATGCTGGCTGGTGCCATTGCTCTGAACAGCGTTCAACTTGCCACCAACGCAAACGGTGCTCTGCTGCTGACCTGGTTCCTTGATACCTGCACATTCCCCCAGCGTCGCAGTGTGCTGGCACCCCAGCTTGTGCCATACCTCGTCCACCTCTGCACACACAAGGTCGCCTACCTCACGGTGCTCAAGGTGATCAACCAAAAGGCCGAGGCTGATGCTCGCGATACAATACTCAAGGCTCTGTTCTTCACACCCAAGGATCACGTCCTCGAAGCAATCCTTAGTGACCATGCATGCGGTGCGACTTTGATCTTCAAGGTGCTGACGACTCCCTTCTTTGACGAGAGCATCCGAAGCCAGGTCGTGGAGAACGTCAAGAATGTGCTCATTCGCATCAAGGCTCAGCCCAACCAAGGTTACAAGCGACTCATGGACGAAGTCGGTCTCTCTACCCGCAACGGCGGAGGATCGCGGGATCACTCCATCAGCACGACCGAGCGCCAGCGTCCTGCTTCGAGACAGGCACAAGCACATGCACAGGCAAATGCTGCTGCCATTCAGCAAAATGCGCAGTACGGCAACCAGTACATGAATCCTCTCAATGCGGTCAGCACGCCTGGAGGCTACGACATGGGCTTCGGGGCCCCGAGAAGCGAGGCTGGCGATTCTGCCATGCCTCAGTTCCCACAATATGGACAGCAGAATGCCATGTACAGTGGCACAAACCCTGCCATGGTTCCAAACATGCAGCAGATGCAGTACCAACAGAACATGCTGCAACGTGGTAACCCGTCCATGAACGGATTCTTCCCGCCGATGCCAGCTGGGTTCAACGGCTACAACAGTTCGACGCCTCCGATGGACCAGTATCGCGGTCAGAACCTGGCCAACAGCAGTCCTATTCAGCCTCCTGGTGCTCCGGCAGGCTACGGCCCTCCTGGTTTCAACATGCCTATGGGAATGGGTGGCTATGGCTACAACAGCATGGGAGGTATGCAGAACATGCCTTACGTGCAGGAACAGCCTATCAACACGCGACGTGGACGCGTAGGTCAACCCTCCCATCGAGGCCGAAAGTCGCCTCGTCCCTAAGTGCCTTAGCTAACCACGTTGGCGCAGAGGTGAATTTCCCATTCTCTTTGGCATATTTCTGGGTAGACAAAAGCATGTTCTCGTGTGCCTGTTGGGCGTGGTCAATTGGGTGATTGCAGAGTTCAACGATTCTCGATCACGGAGCTTTTCTTTTTCTCATCTTCTGGGACTCGGCCATCCCACCCATTGATCGTTGGGCGACCATCATTCACGGCACACTTGTTTTGACACTTTCCAAACGCGAGGAGAGCGACTAAGAAGGGCTATTGCGTCGGCGTGGTGGCGCCACACCGCTGTAAGGGCTTTTGCATGTGTTGATTTATTGTTCAGACACAATGAAAGGGTTGAAGGCTTTCCAGACTCTGGAACATTGTGAAAGCTTCTGGATTGAGGAATGCCTCGACTTAGAGACGGGATACAATCACTGATTGCATCAGACTAGAAGAGCTTCAAAGGAGTGGAGTGGAACCGTGGATTGGAACTCGCAACTGCAAGGGCATGATAGAGAGATTTCGCAGTGGAGGAGCCTCTCACAGCAACCTGAACATGATTGAACGAGGCAAATCTGGGAGATTGTCTCGTCAGTCAAGTCCAGTATGACTCGAGTGTATATTTTATTGACGACGATTGAATTGAAAGTTAGAGCGAACATTGTCAGGCCCAATGCGAGTGATGTTGTCAAGTGAATATCTAAACGAAGAATAGCCAAACCATTCTTCCCACTATCGATATGTTCCAAATGTTCTCCAGTCAAGTCACTGTAATGGAAGCCGGCAATCATGGTACAAAGTGGACGGTGCTCCTAGTCACGACCCAGCCCGACGCGCCATGGGCAGGAAGTGGGCAGTGGACCATGTGGCTTGATCGGACGCTGTCGATCGGTTCGTCCTTGTGTGGGAAAGGGGAAAAACTCGGGAGGTTGGGAGGGGGGAGATCCATCCCCGAGTGATTTTATTACCATCGCGCCCGCGAGCTCCGAAGTCTCACGATTTCACGCATGTGCGCGGGGAAGGAAAAAAAAAAGAAAGAAAGAAAAAGAGCCCCATTTTTAACACCATGGGTCACTAGTTGGTTAATACTTGGTACGGAGTAGAATGGAATCAAATGGATTTCGTATGGGCTCGAGGTATGGCTTTGATCAACCAGAGTCATTTCGTCGCGAGCGCGGGCGAGGGTATTCACACAAGGTAGACACAAAGAAGCAGAAGAAGTTTATCGCTTGATCAATATCGTATTGATGCTCATCTTTCTCGTGAGACTATTTACATTCCCCTCCCGCTGATGGCTGTGCAACCATCGTGGAGTGCTTGTTGCCAGAGACTATGATCTGCCGAAGATCATCTCGGCCGAAACACATGCTTACTCCCCTTTTCCGTCTTCCTTCCATGCGCGGGTCCTCCTTCGCTTTCGCTATTCTTTCCCTTGTCTTGTGCCCTTGCGGGCCAGGCGAGGAAAGTTGAAAAAAAAGGCAGAGACCAAACCAGAAAAAAGCATAGCTGCCGCACATCGGACTATCAGTGCTGATGTCGGCCTGAACAAAGTATGTCTAGAGAATCGTCGTTGCGAGCCTTTCGTACGCCAAAGCATCCCCAAAGGAAAACGTTGGAAGACCAAAGTACCAATTTGATCCTAGAATTACAGAATAGTGGTATCATGGAGAAAGAGCTCAACTGTGGAAAGCTCGGCCTCTCCTCTAGGCCTGTTTCCGCTTCCATGTTGATGTAGGAAGTCGAAAGACAAAGACTTCTTGGTGAAAGCTTCATGCCTGTGAAAAGCATGTGAATGGCGTGTGAAATGTTTTGTGCTTGTTTAATTCGGGGAATAATCGGTTTGCGGCGTGTTCGTGGGATATGAATCCCATTTCCTGTACCACATGGCTATGTGGCACAATCATGGTGAGGAGCGATTTCAGGAGCGATCCTAGTCCATCGACATGGTGGAATCATCTCCCTTCTCGCTCGTTTGAGGCGTTGCCTCCTGAGCCTGGACAGCTGGTCTTGCAAGCTGATTGGTGATATTGCTCCGCATCGCGTCCAGATGTGCGAGCATGACTTGAAGAGAGTTGTGATCAACTTGGCTCAGATCAGCGGTGCCCATGGCAGTGGCGCTACCAGCTGCAATCAGTGACACAGCAGCTGGAGGAGCGTTGGTCTATTGAGATAAGCGGGTTAGCAAGCTATTCGATAGATAAAGTCTCTCCATCTACCCGAGCCGGCGATGCCATGGCGGAGTAGAGAGAGACAGCAATTAGAGGAAGGGGAAGACACTCACAATCAAGGCGTCGACGAGTTGCTGTACGCCATTAGCGTTACCGCGTTGGAGACGAGATAGGTTAAGAGCAGCCTGTTGCTCTTCGACTGTGCGGGAGGGGACGGGCAGAGCGGGGTTGGAGGAGCGGGAGGTTGCTCCTCCTGAAATGCGCTTCTGCTGCTCCTTTTCCTTGGCTCGGTTCTCATGCACACTGTGACAAGATTAGCGTCTTAGCGAGATTGGCTGCATCCATTGGCACTCACCGAGCGAGAAAGTCGAGCTTGATGCCCTTCTCCGGCAGTCTGTATACTCGTCCAAAGTCTCTGCGAGTGGCCGTCCATGCGTCCTCTCCCTCGTCATCGTCCTCTTCGACCTCGATCCAGCCGTTGTTGCGCATGCCCCGGCTGTATGCTTGCTCAATGACCGGTGCGTTCTTGATTTTTCGGTACTTGTGCGCTGGGCCGAGGCACGACATGATTGGGTCCTCCATATGGCAGGGGCAGCGCCAGTTGCGTAGGACCGGGGGTACCGCGAGGGGAGGATCCAGGCACTCGAGATGCCAGTTGAGACCGCAGACAGAGCAAGGAATGATAGGTCTGCTGTTTGTGGAACCCGTGTGGCAATTGTGGCATAGCACAGCATTGCCCTCAGCGTCACGAATGCGGAACCAGTCAAAGTCCTCTACAGCGCCCTTCTTGCTAGGCCTGGTCGAGGTAATGTGGTTAGCTGACGAGCTGGACAATCAATCTGTGCAGATATAGGATAGACTTACTTGGGCCGGGTGCTGGTGACCTCCTCGTACTCTCCGTCGGCGCCAGTCTTGACGCCCTCAAAGGCATCACGTATGTCCTGCGGCAGTCGGAAGGCAATGGGATTCTTCCTGTCCAACGCGTCGAGCAGTGTTCCGAAGGCACCACGGTGGCCCGTCAGCTTCTCCGGGAAATACTTGTACGTGCACTCGTGACAGTACCATTCGTCTGGCATGACATCCTCGTCAATAGGAGGATCGATGCAGAGAAAGTGAAACGAATAATTGCATCCATCACAGCATACGAGCTCTCCACTGCCGTTGCACGTGAAGCATGAGTCGTCATTCTCATCCTAGTAGATCTTGGTCAGCATAACGAACGTGGGAAAGGACAAGGTAGGTAATCAAGGCTTCTGCCTCAGACTCCGGCAAAAGCGGGAACCACGGCTGTCGGTCGCCACTGCGGACAAGTGTTCGCAATCGATCGCGCACAGCCTGTGTTTCACCACAAATGGCACCCCAAGTCGCCTGTCCCAATCGGCGCACAAATGCACCTCGCCGAGAGCGAGACATGAAAATCGATTCCATGTCTTCCCAGGAAGAAGCGTTGCTTTCCGTACAAGCGGGAGAAATCAAAAGGCTGCGGGTTTCTTACCTTGTCGTGCTGGGGAACTCCACCATACACCGGACCTCCAAGCACGGGACTGGGCCGTGAACTGCCACGAGGGATGCCCGCTGCGCTTCCCTTCTTCTTCATAGGACTAGATGAGCGAGACAAAGATTAGCCTGTGAGCATGGTAGAGCAGAACAATTGACGGATGGAAACAGGGCCTCTTTGATGACACAAGGACACTGAGCCGCACTGCTGCGGGCGTTGCCAGCCACACACACACACACACACACACACACACACACACACACACACACACACACACACACGGACCTTGCCAACCGGGGCCCCGTGGCTTCCACAATGCAGCCATGCAAAGTGCGAAAAATCATGCTTGGGGGTTCACTTACGAAGTCTTGACCCGCAGTCCGCCCCTCGGCTTCTTTGCAGTGCGAGGATTCGATGGGGTAGCTGCTCTGGAACTGCGCGCTGATGAAGGAGGCTCAAAGTCGGAGCGGAGAGCGACGGTGGGCGAGGTGGCCTCATCCGCGCCCTCATTGTGTCTCTTCTTGGCACGAGCCGCGCGCAGAGACAAGGCCGGAAGAGCTGGAGTTCTCGCGGAGCGCGACGGCAGCGGCGTCGGCAGCTCCTCCTCCAGCGGCTCCGACAGCAGAGGGATGCGAGAGAAACTGTTTGCCACGATGTCCTTGGTAAGGTCATGTGTCTCGTTCCTGGCAGTCACCTTCTTCTGGATGAGAAGGCGGGCATTGGCATCATCGGAAGCCTCAACGGTCTTGATGACAGTCCTATTGGCCTTGGCAGCAGACTTTGGAACACGCTTGGTATTACTGCTGGGTTTGCTGTTGACCGCAATAACGGCGGGCATGTCAGAATCCGGCTGCTGCTTCTTGTTGTTCTGGCGCTGATGCTGATGGGTGGTGTCCGAGGAGGAATCAAGAAGATCGGGGGATTGGGTCTCCTTCTTCTTTTTGGCCGCAGCTTTGTTTTGGCGGCCTTTGATTGGCTGGGCGGCCTTGGTAGGCGCTGGGGCATCAGTCGGCTCGGCTGTACTAGGGCGTGACACGATGCCCATCTCCTCGTCTACCTGGTCCATGAATTCCTCATAATCCGTCAAGGCATCGTCAGGAACACTCGATAGAGACGAGTCGCTACTAACGGAGTGCGACCGAGTGACACGATTCTTGCGCTTGCCCGGCGACTTGAAGGACGATTTGTGCGGAGATTTGTGAGGTGATTTGTGGGCCTTAGCTCCGTTCAATCCGCTGGCCACATTGCTGGTGCCGTTTGCTGCCTTGACTCCGTTCTCCATGGTTGTGGCGCCTCGTCCAGCCGACAATCGAGCCGACGGTGCCGCTGCTGATCCAGTCGAGCTCTTTGCTGCCTATTGACCCAAAATGTGTCAGCTTATCGTGCTCTTGATAGATGTAGAGAAGGTTCCAGAACAAGCGATGGACTTGCGGCCTGAAGGTGAGAATTTCGGACAAGAAGGTGGGTTGGGATCAAACAGTTTCGTCCAGAACCCCACGACACAGAGAAAGAGAGAGAGAGGGAGGGAGATGGGATCAAGAACATCGGGAATTTGCAAGTTACTCACCGGAGTAGGAGTCGTCTCCCTGTCCGCCATCCGAACACCAGTTGTGGCAGGCACGCCAGCGAATGAATGTGTGTCGTCCATCTCAATATCGCCCTGATCGTCGAGATCGGGCTTCTCGTCGCTTTGGTCATCAAGCTTCAGCTTTTTGTGAACATGCTGGTCAGGCTCAAAATCCTCGGCCTTGGCCCTGGTCTTAGCCGGAGTGAGGTCCATGGTTAGAAGAGCACTGTACGGTGCAGGCTGTGGTGCGGGCGGCTTGACCTTGTTCCAAGTGCCAGGCGTGACAACCCAGTAGTAAAAGGCTTTGTCCCCATACTTGCCGTCCCTCTTGTGTGCCTCCAGTAGTCGATTAAACTCGGCCAGAGCCTCAATGTCGGCTCTTTGATGAAAAACGTCCTCGAACATGGAGACAAAGTGTGAATCCAGGTGGTACTGATCGTAGATGATCTGTAGGGCGTAAGCGGTAGGGTATCGGTGATGTGCCAGAGCCTCTTGGATGGCCACATCAACGATCTTGTCGACGGCTTCCTTGTTCTCGGGCTCCCGCTGCACTGAAGCAGGAGCCTTGAAGGGAGCCAAGTCATCCGTAAAAGGATTGGGCTCACGCTTACGCGGCATGTCGGCGATGTCAGGCTCGTGCCCAGGCAAGAGTTCTGACTTGGGTACGACTTCGTGTGGTTTGGGGGTGCGGTCAAGTCTCTGGGACGTTTGACCGATTGTTGTTTGGGTTTGGATTGAAGAAGATTTAGTGGGAAGGTCAGAAAGGTCAGAAGAGCTGGCGGCAAGTTCATGGGTGGGGTGCGAATGGGTTGATGGTGAAGAGCTCTTTGCAAGGGCCGCGTTGCTGCGTCGACTGGGTCGCCCACTCCGCGCTGCACCGCCGCCAGCGTTTGCTGCTGCTGCTGCTGCTGCTGCTGCTGCTGCTGCCACTGGCCCGACCGAGGAGCGACGACTCTTTGCACCTTTTTTCGGCACGGGCGTGTAGTCGTCGTCGTCCTCATCATCCATTCCATTTATCGGATACACCGGACGCGTGGGCGAGAACGGTTCCTCTTTGCCCGGCGACTCAATCGTTGGGACAGCAACAGCCTCCTCCACGGGCGACACCCTCGCGGCCGTCGCGGGTTTCTTCAGCACAATCTTCGTTACGGTGGGAGCAGGAGTGGGAGCAGGCGATCCCTCTCCCCCGACCGGCGTCTGGTGCTTCTTCGCATGCTTGGGCAGCGTCCCGAGCGGCGCCATGTTTTCCACCACGCCCCCTCGCATCAGCCCTGCCTCCTGGAAACTGGCCTTGTTCTGCACGGGTGGTTCCAGCCAGCGCTGCAAGAACTTCCTCTGCCCATCGGTCGTGACGCCCTTGTTATGGCTCGCGGGAGAGCTCGAGAGGTGGAGCGGGCTCGAGAACCGCGAGCGTGCGGACTTGGAAGTCGACGGCATCATAGCTGCTTTCGCTTCTTCGCGCGCGTAACGGGCGTTTTGCCCCCTATCGTTCCAAGCACAACAGTCATGCAGTCGTCGTTCTCTTCGCGCCTTTGCACACAACTTTAGTTTTCGCGATCTCGCTACGGGACTAGACAAAGGTTCACCTACCGCCCCGAACGATAGCCGTTTCGACCGAGTGTCGGCGCGTCTTGACGTTGCTTGCGCGCGGTGAAGGATGGGATGGTTTGGGAGTGCCAAAATCTCGGAGTGCCACACGGAGAGACGCTAGGACATGGGGGCTCACTTCATTCCAAGGAGGGTCCGCAACCTCGCGACCCCCGTCTCACCACAAGAAAAAAAAAACGCGACAGTCTCGCGTTTTGGTTTTTGGAAATCGGGCGGCTTCAGCAGAATAAAATATTATCGGTTGCGTAGTCTATGTTGGGGGGGTGGATTTCGTCTGTTATGGTATATTTCACTCGTGTGCGTAGAGTGCTGGTTTGATGTGGGCGTTGCGCGCGGCCCAGCAAGATTTTGATCGTTTGTATGGACGGCTGCCGGTCGAACAAGACCTGTCACCCGAGGCGCCCGCGTGGATCATGCAACCGCCTTACCTGAGCATTGACGAGGTGGCCAACCACGGCCAGCGTTGAGAACGTGTGCGCAATATATTTTTGCCTGTCCTTTTCATTATTCTTTTCACCATCGTGAGCGCTCGCAGTGTACCGTATCATCCGGAAAACAGGCAAGCGGGATGGAGATGGCAGTGTCGTCGTTCTTTCCACGCAGCTGAATTGAAGATACGTAGAAAACTGCCCAAACATCAAATCATCAGCCCTGGACATCGTAATCATGGAACCGATCAAGATGACGAGATTCCACCAGATCCGCTGCACGTCTGTCTCCCTGGCCGTGAAAGCCTCTTGGATCTCCCGGCTCATGCAAAGCTGACCATCACACCCACACATCACTCTGCTGTCATAGGGTAAAAAGCTTGAATGCTTTTACTTTCATCATTTTTTGGCTGTAGTACTCTATCTGGGCTGAAAGTTGGGTATGCGGCCGAGGCCCCTCAACGCAGCATCAGCGTTTGAAAAGCCAAGAAAGCACTCGTGTCGGCGAGAGAGAAATGCCTATCAAGTGGGCCCGTTGATGATCCGACGATGCAGAGCCGATCTTGCTCGAGTAGTTTTTGGATATATACAGCTTGAATCAAGATCACATTCTGAAAGAGGCGCGTACTTTCTCAGGGCACATGAATGAGACCCTTACTCGTCGTCGCTCTCCTCCTCGCTCTCCTCGTCCTTCTTGGCAGTCTTCTTGGCGGGCTTCTTCTTCTTCTTGTTCTGCTTCTTGCCCTTGTTTCTTGCCAGTGGCTGCTCAAGAATCTTGAGGACTTCCTCGTCGGTGATCTTCTTGTCCGACTGGAACTTGCTCAGGTCCAGAGCAGGGGGGCCACCAAGCTTGGTGATACCGTTCTTGGTGATGGCTTGAAGCAGGTCAGTCTCGATTTTGTACTTTGGGCATGTGTTATGCTGTATCGAACTTACCGACAGTAGTAAGGAGGCGGGCCACGGGGGCGTTCTCCTTGTCACCAACAACCTCGTACTCACGGAGGAAACCGCTGCGAGTGCACTCCATAGCACCGAGCTTGGCGTCACGCTCGCTCTCAAGCTGCCTCAAGCTGAAGGGGAACTTGTGGAACTTGGTCTTGACGTCGTACATCAGCTTCTTGGACGAAGGGCGCTTGGCGATGCCGCTCTCGTTGGCGAGACGGTGCAGAGTCGTCCTGTTCTCGAACTTCTTGACCTTGCCGGAGCCCAGACTGACACCGATCTCGACACCCCAGACCTCGCCCAGCTCAGGGACACCGTCGCCGCGGGTACCCTCGCTAGGGGCAAGGACGATCTTCTTCTTGTCCTCGATCTCGTTACGACCAAACAACCACGAAGTAGTGCTCTCAACCAGGTTGCAGTCGTAGGTCTTGACAATCTTCTCCAGAAGGGCAGTGATCCTGGCCTGGGTAGGGGCCTTCTCCTTGGCAGCCTTGGCCTTCTCCTCGTCGGTACCGGCGGACAAGGTTCCGGGAGGGAGCATCACGCGCAGGAGAAGCTCGTTCGCGTAGTGTGTCGCGAGGATGAGATCGGCCTCGCGTCCAGAGACAACCTCGGACTCCTTGCCCTTCTCCTGGGCGAGGACGGTTCCGCAGACAATTGTTCCGAAACCATCTACCTGAGCACCCAGCTGGATCTTGACGGGCTCGCCAGCCTGGATGGTGACATTGGCCTCGGCTTCATCGGAAGAGAGGGGAGTGTAGGGCGTGACAAAAGCGGCAGGAGAGACAGTCGTCGGGTGAGCAAAACCTGGGGGAAGCACGTGAGCTTGAGAACCACCAGAGGAGGCCGCGCGATCGAGCCGCTGGCTTTCAAGGAGACTGACCCTTGAACTTGGTCTTTGCGTAGACCTTGGAGACCTCCTCCTCGAGGAGCTTGTCACCCTTCTCGCAGATGGTGACGATCTTCTCGCCGGGCACAATAAGCTTGGAGACCTCGGCCAGCACCTTCTCGGAGATGGTACCAGCGGTCTTGTACTTGGTGAGGGTGTCTGGGTTGTTCAGACTGTAGTCTAAAGACGTGAAGAAGGGGTTAGCTCTCGCGGTCCATTGTGTCGTCGCTAGAAACCGACTCGTGTCATGCCATTCAGGCCAGCAAGCAGCGTCGAAGAATGTGATCAATGGCGGGGTAGTTTTCGTAGTTTCTCAAGCTATGCCAAGGTGGGGTGAAGGGCAGGAGCGCAGAGATGCGATGGTCTCTGGGTAGGATGGTGTTTACTGACCGATGACTTCCTTGTCGGCCATTTTGGCGGCTGTGGTCTTTCAAACAAGTGAGTGAATTGGGTTGGGTGTGATTGTTCGATATGACGAGTCAACGAGGGGTGAATGAGAGAAGAGGCCCAAAGGTCTGGTCGAGGTGGCCCAGGTATGGATTTTGGTTTTGCATTGGCATTGTTGCTTTATTTTGCCCCGCAATTTGTGTGGGAGCTTTTAGTTCCTTGACCTGCGTGCGGCTTTGGTTTGGGCTTGGATGACATCCATCCATTGAAAGCGCAGGCCCAGATCAGTCAGGGACCGCCCAGGTTCCGGCCGAAGCAATTGCACCCATTATTATTACGCGGAACTGGTGACGTCTGCCCACTGCCAGGAAGTCGAGAGAGTTCCACTCCCTTCAGCTCAGGCCCGTCGGCTGATCTGGAATTTTTGGACCGTCACTCATCAACCTGGAGAAGACGGAATTGGCAAAGGTTTACTGTGTTATGGCGAATTGGGACAAGATGAATCAATAGGTATGAATTGAATGGCCATGCCACTGTTGCTATATACAACCGCACAGTTGAGTCTCTCATCCGTCTCTTTATAAGAGGGAAGGAAGGCATTGGTTGAAGACAATTGATGATTGCAACTTATTTTATTACGTCGGTCTACTTTAGGAAAATCAAGATGGACTTCATGTCCGCCGAATGCTACGAGTGCTAGTGTCGATTGCTGCAGGCTTGACTCACTTCAAGTCTAACTTTCAAGCAAATACAATCTTCTTGGAATTTGTGTGCGTACCTCAGTCCTCTTGAACATGGAACTCAGCTGTTCACCAGCACTTATCCCGGCCCAACGGATCAAGTACTTGTTGGACTTACAGCAGGTACTTCTTCGTTTCCTCGGCGATTGTTTTGATTGTCTCTGGTTTCCCTGAAAGGTCGGGCCTGGGAATATGTATTCGCGGTGCGTACAAAAGTATAGCAATCTGTACAGTATTTCTGAGTGGCCAGCAATGCCTCGGGCTCTGTTCAAGAACGACCAAGAATGTGTCCTTCCAGTCAGAGTGAACCAATCCGTGGTCGTAATATTTTATTGATCCTTGATTTCATGTTATGGAAAGTACACTGGTCTTGCAATGCAATGCCAAACCAGACAAAAGTGAGGGTGGGCTAACAAGAGTGATAGTATCAACTGCAAACTTCTGTTATTGTGGACATGTACTTGTGTGGAGTGTCGATTTATTATTCAAAGCAAAATACCACACATGTTGCATCAATTCTTGACTCAGACGTTTCCCGTCTACTATAGTCGATTCTATACCAGGACTCAATCGAAACTAATGTAGTAGTTGCCAAAAAGCTCTTCTTTGGTCTGCTTCAATTGGTTTCAATCTCAAGTGCTTGTTCTGATATCTGCCTGCCTAGTACAAGCTGCTAGGTACCGCATGTAGGCACCTTAACTAGCGCACGTCCCCCTTTCTCACAGTTGGGGGGTACTTGCCATTTTGCAGCAGCCACGGCGTTGCAAACAAGTACTAGCCTCGAAATAGGCAAGGCCCGGCGCGAATCGCGTTGTGGGCGGAGTGAAGGTTCAAGCAGAGAGCTGCTTGTTCATTCGACAGACCGGCCGCCTCTTTTTCCAATCCCATCGCGACCACCCAAAAATCCATCGGCAAAAGTCACGCCCCAACCCCAAACCCAATCATCGCCAGTCTCGTCGTCGTCGTGTCAGCCAACGCGGACCCCCGCCCTGCGCATTTTGCTTGCTTTCCATCGTCGCATCCTTGGCACAAGTCGCCTGTCCACCGCGGTCGCTGTATGTGATCCGCGACGCCGCCGCCCCAGTGTTGAGTCTCATGGCGACCAAGCAGGACTCCGAGATGGCCTCCGCTGTCACGGCCGGCAATGCAGCTGCCTCGTCCTCGTCGTCTGCTGCCAAGTCGGAACGCTCCTCCACCTCGACCCCGAACGGCAAGCCAGATGCGCCCGATGCGAATTCGACCGTTATGCCTGTCCGCGACAAGGACTCGTTCAAGCAGACCCTCATAAACCAGTACATCACCCGGGACCACCTGCACGCCGCCGCTATCGTCGACGACCAGACCCGTCTCAACAACCACAACAAGGATAGCTACAAGAAGATTGCCGACTACAAGCTTGTGCGCAATGAGTACCGCCCGTGGTTTCCCCCCAGTCGGCTGTACGGCGAGGGCTACAGCGGCTACGGCAATGGCAAGACGGAGCTTGGAGGACCGGCGCGACTGCTCTACCCCCAGCAAAAAATCCGGCCCGGCAAGCGCACAACTCCGGCCTTGAAATGGAAACGGAAGGACATGAAGCAACAGGCAGAGCAACATGAAGAGCTCGTTCCCGTGCGCGTGGATGTTGATATGGACAAGATTCGCCTGCGCGATACGTTTACCTGGAACCTTCACGAGCGCCTCGCCGCACCAGAGCTTTTCGCCATGCAGTTGATCGAAGATATGGGGCTCAAGCAGCCGGTCGCTCAGACTGTCTACGAGCAGGTCATCGTGCAGGTCAAGGAGCAGCTCAACGACTTCTTCCCGTTCGTCTTCTCGGACGAGGATGCACTGGATCCAGAGCTCCCTTACTCGGCTTGGAAAAACGATGAGATGCGCGTCTTGATCAAACTTAATATCACAATCGGCCAACTCACACTTGTGGACCAATTCGAGTGGGACATTAACAACCCCCTCAATTCGCCCGAGGACTTTGCTGTAAGCATGGCAAAGGAGATGTCGCTGAGCGGAGAATTCATCACGGCCATTGCGCATTGCATTCGTGAACAGATCCAGCTCTTTACCCGCAGCTTATACAGCATAGGCCATCCATTTGATGGCCGCCCCATCGAGGATCCTGATCTGGTAGCCGCATTTCTTCCTTCGCCATTGCCCAACGTCTTCAGACCACAGCAGCAGGCCAAGGATTATTCGCCATATCTCTATGAACTCTCGGAGCAGGAATTGGAGAAGAATGAAGTGATCTTCCAGCGGGAGCAACGACGACAGAAGCGCGCAACCGTGAACAGGAGAGGAGGCCCGTCCTTGCCCGATCTGAGGGAGCGCCAGAGGACCATCCGCACATTGGTAGTATCGTCGGTACTACCTGGAGCCGCCACCGATGTTGACGATAGCACTTTGTACAAGAAAGTTGCTGGCGCAGCTCCAGGACGCAAGGGACGTGGTGCTCGGGATGATCTCTCAGATTCGGAAGATAGTGAAGATTCGTCGCCCGACTCGCCAGCAGCATCACAATTACAAGGAACGGCGAGAACGAGGGGCATGCGTGGAGCTGCTTCAGCTGCCGTCTCTCGCATGGCCAACCTCGGACGGTCAGAAACGCCAGAGGCGACACAACATCACCACGAAACGAGAACCTCTCGTAGATTTGGTCGTGAACTTACTAGGGAGATGACCGAGGAGCCACAGCAGATGATCGTTGTATTGAAGGTTGGGAAAGAGAAACTTCGAAAGCTGGTCCGGGATCAGAAGGCAAAACACAGCACCCCATCCGGAGCTCAGACGCCCTCAATGGCTCACGCCAGAGCCCCCAGTGCTGCCGCGTCGAGCAGCATGCCACCGCCATCTACACCCAAGACTTCGAATACCGCTGCACCAACTCCAACAAAATCTTCTGCTGACGCTGTTCCCCCTGGACAAATCAGCCGAGTGGAAGCTCCTCCGCCCACGACGGCACTCCCCTCGCCCCCTGCTGTAAGATCCCTTGCTCCGTTTTCGGGCCGCCTGAAGACTCCCCAGTTTCGATTCCATAGTAGTCGCTATGATCTGTAAAGTGAATGCCCCATTGGGCACCCCCATTGAAACCCCCCTCCCCCAGCCATGCACATCTGAACGGACACTTACAACCAGCAAATAGCCCCCCACTCCAGCCTGGCTTGACCAAGCACTCAATGCGTGGAAAGCCACGGAGACGTATGCAAATGACAAATTTGAGGGTTTGATGCGTTACACAGCTGTCGATGCCACAACGAACATACCAGTTACCCCCATGCCTCAAGCAGGCAGCCCGATCCCGCCCAACGTCAAGTTTTACTTCCTACCGCGCATCAGATGTCTCGACTGTCCTGGAAAGCTCTACACTCCAGGACCCGACATGACGGCCATCAACTTTGAGGTCCACCTCAAGAATAAGGGTCACCGGGACAAGGTCAACGCGCGCTTGCGCGGAAGCCAGGAGGGCGAACAGTGAATGATCTTTTAATCAACGTGAACAGGACCGGCGAGTACTATATTTGTATCCACGGGCAATGATCTTGGAGCATCATTGTCATTTGTACATAATATCAGCGGGACGAGGCTTTCTTTGGCCGTAGCCATACGGGTGAGGTGGGGACAGGCCTTGTCGACTGGATAGGTCACAGAGGACGATTTGATGATACGGGCGAATTGCGTATCGGGCGGGAGACCATTGGAGTTCAGGTGCAATATGGAAGCGATGGACCTGTTTGGCCGGGTCCGGATTGTATATGTGTTTGCGTGTGACAATTGAAGAAAAACATACATCTCTACTGGCCTGCGAATATGTACATCAAAAGAAGGAGAAGCAGTTTTTGAAGTATTCATCCGGATACCCAAGAACTTGGCCGTTTCCGTCTGTACAAGGATGTATCGCGTCCATGACAACTGAACGTTACAGGCAGTATTACTGGTCTACGCCCTGAAGTATGCCTCACAGCTTCGCCTTGCCCTCGGCGCTGTTCATCCTCTTGCCCTCGTCGTCCTGCTCCGCCACGGCGAGCGACGGCAGCTCCCGGGGCATGATGCGCCGCGGTGTCGATCCGGGCACGACGGCGTACTTGCTGAAATCCGTCATCCCGGCGTCGGAGCGCAAAAAGTCCTCGTCCAGCTCCAGCCGGCCATTCACGGACCGCGCCGGCGCCCGCAGCACCGCGAGCACGGCGTCGGAAAAAATAGTCGCCTTCCGCAGATCCCGGGCCCCGTCCGGATTGCGCTGCGTCAGCGCGCGCGTGGCGCCGCTCTCAATGGCCGCGGCAGGCCAGAGGCTCGTGATGGCCATCTCGTCGTCCAGGCCCTGCCTCGCCAGGTCCATGGCCAGGCCTTTTGTGAGTACGCTCATGCCGACCTTGCCGACGGCGTAGGCCGCCTTGCCGCGGAAGAAGCGGCTGTAGATGGGCGGGCTGACGACGACGACGCGGCCGCCGGCGGGGGAGAGCTTGAGGTGCGGCAGGGCCTCCTGGACGACGGCGTACAGGCCCTCGACGTTGACGCGCTGCAGCAGCTGGAACCGCGCCAGGGGCGTGTCCTCGACGGCCGCCCACCAGACGGCGCCCGAGTTGTACACGACGGCGTCGAGGCGGCCGTGGCGGGATATGGTGGCGGCGACGAGGGCCTTGATGCTCGCCGGGTCCCGCGTGTCCACGGGCACGGCCAGGGCGGAGGCGTCGCCGGACGCCTCGAGGATCTCGCGCGCCACGGTGGATATGGTGGACGACGGCGAGTTGGGGTCCGGCGGGAAGGGGCGAGTCTTGGATGCGTCGCTGGTCGACTTTGCGGCGATGACGACTGGTGTGTGTGAGCGCTTGTGTATACTTTCTCATTGCGGTCTATATGATACAATAGGAACGGCCCACCTGAATAACCGTTCTTGGCGAGATCAATGGCAATCTGGCGCCCGATGCCTCTGGACGCGCCGACGACGAGGGCGACCTTCTTGGAATCCATGATTGTCTTTGACTCTTGCAGACGTTGGTTCGTAATTCGATGTCTGTTTATGAGAGCTACATAGTCCTCCACGGCACTTCTGGAGCAGTATATCGCCGGCCCTGATAACGTTGAGTCACCTTGGCTTGATACCTTTGCAATCAGCTTAGTATATCAGATATTCTCCCGTCGGCGTTGATTGACAGTGAGGATCACTAATCGACCTTGACGGCCGGTGCTCGTGCTCGTGTGGGGCCGCCACGCCGGCCAGCCGAGGTTCCCCATGGGACAGACACCTGGACATATGGTATAGGACAGGGGGCTCCAAATAATTATACTTTCTGGTCTTGGTGTCTACCTTTTTGGGAGGACTCGACTCATTCACTTCGCTAATCAAAACTCCATGCTGTATTGCGTGCTCATCCACGGCATACAGACCGATTTGCTGAAACTGCTGAAGAGGTGTGGCCCCACAGGCGCCGAGAGTTGACTTACTATCCGATCACAAATGATCAAGAGTCTTGGGTTCTCAGAATGCCTGGTCGCATCGAAGTGTATTTCGACGTTGGTAAGTCAGATACGATTCAGCCCATTCGATACTTTCTCTGAAACTAGACGTTGCCCGTCAGTGTCGTTCTACAGCTATATAGCGTTCAAGCAGTTGATCGACACCCAGTCGACTCTCGAGGCGCATGGCGTGGAGATAGAGTATGTAATCCAAGGGAGGCAGAGGTCTGAACTGAAACGGCATCATTGACACCACACAGTATCAAGCCCGTACTCCTGGGCGCCATCAATGCCGCGACCGGTAAGTTTCCTCCCATTTCTCCCTCACGCCCCTCCCTGAATATGCACCTCTGCACAGAAACCCTCCCGCTGACACCACGTCACAGGCAACAAACCACCATTCTCGGTCCCGGCCAAGGGCAAATACGGCGTGTACGACGGCGACCGCAGCAAGAAGGCGGCCGGCCTGGCCGAGATCACCTTCCCGGAGGACCTGCTGGCCGTGGCGCGCACGCAAATACCCCTCAGGGCGCTGCACTACATCCGGGCCACCTTCTCGCCGGCCGTCTACCAGTCCGCCTGGCACTACCTCCTGCACGCGCTCTGGAGCCCGGCCAAGCGCAACGTCAGCGACGCCGGCGTGCTGGCGGGCGTGCTGGCCGAGGCGCCGGCTGGGTTCCGTGGGCCCGGGACGGGCGACCAGAGCGGCCAGAAGCTGTTCTCCGAAGCAGAGGTCAAGGCCATTATGGACGCGGCCGCCGACGACAAGTGGAAGGGCGCGCTCAAGGCCTGCGTCGAGGAGGCGCTCGGGCGCGGCGCGTTTGGCACGCCCTGGCTCTGGGTCACCAACGACAAGGGCCTGGGCGAGCCGTTCTTTGGCAGTGACCGGTAAGTCTTGAGTTTTTCTGTCTTGATCTCGTTGTGATGGTGGCTGATCCGAGTTCTAGATGGCAACATGTCTACGAGTTCCTGGGGCTACCTCATCAGAAGCTGAAGCTTCTCGGGCCCGGTGGAGGAGCAAAGCTATAGTCTCATATGTTGTATTCATAAACGATACTGATTTTCCCTCATGGATATTGACCTCACAGTGACAACAAGCCAGGTAGATAGATCTCTTTGCATTCATCTCATTCATCTTCGGTTCCGCACTGGTTCTGATATACCCTTTTTTTTCACAAATCAAAAGCATGGAGCAGAGATCGTACGAACCCTGTCCCAAATTAATCCCATATGTATCTGAATGTGCGTACCCAGCTTATATACTTGTATGTAGGTAGAAAGCCTCTATCTTGAGTGAGAACGTCGTGCAAGTTTCGTGCCATGTAATGATGGAAAAAGTCGTCGCGTCATAAGATCTGATACACACCCACACTCCCTCCTGTTGATAGTCCAACTTTCTCTCCGTCTCGTATCGTCCATTCCCTCTCTGATCGTTCGCAGCAAAGGAATCATGACCAAGCTCCATCATCTTGCTGCCATGTACTCAGATCTGTCATCATCAAAGTGTTTCGACCGTGTCAACCCGTCTTTTCCTTCCGCGTGAGCTGAAAGCTCGGCGTGTTGTTGCCGCTGTTCCACGTCGTGGCCTTCTTCATCGTCTTCTTGCGCATGATGGCCATGATCTCTGTCTCCATGCGCTCGATGCCCTTTTCGATGTCGGCGTCCTCGAGCGCGTACTGATGCTCGCGCCGCTTGTCCAGCCAGTACCACGAGCCCACAATGGCCAGCGTCAGCGGGATCGTCACCACAAAGTACACCCAGACCCACTGCGAGACGGCGGCGCCGGCCCCGCCGCCCGAGCCGTCGCTGAAGTCGAAAAAGGTCATGGAGAAGATGGAGGACAGGAATGTGCCTGGGAGAAAGAGGGCACCTAGAAGTGACAAAGTCTTCATCGCCGTGCTATCGCGCTTGGATGCGTGTGCTAGACGACGCTGCTGGGCGGCCATCTCGAGGTTGAGTTTGGATTCCTTTTGGGCAATGATGTTGTAAAGCTGGGAAGAATCAGGATCTCTGGCATACCATGGTCGACAAAAGCAGACTGCAGAGAAAGGATTATACTCACAGCTTGTCGCTGAATGTTCAACCTCTCCAACGTCGTATGCGCATAATTTTCCACGCCCAATAGTTTGATCCGGTAAAAGTCCAGACGGCTCTTCATGCTGTTGTGAAGTGCTGCCGTCTCGCCGCGATGTACCTTTTCAGGTGCCGAACTTGACCAGAAGCCGTCCATGGCAAGCTTCATCTCGTCGATGATGCTCTTGTAGGCCTGCGGCCGCTTCCAGAGCACCTGACTGTGACACTCGACGAGATCCCTGTTCAGGACTTCGAGGTCCAGATCCCGGTAGCTCTCCCCTTCCTCGATCTCGTCGCGCATGGTCACGGCATGCTCGAGGCGGCGCAGCCAGTCTCGAGCGTCGCGCTGCTTCTGGTCCGTCTTCCAGGACAGATCGTGCGACAGAATGATGACGGGCAAGAGCATTGGGTGCGCGACCTGCGCGGCGCACGACACCAGATGCTCGATCGACGTGACAATATCAGAAGACGGCGTCCCCTTTACGAAGCCAGTCGTGATGGCCGTCGTGAAGGAGTGGGAGAGCATGATCTCCCAGCCACGGGTCTTGCCCTTCTTCCGCACATCTGATTTGCGGAAGATGATCTCTGCGTGATGATCAATGTCAGCTCCCCAACGTTCATATGTAGTATCCAAAATTACAAGAGGGATATAGACAGGAGCGGAGTATTACTTACGCAAGTGCGGATCACTTGCGTCCTGGTCAAAGGCGGCCCAGAAGAAAGGGCCGACGACGCTCGTCCCTTCGATGGCCCGGAAGGGAAGCCGCATGGTTCTGACCATTTGCTCATACTGATCAGGCGTCAGGGATATGTAATTTGGCGAGAATGTCTCATTCTGCTTGGCATTCTTTTGAAGACTACCATGTTGGTTTAGTATATGACTGTCAGAAATCCGGGGGAGGAAAGGCATGCGTAACAACTCACACTAAGCGGATACCGTCTCTCAGCTTCACATCTTCGGGTAGTTTTGGCGGTTCGAATGCTCCCTAGCCGCGACTAAGTGTCAGCCAACAAGATATGAAAAAGTGACATGACCAGTCCCAAGCGTCCGGTAACAGAGGGCTGAAGGCTGAGTGCAGGGAGGTAATGAGCGTGAGATAGGCCCGGGTCACGGCAAAGGGCCCCTTCCCATTCCCCGCTCGGCGCACCAAAACTCCACACAGAAGCCCGTCGGGGAGGACGGCACTTAGATCCAGGGGATGGGGGGGCCAAGCAAGGCGGCGCAAGCAGCTCTTGAAAAGGAAATATAAAGCAGCCTATTCGACAGCTCATTGGGGCAATACTCACTCGGCGATGTAGATAGTTTTCAAACTCATCGGGTGTAAGTGGGTGCTCCTCGATTGAGTTATGAACTGGATCCTGTCATTCGGGGAGCCGCACAGATTAGCTTCGTTCCGTCTGACGATATGGGTAACGATGGGAGGGAGCTCCTCCTCCTTCCCGCCTAAACGGTCGGCGGTGATCTGACAGACCACCCCCCGACACACCGAGACGGCTTTAAGCATTGAACGGCAGTGCAGCGCAATATACTCGTCAATCCTTCTCCTCTGCCCGTCTATTCTACACTGAACAGGTTCTCCGTAGGTACCGACTACCTAGCTCGCTACTTGGGGGGATGCAGTTCCGATCAGGGTGAGGCAAAGCAGTGGGAGAACCAAAAAGGCACATACCGAGTAGTTGAATATCTCCAGGTAACTTGTGTTTTCTGGCACGTATTTGCAGTTGTGCACATAACGGCGAAACATATAATCGTCCATCTTCGCTCTCGCCTCGGAAAACTCAAAAGAAGATGATAATAAAATGCAGGGACATCAATTACGGTACCAGAGGGAGAAATCTCAACCAGGGGACAGACAAATAGAGATGAAAGGATGATCGTCTAGAACTCCCACAGCATCACACACGTATTTCCAACCACCATACATATGCTGCTGCTTGCTGCAAGTAAGGAACAAGGCAGACTGGGGGCCGCGGGAAGCACAAGTAAATTCAAAAGTCTCATGCAGTAGCAGCGGCAGCAGCAGAAAGAGACCGATTCACTTTACTCACCGCGACTTTCCCTCCCCCGGACAAGAAAAATTATCCTAACTGATTGGAGACTGGCCACTGGATAGGCCAACGAGCGAGACCGACCCAAAACGGCCCGGATTCGTCCAGGAAATGCACGAGGCGGGTTCTGGAGCTAATCTAGTTAGAATTGTACATACGAGATACAGTACCGTATTGGATTGGTAGGGGGGCTCAATCGAGGGGGTCTAATGTATGTAGTATGAATTGGCAAGTCACTAAAAAAAAAATGTGTACAAGCACGAGCGGGGAAGGGAACCATTCAGCAATTGTGGCGGCTTATACCAAGCAAAATGTGCATAATCGAAAGTTGGGGGCCCCCTTTTCTTCTCCATACTATCCACAAGGCTGTTTCACAAACATGTACAATATGTATACAATAGTAGTACTAGTACAGAATACCACACATGGTCGTCAATCTTTGCTGGTGTTATATCGACGACAGCGCTGTTCAACTATGAAGACTGGTTTTTCGAGTTCGGCTTGGGAAGCAGGTTCTATTCTCTCTGCTGGACAAGCCCAGTCTGTAGGTCAGATCGGTATCAACCATTGCGTCTTGGATGACTCTCCTGCCAGCCCGTGGTGATTCTCAACTTTACCACGACACCTCCAGTCCTTTGCTTGTTTATATTCGATGATGCGATACCAATTCGGAAAAGTTACCATGGCTGTTGCCCTCGCCATCCTCGTTGCCCCAGTTGCCAAACCCCCGGCCTTGGCCCCAATCCCATAATAATGTCCAATGCTACTGCGCAGACTCAATTGTTTCCAGTTTTGCCGTCTACTTCTCTGGTGGTGCGGCATTTGCCCTTCTGTCCGGCGGATCACTCAAAAGTCCACAAACATGTGCCCAAATCTACTTCATGTTAGCGATAGGACAACGAGAGGAAAGCAGCGCAAGAACTCACTCATCATGGCCACTCTGGCCGTACTTTTCTGTTTCTTCGGGGTATTTGTCGAACTGACTGGCATCACCAGAACCAGCCTTTACAGGTGGCGTATACGGGGCGTCGATGTCTTTCCTCGATAATCGATCCCATGTCACTTCCGCAAACCAAGGGTGATTCTTGACGTCCTGCGGTCCGCCGTACAGGTTGCCCAGCCGCTTGGTCAGATCCGGTGTGATGAGCCGTTCCAAAAGATTATGCGCATCTGGATGGATGTATTGCGGATATTTGACCTTTCCCTTCAGAATGTTTTCATAGATCTTCATCGGCGACCCGCTGTCCCAGAACGGCGTGTACCCGCACAGCATTTCGTAGATCAGAATGCCTAGCGACCACCTTTGCAACATGTCAGTCGGTCTCGTTACCTCATTTCTTATCTCGCGCCACTTACCAATCCACTGATTTGTTATAGCCCTTGTTGCTGACGACTTCCGGGGCCAGGTAGTCGGGAGTACCGCACAAGGTCCAGGTCTTGTCTGGTACGCGCTTTGCAAAACCAAAATCTGTTATCTTGAGGTGGCCGTGGCGGTCCAGAAGTAAGTTTTCTGGCTTCAAGTCTCTGTATATGATGTGCTTTTCGTGCAGGTACTCCAGCGCCAGGGTCACTTCGGCCGCATAGAACTTCGCTACCGGATTCGGGAATCGCTGCCGTCTGTTAGTTTCATATTTCAGGGTATTGAGCATGGGGCAAAGACATACGCCAGATTTCCTCAGCAACGAGAAGAGCTCTCCACCCTCGACAAAGTCCATGACCATGTACAAGTTCCTCGAATCCTGAAAGGTTCCCCACAAGGTGATGAGGAAAGGGTGTTTTACTTCCCCAAGCATCCGCCGCTCATCGTTCGTGTGCTCGACTTGCTTCATCTTGACCACTTGCGCCTTCTTCAGTACCTTGACCGCATAGTATCGCTGGTTGTGCTTCGACTGCACCAGATGCACACGTCCGAAACTGCCCGTGCCTAGGGTCCGTTGAATTTCAAAGTCTGCCAACGAATACTTGCCCTTCGTCACCCTCGAGTCTGTCGATGGCGGCGAGAACTGTTGCTGCTGATGTTGGTGCTGGGACTGTGGTGGCTGCCCCCCATTTTGAGCAGCACCTCCGGCTCCTGCGCAATCGTTAGTATGAGCCGATACGTGGTTCAGAGATTCCTGCGGCTTTGCCGTACCGTCGTTCTGCGGCATATTGATTATGTTGTTGATGCTGGGCAAACTTGATGGTGTTCCAGCGTGTCCCGGACTAGGAGAAGGCTGAATGCCATACGGTTGGTGCTGCTGGCTTTGGTGTCCTTGAACAACGTTCATTTGTTGTCCAACACCAGCCGAAGCAGGCTTTTGTACCTCGTAGGATGCGTTTCGTTGCTGAGAAGATGGTTTCCTCGTGTGCGAGGCAGAGCTGCCAGGTGTCGTTCGCGCCGTGGACTGCGTGTGCTGGCTCTCGAAACTGTGGGAAATGGTTGGCGTGACTGGCGTCACTGGGCTATTCGGCTGGCTGGAGGAGGGATCGGCCTTGTCGTCCCTCGTCCGCTTTTTCTTGAGGAAGCCTAGGCTCGGCATATGATATAGCTGTAGGAAGTTGAAGGGGCCGGACCCTTTGGGAAGGCAGTCGAAGAGATGAATGTAGGTCTATGTTGAAGACGCACACGAATCCAAGGGAGCGACGATATCAATTGATAGCAATTGAATTAGCTCTTCGAAACGGTAGACAGCGCGTGTCGGTGGATTCGGCGGATCGACGATGGGGGTCGGGGCGACGAACGAAGCAAAGCTAGTTAGAGACAGCGCATTCCAAGTGACAGGATCGTGCTGCAGTTTGCTTGCTGCTGGCGGCGGCCCCGGATGTTTAGAGGCGAATTAATCTGCGACGCCAGAGAGAGACGCGAGCTAGATCAGACCAGAAAGCTGAGCGTAGGGCTCAATTGAGGCAGCTAACAACCGCGCGAAATAAGATCTAGGTATGAGATTTTGAGCTGGACGTCACGTTCGGCAGTGCAAGCGATTGGATTTTCGCAGGCCGGGCTTCTTTCTGAGCAACGAGAGCGAGAGCTGCACGGAGGAGGGAAAAAAAGAGGATCAGCTGATGGACACAAGAAAACAAGGCGTAAATAGAGGTGAGATAGGTCGGTTTTAGGCGGCTGCAGTAATTCTTTGATCAAGGCGGAAGAAAATATGAGAACAGGGGAATGACTTACGTAGCTCAAAGGAGGGGTGATGGTTGTGTAAGTTTGTGAAGCTAGACACTGGCGTAAGTCAAGCTGGTGTTGACGTCGGTGGGGGTAATAAGACCGAGTGGGTGAGGATAAATTACAGCGGCTGGATGCGGTGAGAGGTCACGATTGGGGGGTGGATATTGCTTTCGACCGGGAAGCGATGCGATCTGAAGCTGCAAATGCTGTCACGAGAGGATGAAGCCGGAGGTTGGAGGAAGAGGAAGAGCTGGTCGTTCCAATCCAGGTAGGAATGCTCTCTGGAGCGGAGGTGTCGAGATGGATGGATGAGGTGTTGCTGAGAGAGCTCGAATAAGGTTCCTAGCCTCTGAGTCTCAATGGCGCCAAAACTGGGGTAAGGAAGGAATGGTCAGGGTATGAATTCAAGGGCGAAGACGGGCCAGGTTTACTGTACTCGGCACAGCAAGCCACCAGGCATTGATTGATTGACAGCTATCAACCAGACTAGCAGCCAGTCGTGGTACCGTACGATAGCTGTGCCGGATCGACAGGACGGAGCCCACGTTGATAATGAACAAGGGAGTAAAATAAAGAAAGATTTGGCAGCGTGGGCGACTGACTTTATTGAGCCCGTCCCAATGGTTTCTTTGCCTTGCTTTGCCTGGCCCCTGGCTTTGATGTGCTCCCCAGAACGCAGAGCACAATACCTCCGATAGGTAGATCCTCTCTGGCTGCAATTTGGGTCGGCAAGGGCTACCTATGCGCCGGGGCTTTCAGGTAACATCATCAGGTAACTTGAGAAAGCGTGGGCCCTTGGTTGCGCTGGAGATGGACTGATGAGGAGGAGAGAAAGGCCTCATTCAGCAGGGGAGGAAGAGAGTGAACAGAACAAAGGGATTCTGTGCTGCTTGCTTGGTCCCAGTGCTGCGCGCAATTCTTCTTCATTGATGGGACAAGAGCCGCGGGGTTACAAAGAAGAGACATTTTCTCTTGTTGGCGCAGACAGCCTACCGCAAGCCATACCGAACCTTAGGTGCCCGTCCCCCGGCCAGCCATGCCCATGTTACCCGCGCAGACGCCCACGACATCCACCGCAAACCAGCATGAAGTGCGTGCTAGGTCAGGACTACAGACGCTCGACCAGTGCTGTGGTGCAATGCAACCGCGAGGTCTACACTACATTAGACAGGGGCCGAGACTCTGAGGTATCACAAATAGTACTTCGAGGTATATGACTTTCTCCGAGAGAAGAAGGCGCAGCGTATGAAACGGACGACTGTCGCCGAGGCCAAAATCCTTCTGCTACCCGGACTTGCTATATCCAGCCGGTAACAATACCTAGCTCCTGCTATTTACGGGGATACTCGAGTTTTCCCTTTCCGGGTCTAAAAATCTATCATATCTTTTATGCTGTACAATTGGATGACTACTGCTTACTCTTTAGTGCTCAGCTCTTTGTTGTATGATGGTCAGTGGACATTCGAAGCCGGCATCCGGGTTCGCCTTGAATCATGTAGGCATAGGCCAAAAAGTGACTGCTCAAAGTCTCTTGCCCAAGACCTCCCAATTTAGGCGCACATCGAAGTCATGGAGCAATCAATGATGGCCGTCGGTGCCCTACACCACAGTTGACGGACCGCGATGTGTGTTACTTACCTACCCGTGGAGTGTGGGGTAGCGCACCCCCGCCAGCCTTTTCCAGGATTCGGACGTCATAGCCTCTTCATTGGACAATTGACGGCTCGCTTAGTACTGAACCCTTTTCTCAGTCATGCCAGCGCCCGGCTGATAAGAGACTGCCCAAACAAGTCAGCTAACGAGAAGTTTGTGGCCCGATGAGCGAGCTGCTCGGCAAGCTGCAGGCTCGTCATTGAATAGATTCCAGCAGGATGAGATACGTACAGATAGATATGATTGTTGCTGCCAAGTACTATACAACGAAACCGAGACTCGCGTGCACAGCCAAGGGCTTCCGTCGCATGATATTGCATCGAAACTAATGTATAATTCCACGTGGACTTTGCCGCAAGTCTCGGGAGCTGTCGCGTTTGGATGTAAGCATGTATATGTCCTAGGATGAACGCGGCCAGTCGGGATAAATGTAGTAAAGTTAAAGACACATGGACCGGATGCACATCAAAGCATAGCGAGATCGTCACAAGCACAGCCCTCACATGGTCCGAAGCACATTGCTGTCGTCGACTTGAACCAGATGGGAAAACATGATCCCATTTCGGATCTGCCATACGAGCATGTTGGTAGGCATGAGAACTGATTGCTGGAGCTGGAGCTGCCATATTTCAGCGCGACATGCTCCAGTCGAATCAACACACTTGACAACAACCAGGTTACTACTATCACATTGTTTGAAATTGCCATTCAATCCATGTAGAACCCGTACCATTGCGCCTGATCCGATCAAGGGCCAAGCAGAGCAAGACCACAAGTCTCAGAATTAAATCACATACAAATAAACTTTCGCGTTTGATGCTGGTGGTATAGACAATTCACCTCCCCTTTTGGTTGTCCCCGCGAATGCAGTAGACATCACGAATTCCAAATTTTATTCGCAGGCTCCTTCGAGATTCCTTAGAATCTGTGTGTCCTCTGCTTGCTGGTGCGATAAGCAGTCCAGCCAACGTAGCCCCCGGCCACGACCATGCCAAAGGCCAAGAACTTGAAGAGGAACCATCCCCAACCACCACCGCTCTTCTTGGGACCACCAGCGGCCTTGTTCCTGTTGCGCTGGCCGCCGCTGCCTGGTGACGACTTGCCAGACGAGCCACCAGGGGTGTAGAGGTTCTTAGCCTTGACCGAGATGATATCGTGGTTGTCGCTGAGTTCGCCAGTCTCGGCGCTGAAGCCGAGGTAGGTGACAGAGGGAATGGCCGGAGGCTCGTTGGTCTCGAAGCAGAGCGCCCACTCGTCTTCCTTCTTGTACTGCAGCTCCAGCTTCAAGGACTTGTCCTGGAAGTAGGTCAACCGGAGCTTCGTGGGTACGCTCGCGTGTCGGATGCCGCGAGCAGAGCATCCCGCAAACTCGGCGTCCTTTCCGTCGTTGTTCTTGTTGTAGCTGGTCTTGCCGTCGCCGACCATGGCCATGACGTAGGGAAACACGACACCGGGGCGGTTGTTCTTGTACGTGTCCACAAAGACGCCCAATCCCTCGAAGTCGTCAGAGTGTCCAAAGACCGGGCCGAGCTTCCCGCGCTCTTTCGTCAGCCACATGGCGAAGCCATCGCCGTACAGCTGGTTCTTGCCGTGGATCTTAAACTCAACCTCGATTTCCCAGTTCGTGGCGGTCAGGGGCACTCGAGAGAACAGCCAGCCGTTTTGCGAGGGTTGATTCGAAGTTAAGCGAATGTATCTGGTTTTGTCTGTGTCAGTCCCGTTTGCAACTGGGCAGTCTCTCTGCTAGTATGTCCGCGTGACATACGAATCTGTTCGGACAATGGCGTCGCCTCCAAAGTCGTACCACCGACTGGCCATGTCCGAGTCGAGGTAGGGCTGCTGTAGCGTGTGCGTTCGCAGCTATGGAATGTCAGCACGAGTTCGCAGACTGACAATATGTTCCCGGGCGCCTTACCGAAATGCTTCGGACGTTGCCATCGTCGTCGTGGCTAACGGCTGCTTTTGCTGCGGTCGCAGCCAGCCACATGGCCGAAAGTGAAGTAAGCCACTTCATCTTTCAGCTGTGACAAGAGAAGAGAAATACTCGGTCAAGGAAATGTAGAAAGGAGAATTGAATGTAAGATGGAACGGGTTCGAAGAAGAGGCGAAAAGAAAATTATCGTCTGGACAAGTGTCGGCGCAAATGGCCTGAGTGAATGCGCAATCAAGCTGGTTCGTTTGAATTCGTGGACGGCGTGAGTGTAACGTAGCTGGCCTTCTTTATTGTAGGTGGGAAGATGGCGGACGGTAAGTTGCATTTATCCCTGTTAGCATCTAATCGGACACGAACCACGATTTGAGCAGGCCAATCAGCATTAATACGTAGCACAAAGTCATTCGAAAGTATCTCTATTTATCTTGAATACTCTTGGTCTATACGATAAATTGTGTGTAGGTTATATTTAGGGGAACATATCTCGGCATAGTATATCCCAATGATCTACATTAACCTTTACATTTGCCTGCTGTATTCGAATCTCTGCCAGGCTCGCTTTGGGGCATATTCACTTAAACGGGGCAAACCCCTACTCCAAAAAGTTCAAAGTGGCCAGCTTGCGAGCTTTCGTCTCACCAAGAGCTACCCCTGTCCCTCGGGATGGGGTTAGCGCTTCTGATTCGGGGCCTGTGCTTCATGTTGGCTGGTCATGTTAGGCCCATCATTTGCAGGTACTGCGGTACCCTCACGCAGCGGTACGCTTTTGCGGCTGCTAGGTAAGCCTTGCGCTAAAGAAATATCTTAGCCTTGACATCAATGACAGCTTCAACTCTTGATAACTCTTGTTGCACGACGGAACTCTCTTGATTATTGAACTGTTGCCGATCTCACACGGAATACTGGGACAACATTCACATCTGCCTCGAATTACACATCGTCTCTTTTGCTCAAACCCGAATCCGAAATCTACCATCCGCCAAAATGGACTCGGAGAACGTCAAGCAAGAAGTCATCAAGCAGGTCCGCGCACAGTACGCCATGACCAATGCCAGGGAATTGATCGAAGTATGAATGATACATACTACCTCTGTCCTGATGGATGCGTCGACTGACTCTCGCATAGAAAATCAACGGCCACTGCTTCGAGAAGTGCGTTCCCAAGCCCGGATCCTCTTTATCGAGCGGCGAGAGCACCTGCTTCACCCAGTGCATGGAGAAGTATATGTCGGCATGGAACCAGGTCAGCTCGACATACATCAGCAGGATACAGCGGGGAGACTAGATGCAACAAAACAATGGCGCCGCAATTGGGAAACCGAATCCAGCATCTCCGTTCCTATATATGCACTTTCCCGACTCCGACTGAACCAATGTACAATATTTTGTGTATAAGATATAAATGGCGAAAACGACGCCATATGGGAATGGTATCCGTATAGAAGGACAAGGAATAGAGTGTATTATCACCAACATCGAAGGCCCTCCACGGTACAGCCATGGCAACCAGTACAGGGTATTGGCACATGCCACTACGAAGGCCTGGGCGGACTGGGCAGTGGTAGTGATTTGACACTGGTTGACTAGGAGCCGTTCTTTTTCGCTTCTTCGGCAGCTTTCTTTCGAGCCAAGTATCTCTCTTTGGCGCTCGAGATATCGGTTTCCGTTTTCCGACTCTTTGCGGCCCGCTCGACCGTTTGTCTTTCTTCCTCTTCCTGTTCGAGGGATCTCTTGAGCGCTTGTTCCAGCTGCGCCTCCATCATTCGCGATTGTCGCTCGCGCATGGCATTCTTGCCACCGCCGATATTACCCCTCGAGTTGCGGTCATCTCTTTGCTCTGTTCTCCTCTCCGCTTGGCGAACCTCTGGGTTCTTCTTGGCTCCAAGGTTCAAACCACCTTTGAGAAGTTCTCGCTTGTCGACAACGTCGCCATCTTCGTTGATCGCGATCGAGCCGCCCTTTTCGTTGAGCTCCCGTGCTCTGTCCGTAGCTGTTGCGGGTTTTTCCTCTATTGGTGCCTCTTCGGGATCTTGTGGCCCGTTCTTCGCCCTCTCTTCCGCAGCCTTCATCATCTCGGCATGTCGTTGATCGCCCTTATTCAGCAAGTCCTTGTAGAATGCCGTCATACCGCCTCCTTTGTTTTTGCGCGCCTCTTCCTCCTCCCGCCTCTTTTCTTCCTCTTCAAGTTTCCGGTTCTCTTCTTGTTGCTGTTTGTAGGCCTCGGTGACGAATTTCTCCTTGTCTGCAAATTCCTCGCCTTCGGCCTCGCGCTCTCGTGCAATTTTCTTCTCCTCGGCAATCAGAGCATCGCGTTTCCTGACTGCTGCCGAGGCGAGAAGGTTCTTCATATATTTCGGCCGGCGCTCTGCATCCTCTTGTGTCGTCTTCTTCTCTGGTTTTATGGAGTCGTACACGCCATCGTAGTCATATATAGATGGGTCAAGCTCTTCAGCTGCCTCTGCATTCCTTCGCGATTCCAGTGCCGACGAAAGATCGCCATACATGGACATCTGGAGTTTCTTGGACTTGGGCGGCGCGGAGGGCGGTGCACCGGGTCGGGCTTTGGATTTGGTTGCGGATTTGGCAAATACGTTCGCCTGAGGCTCATCGTGATCGGAGTCCGAATCATCTCCGCCACCGAATATGCCACCTGGTTTCGCCTTTGGAGGTTGCGCCTTCGCGCTGGGCTTCTTGGTCAAATTGAGACCGTAAGACAGACCTGGCTTGTTCATGACGTCGATCTTGTCCTGGTCGTGCTCCAAGGACTAGAGAAATGATTCGGTTCGCGGAGAGTCCTTCGTCAGCGAGTCCAAATCGTAGGGGCAACTCGCAGTGTCGCATCCGGTGAATTGGTGTGAATATGCCTAGGTTAGGCAACTCGGTGTTTGCAAATGAAAAGGTGCTTGTTTGCAAACCCCAAGCTTCACTGCTGTTCGTCACCAACCATTTGCACGAGCTAGCGGCATCTCAGGGAGCGGCCCCACTAAGCGGCAGGCAGGCACAATCGATAAGCCTTATCACAGATCTCCAGGGTCCCGCCATTCATCCATCCAACCAACGTCATTTCGAGGTCTCCTTCTCAACAATCAAATCTACCTAGGCACAGTTTTCCAGAAAGCGCAACCTGGATCACACGAACATGCTTCTCCCGCCATGACAGCAGAGCCGTCGTCGCCCAGGAGGCGACATATTCTAGCTTCTATCAATCATGAAGAGCGATCTCTGCCATCGACAAATGAGCGGGACCATGCTTCGCCTACAGAAAATGCGACACCCGAACCGTCGGACCTGAAGACAGGCGAAGGGGCAGCACCAGAGTACGGCGAGCGCAAATCTTCTTCAAAGTTCCGATTCAAGTCAAAGAGGCGGTCCCATCGATCTTCGCGACACCGAGAACGAGACTACAGGGATGAAGACGAGGCTGATTCTCGGCATCGTCCGTCGCGCCATCGCGATGAAGATGTGGATACCGCCGAACAAGAAAACGGTCAGGAAAGCACCCGCCGCCATAGGCGCCACCGACACCATCACCGACACAGGCGGCAGCGAGCACGCTCTAGAACACGTTCGCCCACGCCCCCGAACCCCCACGGCCCGCCACCGCTGAGTCCCGAGACTGCCTTCCGGGAATCTCTCTTTGACGCCATGGCCGATGACGAGGGAGCCGACTATTGGGAAGGCGTTTACGGCCAACCTGTCCACGTATACTCGAACCAGAGGTCCGGCCCACAAGGAGAACTCGAGCAAATGGACGACGATGAGTATGCGGCATACGTCCGCCAGAAAATGTGGGAAAAGACACACCAGGGGCTCTTGGAAGAGAGGGCCAGGCGAGAAGAGCTGAAGAAGCAGGAGGACGATAAAGAGAAAGAAGCACACAGACTCACCAAGGAAATGGAGGAGAGCCTACGGCGCGGCGAAGAAAGAAGAAAGCGGAAGAGCTGGAAGGTCAAGTTTGACGAGTATGCTCAGGCATGGGCGAACTGGAGCGGCACAGTCGAATCCATGAGCTGGCCGGTTCTAGATGGTAGCCCATCCAGTATCAACAGCGAAAATGTTCGAGATTTCTTCGTCAACGGACTCGATCCCCACGAGATTGGTGAAAAGGAATTCCTGGCCCGGCTGAAAGACGAAAGAGTTCGCTGGCATCCGGACAAGATGCAACAGAAGCTGGGTGCATCCTTTGACGAATCAATCACTCGAAATGTCACGGCAGTTTTCCAGATCATCGATAAGCTATGGTCCGATACCCGTCCGAGGTAGTGGAAGCATTTCAGGGGCCTTGGTTGTGCTTGTAGTTCGCGAGACTTTTGTATTCATTTTCATATTCAGCAAGATACCCGCTCATCAAGAGACAAGACTATAACATGCAAACTCCGCTATGCTCACCTCAGCCGCAAGAGAGAGGAAATGCAGGAAACCATGGAAAGCACAATATAATACAAAGTATTCAAAGCAGGCCGCCAGCAACGTATACTTGCATGATACCTCCTGACATGAAAGACATGTCTTCATAATCATACCTCTTTATGCAGTCATCAAACCAGCTTGCAAAGGAAACAGAAAGCAATTTTGTGCATATGCGTTTGGCCTATTCTTCTCCGCCGCTGCTGACGTCGCCACTCTCATCTTTTGCATCCTCCTCCTCAACGGTGTCTTTTACTAGTTTGACCTAATCCCGGCCAGAGTCAGCGTCACTGAGCACAATAGGAGAAGAAACGTGGCTTTGTCTTACCCAGGGTCCGTGGATAGCCCCCGTGCCGGCGCCGATCAAGATGCCCAGTCCCGTCGTCGGTATCGCCGCGATCCCTCCCACGATGCTGCCGACCACAGTGCCCAAACCGCCGGCTATACCGGCGCCGATGCCCGCACCCGCCGCGCCGCCCTGGAAGGCGCCATTTTGCACTTATATAAAAGATCAGCTCATGATCCCACGAGACAAGAATGATATGATTTCATCTTCCAACTGGTGGGTATGGGGGAGACTCACTCCGCCTCGCCATCTTGATCAGCTTCTTGGCCTTGGCCTCGAGCTCGCCGGCCTCGGCGCGCAGCTTCTCGGCCTCCTCGGGGTTCTCCTCTGCGAGCTGGTCGGCCTTCTCGCGCAGCTTGACGGCCTGCTCCTCCGAGTTCTTGGACTCCTCGAGCTTGGCCGTCAGGTCCTTGATCAGCTTCTCCTTGGTCCCGAAGCGCGACTTGCCCTCGGCCGAGAGCTCCTGGCCCTCGACGGCCTCCTTCACGGCCTCCTGCTCCGACATGGCTGGCGATATATGATTTGGGGGGAAATAAGTTCCGGGGTGGTTATAGGTTTGGGTGAAAGTGTCCAGGGTTCCGCGATACAACCTTGATGTTTTGTTTGTGCGCAAATACTAGATCGGACGTATCTTCTCAAATCAGTATAATCCTGGACGCAGGTAAAAATAAAATGTTTTACTGCAACCATTCCAGGGAAAAGGGTCAACGCTGTTGATGACCGTCTGAACTATCGAGACCCTGTTTCTAGCAACACGGCCTTCTGTGGGGCGCGCGTATGACGTACATCTTGGATAGTCTACTGCACGTCTACCTAGTTCGTGGGCAACATTTGACGAGTGTGTAACACGACTTGTATATTATTTCTTATTGGCTCGTGACAATGCAGGTTGCAGGATATATAGTGTCGGCCTGTACGAGTAACGGTGGACTCGAAAAACTAGCATCTGTTAAACAACAAAGGATCATCTAGAGCGTCAAGAGATCGGGTACTGTCGAAGCATTTTCTGGGGAAATATTCCGAAAATCGCATTGCAAGCCGTTACTTTGATGCGGTTTGAACTACACCCATGGATCGAGGTGCATCTCGTGTGTTCATTCACGGGAGCCCAGAAATATGTACTTGTAAATCAAAGTCCAATTTAGAAGTGTAAAAAAAAATTGATGTATATACCTAGATCTACCTGCTACCACACAGCGACAATAGTTCGATTTTACCAGGCATACGTTTTGCAATCTCATCAGAGAACAGAACAAGATTGGATCAAGCCAGGAGTCGAAGCTCAATACAGAGATTTGGGCTGCCAGCACTAGAGTGACGAGGTCGTCAGCAGGATTCGAACGAGACTGTCAGCTCTGGTTCAAGCACGCCATTACAATATAGACTTAGTACATCATGACGACCGGAAAACGAAGTAAAACAAAGAGCCATCCAACAACTCTCAAAAGTTCTCTACCACAGACGGCTCAATATGGCACCTTTACCACGCTTCACTAGTGCAATCACCGAGAGGCTTGCTTGATACCTTCAACATCAAGACTGAAACACAAGCACCAGCAGGCTCTATGGTAGTACCAATGTCATTGATCACCTCAGCCCCAACAAGTAAGCTTTAATTCCACTGAGTGCGGCTTGCAGCACCGTCGTGGCGATACTTCAGGTGTCTTCGTCTATACATTATGTGCTTGGTGGATTCCTTGCCTTTTCTCTCCATGCTCTTTCCGCCGGTTTTTGCACTCCTATCTACTCGGACTGACATGAAGAAGACACGAGAGGACATTGGTAGTAACTGCCCCGGAGGAGAGTATCGACCAAAGGAAGCACCTTCGTTCAACATTCCATGGCATGGTGTGCACCTATCCAGATATTGAGTTGCTCCTTCCACCTATACCAGGAGACAAGTTGCTTGCACTTATGCCTTCATAGTCCCTGCCATTCATGTAGTTGCTACGGCGTGAGGAAATTATACAACTTGGCGCGTCTGCCTAGTCTCAAAGTTTCTCTTTCCTTGACTAACATCTTGAGAGCCAAGAACAGACAAATTTCGTGACTGATGAATCGCTCCTGCAGTAGAACAATAGATCCTACAATCATGGCGGCGTGCAGAGTAGTTTGATTGTTGCCGCTTGGGAAAGCACATTCGAGTCATCTCATTGCTTTTACATAATCTTACCAGTTTTTTCTTGGTCACCAGAAGACATATGGATTGAATTGGGGAGTTTCAATTCTTCTTTTGACACAATCGTGACCTGCTGTTGTTTCAGAATACCACAGGCCTCCATGGTATCCAACGATTACTCTTACCGATTGTTGACCTCAGTTCTGCCTATCTCTCTATTCAATTCTTCTCGTCCTCGTGCAATATCTGCCACTGTCATTCTACTTCATCAACCTCAGCATATCAGCGAGGATCGTCTTCTGCACACCTCAACTCATCTACAAACCAAATCCAGCCTTTTCCCACCGTTTTCTGTACACTCCAAAACCTCAATTTGAAGTTGCATTCCGTGGAAGCTTTTTTTCTTTTCGAAATCCCTGTTTGTCTTTGTCCAAAAGGGTCGTGGAGTTTGGCACTCCAAAACAGCCACAATGTCCAACCCTACCGAAGACACCACCGGGTCAACCCCATGTCACTTTGGCCAGCTCAGCGCATCGATGTCTGAACTCAGTTTAGATGACATCGAGCGCCATGTTCGCACTGCATTCAAGTTCATCGACAAGCTGGGTCTTGTCCTTGCGTCCAATGCTTTGGCTGTCGGTGAATCGGAAACAGATGAACAGCGATGGATGAAATCTTTGTCAGAGTTGAAGGCCGAGAACACTCCTTCAAAAGTCATCATCGGTGTTGTTGGCAACACTGGAGCTGGCAAGAGCTCTGTCATCAACGCGATACTCGACGAGGAACGAATAGTGCCGACCAACTGCTTTCGAGCGTGCACAGCAGTCATCACGGAGCTGTCATACAATCACTCGGAACTCCCAGAAGAGCGCTACCGAGGCGAGATCGAGTTCGTCACACTTGACGACTGGCGCAATGAACTATCACATCTCAAGGACGATCTCCTTGACTCCAGAGGTCAACTCTCCAAAGATGCTACCAGAGCAGACACCGATGCAGGCGTAGCCTGGGCCAAGATCAAAGCCGTCTACCCCAAGTTGACTCAGGAAGAGTTTGTTCGCACTGACCCGGAGAACATGATGAATGAAGTTCGGGAATTTCTCGGCACTACAAAGAAGGTATCCGCCAGCTCTGTTGAAGCATTCTACCCTCAGCTGCAACAATACGTCGACAGTACACAAGGCAAATCTTCGAAGAAGGGCAAACGCAAGAAGGGCGAACCCAAGCCCGAGAAAAAGCCCGAGAAGAATCCTGAATACTGGCCGATGGTCAAAGTGGTCAGAGTGTACACAAAGGCCCGCGCTCTTTTAACTGGTGCAAGAATTGTTGACTTGGTAAGAGTACCTCTCAAACCATCCTGATTGGCTTCGGCTAACAAAACGATAGCCTGGTGTACAAGATTCGAATGCAGCCAGAGCAGCTGTTGCTGATCAGTACATTCAAAACTGCACCGGTCTTTGGATTGTGGCACCCATTGCTCGAGCTGTCTCGGACAAAACTGCTCAGCATCTTCTGGGTGAGAGGTTCAAGCTCCAGGTCAAGTATGACAATTCGTACTCCGCCATCACTTTCATTGCCTCGAAGGCAGATGATATCAGTATCTCGGAAGCCCTGCGAGACTTTGATCTCTCCGAAGAGACAGAAGAGGTCACGGAGCTTTTCGATCGATTTGAAGAGGTGACCGAGGACTTGGACACCAAGACGCAGGAGCTTGATGAGTTGCAACCGGCATTTGCAGCTGCTCAAGACTCTCTCTCCGAGATCCAAACCAAGCTTGATCTGTGGCAGAAGTTAGCAGCCCAACAGGAAGCTGGCAAGACCGTATTCTCACCTCAGTCTACTCCCCAAAAGCGGTTCTTGCGTGGTTCATCACCGACACCAATGAGGAAGAGAAGTACGTTGGAGTCTTACTACCCTGTCATCAGACAGCCCTCCAAGATATACACGGTCGACTCCGAGGAGAGCGACGATGACAGTGGATCGGACTCTGAAGACGAAATGAAGCCCCTCACTCAAGAAAAACTCCAATCAAACTTGAACGACTGTAAGAGATCGCATGTCGATGCACTACAGCTCTTTGAGGAATGCCAGTCTCGTTTCTTGCCAGTCCAGGAAGCACATCGCGCTTTGGCAGAGGAACTTTCGAGACTCCAGCCTATCATCAAGGCAATTTGTGTTCGCACAAGGAACGATCATTCACGCCGTGCTATACGAAAAGACTTTGCTCGTGGTATCAAGGAGTATGTCCCTTTTTCTGTCCTGTTTCAAGCAACAACGCGCTAACCTGGATCTTCCTCCTTAGACTGGATCAAGACAGCATTAATGACGCTGATTTTGATCCCGAAGATGACGCAAGAGATTACGGCGATGTTGCAGTCTCTTTGCCAGTCTTTTGTACGAGCTCCTTTGCATACCAAACCCTGAGCGGCCGTTTCCGACAAGATGGCTCTACCCCAGGCTTCTCAAACTTGCAAGAGACCGAGATTCCTCAACTGCAAGACCATGCCATCTTTCTGGCAAGAGCAGCACGCTCTGACACTGCGAGAAGATTTCTCGAGCTTTTCTTCCAGCAGTTGAATTCACTGTCCATCTGGGCAGTCAGCAAGACAACACAAGATCAACTGTCAGCATCCGAGAAACAAGCAGAAGCAGCCCACCTACAAGCAGTCCTGGGCGACCTGCGTCAAGACCTTGACCTTTTGGCTGGTAAAATCATCATAGAGTGCAAGGACAGCTTGAAGAAGAGCCTTTTCAAGGGGTTTGATGTCTCCTCAGCACAGGCAGAGGCCGCCGCAATCACCATTGCGGAAGGCTGGAGCAACAAGTCAACGGAAGGAGGCATGCATTTCCAAACTTACAGGGCTACCTGTCGTCGAGAGTAAGTCTTTGTCTTTACTGGAGCTTTGTTGAAAGTGGTAAACTAAGCGCAAATAGGGGTGCCTTTTCTGGAAGCAAAGGATACAGAAATTTGAACGAGGAGCTACTTCATCCTCTCAAGGTTTCTTTGGCCAAAGCCTGGGATCGATCATTCACAAAAGTTGTGCCCAGGGCATTGGAGAAGCTTTCCGTGGACAGTCGGGAAATTCTGGGCGACTTTCACTCGACCTACAATACTCGCATGGATTCGAGACTCAATGCTCTCGACATCAGCCTTCTACAATCCCAAATCCAAACCCGACAACAGGCTTTCAAGGATCTGACTGAAGTGTTCAAATCCAAGGTCGAGACGTTTCAAAAGGATGCGAACAGGCAGTTCACCCCTGTCATCATGAGAACACTTGCTCAGGCATACAGTGATGTTCGGCAAGAAACCGGTGAGTACATTCTCTTGTTCATATGCCAGCTCGGACCTCATTGCCCAGACCTAACCTAGCTCATTCCAGCATAACTTGATTAGAGACCGCATTGACTGACGCATTGCAACAGGCCTGGGCAGCTTCATTCGCATGAAAGAAGTAATGCTCCGTCATGTTACCGTGCAGAAAGACAGCATGTTCCAGGCATCTTCCCGCAATGTCCAAAATAGCATTCTGCGTCTCTGCAACGAGATGAAGCAAGAGATGACATCGAAGATCGACCAGACTGTTGATACAATGTCTGCCGATTACCTGCAGACAATCATGGGACGAGAAGTATCGCCAGCTTCGAAGATTGTGCGGTCAACTCTACAACGGCTACTGTCAGAAGTACACCGCAACTTAGAGAGTGGCCAGGTCGATCCCTTTTTCGACGAAGTCGTTCCTATTAAGGAGGAGGACAGTCTTGTCGAAGGCATCAAAATCAAGGAGGAGGACAGTCCAGTCGAAGGTATCCACATTAAGCAAGAGCACGACTCGACGTGAAAGCTGTCTGGACACAACACCGCCCATCTTCTGGTTTGAATCAACATCTGACAGCCATGGAAGCATGTTGTATTGCAGAAACCCATCTTGTTGGTCTCAAGGGAAACTTCGTAGCCTGATGCTGGTGCTGTTATTGTGGATGTTTGAGAGCTTGGTGGACTGTACTGGTACTCCAATGACTGTATTGCCGTATGTCGGCTTGATGTCGAGCCCAGGAAGACTTTGCTGTCGTGGAACGATTGCAACTGTGGAACGATTGCACTTGCTGTGGTTCAAACCTTGCAGGGGAGAATTTTGGTATTGCTGGTATGTGGCATTGATGCAAACCGTGTGCGTTTGTGCTGTGAGGTATATGACTGAGCCCGCTGTGAGCCGTTGCCCAGTGTATAGTAAAGTCACGCTTCCAATGTAGATGAAGATAGCAAACAAAGCGCTGTACTATTAGGGAGGACTGGTATGAGCATCGCAAGTGACCATTTCGCAGACTATCCTAGAGTCAGATTGTGCCTGTAATAGTATTGGGATTGTGCTGTGGCGAGATTTTGTTCGTCGTGCCTTATACGAGGCCATTCGTACTGAAGGTCAGGCGTGTTGTCGCTTTGTATATGAACCTTGGTAGAACGCTCATATTCGAAAAAGCAGAGGTGTAGGAATACTGATCAACACCAGACGATGCAAAGCAAGTAATATAAGAGAGTACTTGATTCCCACGATCGATGTGAACAAGCCCAGATGGCATAAATCTCAGCGTTAGTATCACATCTCTGCTTGTTGTCAGGTCGGAATAATGATTTGGGGCCAAGTGTCTAAGAGCATGTTGACACTTTCTCCCTGCCGATCAAGACTTGCCTATTGGCTCGATCCTGATGAAGTCGACATGATTTAGCAGGTTGTTGAATTATGAGTGCGTAGAAAATTATTGCGATCCGATCGCCAGTCCAAGCGTTGGTGTTGGTTGTTGAACATACAAAGTACAAGCCCTCCCCCCCTGGTCATTTATCTCCAGAGACATGTGACAGTCTTGGCGGGGGACAGTCCGTGTTTTGGCATGTGAAATCCCGTCCGACCCAGAGACCGAGGGCTCGCGTCTCCCAATATAACCAGATTTGGGCATATGGCCCGTTTTGTTGAGATTTGAACTTTTTGGTGATTTCTTTCTGGAACAATTCTAGAGCCGCAAGGAACCGACTGGCTGGTGCATATGTTCGGATGACGGGTTTGCGAACGCTTTATTGATTGGATTTTCCCTCTGCGCGCCCATCCGTGACATGACGGCATGTGTCTTACCTGCTTGCTACTGGTGCCGGGCACGCTCCATGTGCACACTCCAAAAACCCCTGGGGATTCTTCAGTGGGTAACACGACTACGTGCGTGGCTGTTTACGCGGAGAATAATCCCAGGTCAAGGGACGTAGGTAGCTTCAGGCACAAGATATCTAAGTTAGGCCAACAAGCCGGCACGGGTATAGCGGGAGGTCTAGTTGGGTTGAATCTTGATGCAAGCACTTTGGCAGCTGTACCCGCGGTCAACGAGACTGCTGAGAGTTTGGGGAGTGCCAATTGCTGGTGAGACATGAAGAATCGTCATTGGCTACCGTTGACTTTCGACACTGGCGGTGACAAGTGAGCCGTGTCTTGGTATGGATGGTTTGCTTGCTTCTTTTCTGGACATGGAACGTCGGCGTGTTGCAACTTTCCGCCGCGGCGCAATAGACGAGCACGTTCTCCGCTTACTGCGCGACCCCAGAAAGACAGAGAAAGGGAGCCAGAGAGCGACCGAGGCTCACGTACGGAGTAGGGGCAGAGGAATGGCGATCTGTCAATCAATGCTGGTCGATGCTTCAATGTCGGCAAGCGAACCGGGGGGAAGGGTCGCAGCATTATCGATGCGCGTTGCAACTTCTTGCGGCTAAGACAAGAAATCTCAATGCGCGTGGGCGCACCCGCGTTTTCTTCCCCAACAAAAATTTGGAAAGATGCGATGAAAAGGCAGAGGAGAGAAAAAACTTTATGACTGCCCCGCAAGCCCAATTATTTCTCCAAGGGTCCAGTCTCCAGTTTAATGCAAGGGAGGCGACAGGTACGTACTCTCCGTATCTGCTTCAGAGGTTTGTATTTTATCTTTGCGATTCGAAGTTGTCCGCGTGTCGCATTGGCGCATATCGTCACGGATGAGTATACTGGACTACGAAGTAGATGGCATAAACACAACGTACGAGAACATACTGGAGTATGATTCCTTCAAGTCTCTTTGATGAAATATTGCCACATCTGCGGTGGGCTGGCCAACAGTAACAGGACTTGATGCAATGCGCGCTGATGCAATAAAAGACCTTGAGAGATAATTAAAATACCGTCAGATCTGTGTGAATCTGTTCCCAAATCGCCCCCATTCATTATTCATATTCAGTCTTTGGCCTCTAACGTAGTCTCGAGCTGCAGGTCCTTAAGCATCGCACAAATTGATTGGCCAGGATCGACATGTGTCTAAACGTCATACCCACCCAAGTCGCGTGTCCAAGACACTAAGAGATCATTATAATCCCAACAGAATCGGCTTCGCGACACGCCTGAAATTCTGCTGCTGCTCTCAAAGCTCTGGCCCAGCCAAAAACAAACCCATTGGAACCCGGACACCATTCCGCCTATGGCAACCCGCTCGAAGCTTTTTGCTGGGCCCTGGATCCCGAAACCCCCATAATGCGCATCTTCGGGAGGCGATCGTTGAGTTACCCGTTCTCGAGAGAAGAGACACGGACGCTTTTTTGCCTAGGTAGTTTATCTGAACAGGTAGTAGTCGTACCCTTGCTTAGACTTGGGGGTACACAGACGTCGTTTCCAAAATAATTCATCAACACGCTCCTTGCTCGGTGCTGTCGTCTCCCTGATAATATTTTCTTCTCTTCCTGCTTCCCCGGAAAAGGCTTGCTTTCGTCTTTTGTCCTTTCATGTGATCTGATCTCTGCTCGTGTCTATTGTTGACGAGAACTCCATCTTCATAGCTCCATCCTTGTCTGAGCTCCCCATCTCTTATACTACCTCTTTCCGCACGAACCCACTTGTCTTGTACCCGAACGTTATCGGAGGGTCCTCACCAAAAAAAATCACGGCTCGGAACCCTTTTCTTCTCGAGCACGTCAGGTCTTTTCCATCCTGTCACCTCTCGAGGCGCAATTGAAAGCTCTGACAGTGAATTGTTCCTTCTCGAGCTGGTCAACACACCTGCTGCGCATCACCATCACTATTCACAAACCGGCAGCCACAATGGCGTCCTCATCTTCGGTGTTCTTCGAGGCGCCCTCCTCGTCCCTCTTCAACTTTCCTCCGCCCACGGAACCGCAAGCCATCCCGCCGCCGCACTTTGACCTCCCCTTTGCCATCCCCGATCACATCTTCACGGCCGCGTTGGACCCCAAGGTCCCCATCACCATTGCCGCCGCCTACGCCATCACCGCCAAGCTGCTGAACAAGTACAACACCTCGACCGGCAAGAAGCCCTGGGCCATCAGCAAGACTGCGCCCTTCCGCCTGTTTGTCGTTCTCCACAATGTCTTCCTGGCCGTCTACTCGGCATGGACCTTTGTCGGCATGCTGGGAGCTCTGAGGAGGTCCATCGTCAGCCCCAGCGGCCCCAATGGCCTGGCCGGCACCGTGGACAGCTTCTGCAAGCTCAACGGTCCCGCCGGTTTTGGCAACGCCGCCACCTATATCCAGCAGGACAATGCCTGGGAGACCTCGCCCAGCCGCGTGGACGTCGGCAGACTGTGGAACGAGGGCCTGGCCTTTTACGGCTGGATCTTCTACCTGAGCAAGTTCTACGAGGTCCTCGACACTTTTATCATCCTGGCCAAGGGCAAGCTCAGCTCTACTCTGCAGACATACCACCACGCCGGCGCCATGATGTGCATGTGGGCCGGTATGCGCTACATGTCGGCACCCATCTGGATGTTCGCCTTTGTCAACTCTGGTATCCATGCCATGATGGTGAGTTTTCTCCATACTATCAGTTTCTCCAGCAACATACAAAAGCTAACCCTTTGCGCCAGTACACCTACTACACCGTGACCGCCTTCAACATCCGCGTGCCCACCGCCATCAAGCGCACCCTGACCACCCTGCAAATCACCCAGTTCCTCATTGGCGCATCCTACGCCATGCTGCACTCCTTCGTCTACTACACCATCCCGGTTCAGGTCCCCGTAACCAAGCCAGTGGCCTCCGTCTCCAGCGCTGTGGCCGCGGCCACCGAGTCGGTCCAGGCCGCTGGATTCCTCGACGGTCTTAAGCAGGCCGTCTTTGGTGCCGCCGAGGCTGCCAACCCCGCCGCCATTGTCGCGTCGGAGCCGTCTGAGAGCATCTTCTACGAGACGCAATACCAAGCGACCCCCTGCATCACGTCTACCGGCCAGACCTTTGCCATCTGGCTCAACGTGCTGTACCTGGCACCCCTGACTTACCTCTTCGTTTCCTTCTTCATCACCAGCTACCTCAAGCGCACCAACGCCGAGACGGAGCGTACCCGTGCCCAGAGGAAGGCTGGCACCGCGGACCGCCGCGTCAGCAACGCCATGATCACTGCCGAGAAGGCCGGCTGGGATGCCGCCAAGGGTATCGAGAGGGAGGTCTACGGACAGGGCAGCGAGAGCGCCGTCGTCGAGGAGGACGAGCCTGCCGCCAACGGCCGTGCCCTGCGAAGCCGCGGCAAGGCCAACGGCAAGAACTAAACTGTTGCTCTGCCGACATGAAGGATTGCCCTGGACAACACCCTGGCGAGTGGTTACTCCGACTCGGCTGGATAAGCCCGGCATCTCATGGAGCTACAAGTGCTGCCTTGGATGAGAACGACGAATCTTATACAAAAGATAGATAAGACTCTAGATTCTGCGAGAACACTTTGGAAAAGGTACGCATGATGCGGCTCAAGATTGCATGATCTCTCATTATAACAAAAAAAGATCATGTATGTATATAGAGGGAACTGAACAGGCGTTTTTGGAAGGGGTTGTCTGTCTTGCGCATATTAGCCAAACAAGTTCAAAAGCATTGGAATTTCTGATCACCACTGCTGCTATTGGATGAATTGTCTTCTCAAATCTTTCTAATGTGAATATATGCAATATGTAACAATGCTTCTGATATATGCTTTACTACGTACGACCTTGCCTGTCCAAGTTGCTGCTGGCCAGAAACAAGTCTCCAGTCGGTCGTGTCAAGTAACACCATGACAGATCCATGGACTTACGACTGCTCTTAGAAGCCGCAAACATGAGGGGGGCTTGAGAATACAGGATACTCGGGAGATCAATGTCGTCTTCTGTTGCCGGAACTGGGCCCAGCTCTGATTTCTCTTATATATCAAAGGTGATCTCGACCACAGACTCGAGAAGATCTACTGCATACGTACTTGCAAGTTGTCATAGTTCTCTGTTCAAAATGATTGGAACCCCCTCACCGTGCCCCTCATCTGCCAGATTCGAGGGGACCAGATTCGAGGGAAGAGGAGGAAAAAGAAGGAGAATAGCCAGGCGTGGGTGCATGTGCAGTCGGCCGGGGCTGGTCAGCTATCACGGCATGGCATCATGATGCTGTGCAGTTTAACAACTTGACTGCCAGAGTATATACGAGAGGCCTTTACTAATGCCCTACCTGCGATAACATCATGATCCGATAGTGTTACGTGACATGGGAAGAGCATCCGAATCAACGTCACATTACCAGAAAAAAAAAAAAAAAAAAGAGTCGTTCTTGTATGAAATTATTTTCTCATTATTTGCCCATCAGCCAACGATTGGAGAGGGAGATGCAAGGGGAAAAACTCCTCATCGGAAAAGGCTTTTCGTGTGTGTATCTTTGAAACTCGGGTATTCGTTTCGTCTCTTCATTACTTTGGAGGGTGTGGCAACTACATCGCTGGAGGCCTGGTATACTGGAAAAAAACAACAAAATGTACCTCGGAAAAGAGGATACGAACAAACTGCCCCAACGCCTTGCCTGAAATCAAAAGTCTCTCAACCCTGTCTGTCCCAGGGGATTCTGTTCCGTAACAGCAAAACACCAAGCGGTGCTTGCGAAAAAATGACATCAAGTGGTACCCCTCTTGTGTGCCGGTCTATAATTGTCCATCACTCTGGAGCAACTGAATCCTTCGCGGATCTCTTTTCTTGTTGCCCCGCCAGTCTCAACGCACGATGACGTTCCAATCTTCGTCTGTTCTTCAGCAACCACACAAGCGCGGTGCGCAGTAGTGTAGCTCGTTCGTGTTCCTCCTCCACTAAGGGAAAAACGGCCTTGGGTATCATGTCGAAATCATGGAAAGCGCTGAAAAGGAAGCCAAGGAGAATCCCGACCTCGTCGTATAGTGTTGGGGGTGTCCTTGCGAGGCTTGTTGCCCCCCTAGTGAGCCATCTATAGCAGTCGTAGTCCGGTCTGCCGTTCTGCTCTGTTCTGTTCTCTAAGATCTATAGTCCCTCGCTGGATCTTCGGCCGTTTAATTCGTGTCGCGTGGGTCGCCTCGGCTGCAAGTGGATGTTGGCTCCACAGTTGCTGACTTCTGGCGAGTGTCCATCTCTGGGAATGCTATCCACCTGTCGTGGCTGGCACATTCCGAATAATTATGGGGAATATGTGTAATCAAAGGGAGCCCGGGAGGCAACCTCAGAAAGTGCTCCAGTTCCAGTCGCGCGGGACGCTCGCGGCCACTTCAGCCTTGTTCTGGCCCCGGCCGGGACCACCCACGGCGGTCGGTGTGCCAGATGCGGTGATGGGGCTGGCGGGAGCCGTGCCGGAAGTGCTGGAGGAGCCGTCGTCGCTGGAAGCTGCACTGTTTGTGCGGCTACACCAGACCTCGAACTCGGTGTGGCAGTGAGAGCATGCGCGGCTGGGTGTGCCTCGGGGGTTGTAATTGGCATCCTGGTCGAGCGGCACGTCGTAGTTGGAGTGGCTGTCACAGAAGATGTTGCCACACTTGCGACAGTGGTGTCGTCGCGTCCAGTAGTTGAAGTGGCGCCTACAGGAAGGCTCGTCGCAGATGGTAGCATCGTTGTCGTCCTACCAGGAGTATGTGTTAGTCCAGTGATCATACCAAGGACACGTGCTCGTGGATCATATCAATGTCACATGTCACGTCGTACGCCATAAGGCTATAGATGAGACATGACCAAAGTCCAGGGCGAACGGAGCGTTGAAGTATAAAAGTATAAAAGCTCACCTTCCAGTGCGTGCGAGTCGGCTCGGCTGTGGGCTTGGGGAACATGTCCATGTCCAGCTCTCCGTTTAAGCACTTGCCGCTGTCGCCGGTACCACGTCGCGCCAGTCGGCCGAATGCGCCGAGACCAGTAAGGCTGCTCCAGCTGCTGCTGGCCTTGAGGCTATCATCGTCATCGTCGGTCTTCTTGACGGTGGGCGTCTTCTTGGCCGCGTAATCCGTCGGGCGCAGGACGGCGGGAATGTAGAGCGGTCGCAGCTGGCGGGTGTGGTATGACTTGGGAGAGGTGGGCGAGGTACTGTTGGAAGTGCTCAGAGGAGAAATCTGGCGACTGCTGGCGGCCGAGCTCATTTGTTGTTGTTGCAGCTGGAACTGAGCCTGGGCCTGGGACTGCGCAGCGGCGATTTGCGACCGTTGCTGCTGCTGAGACACGTGTGGGTTGGGCATGTAGAAGTGGCCGCCGTATGGCTGCTGCTGCTGATCAGGCAGCCGGGGCATTATGAAGTCGGTAGCCATTTTTCCTTGTGGTGGATTATTGAACCCTGCAACTGCGACGTATCACTCCGGGTCGCTTCGTTCCTCGAGTGATAGGAACAAGAAGATGCACAGGATAAAAAAGACCGGGCGACCAGAGGGATGGGTGTTCGTCGTACCGCTCTGTCGGGTTGAGGCGGTAGGTGGTAGGTAGGCGTAGACAGGGGGAAAGTTCGCAGCGCGTGCCGGCGAAACCTCCACTGGTTCGACGAGTCGATGGTGAGACTTGGGGGTGGGTTGGTTGGTTGGATGGCTGGTTGGTGACGATGATAAGGAACCTTCCGAAAGAATTCCTTATGATACGGGGAGGATGGATTAAAAGATGGAGTGGGTGAATGCAGACTGGTCACAAGTCGTGTTGTGAAAAAATAATTAACCTAGAAATCCTCAAGTAGGATAGCGAGGAGAGGGTGCATATGTGTATTGTAGTATTCGGGGGGGAGGATGGGGATTGTACGCATGTAAGTATGTTATGGGGTTGGACTGCAGCGGACTGGAACGGGTACGTGGGCGAGCCGGGGGGAACACAAGTGCTCTCGGTGCAGTGTAGGTACCTTCATGGGTCCGGTACCAATGTGTAAGGCGACGGCCCATTGGCTACATACATTACATGGGTAATGTAGTGTAATGTAATGGAGGCGGGCAGCGCTAGGTGCTAGCACTAGTCTACTTTCTTGTCGGCGGCGCTAGCTACTGGGATTTAACCTGGGCGCAGGTAATACCTACCTTAACCTGCTAGGTAGGTATCTAGTAGGAGGAGCAAGAGGAAGTACCTAGCGGCATGCAGTCCACTGTTCATAGTGGTTTAGCAGCAGCAGAGCTCCATCAGATCGATGGAGACATTTACAGCACAGACGTTGAGCAGAGACACAAAGAGACTGACAAGCCTCATGGCGGTTGAGAGATTATGGAGACGGGATGACTGACAGAGCGCGACACAATGGATGGATGGATGGATGGATGGATGGATGGCTGATGGATGGATGGGGGTGGGAAGACCAGTTCCTCTGATCGGAATAGGTGGGTATGGGTATTGTCGGAAATCTGCGCACGTCGATTGGGTCGAGTCGCTGCCTCTGGGGACCACAAAAAATGCGCAAGCCAATACCGCTCACTCCAAAAGTCTGATGGGTTGATGGGTTGATAGGCAGTGTCGGGGGGAACCCTTGAATGAGATCGGATTTACCTACAGACTGACTGATGTGAGAGATGACCAGATTCCAGTGACCTTAGTGACATGCCGTTCAGTGAATGACTGACTTGACGTGTCCCCCTCCAAGGCACCAAGCGACCGAGCTGTTATCCCGTTGTCTGTTCCCCATCCACTGATGTCCCATCCTGCTGTCACTGCTGTCTGCTGCCTTTGCTTTGGGGGACACGCGAGAGGACAGAAGACAGAGTTGAGGTGGACACTCTCGAGCCCACTAAACCGTTCTCTGCAGTCCCATCCCAGGATCAGTTGCAGCGAGTGTCCACTGATTTGACCTATCCACTGTATGGATCTCTCTTTTTCCCATCGGCGCCGCCATCCATGTACTCTTGGCCTGCTCGCCCCCAGCCGGCCCGCATGAATGCGAGTACTTACTTACTTGGGTTACGAGATAAAGAGCGCTGCAACAGGGTTGACTCGTGTAAGTTTCCACACCGACAATAAGCTTTCGACTGCTGGGACGAGTGAGAGGCTCGCGATAGGCAGAGAACCACCGGTGAGGTTGGATGAGTAAGGGTATGTTGACGTTCACTGTTCAGTATGATGTGCCATGAGGGAAGGTTCTGGGTATGCACGGCTCTCATTCTGCCTCTATCGTGCTTTGTTTTCTTTCTTGTTACCGTTGATGCGTGTTGTCCCCCGGTAAGTTCGTTGGCGAACGAACGCTCTATGATCCGAGCAGCCGCAGCGAACCGATAAACATCCCTCTGTCACCACTGATATGACCGGCAATGATGTAAGGTTTCTGCCAATCGCCTAGCTCACAGCATACAACCAGGCTACCATATCTAGCAACAAACCATATATACACATACGATGTTATTATAGCCTGGCGGTATGAAAGTATGAAAAGCAGGATGAGGAGATGCCATAACGTTCCATCAATCGCCCTCTATCCAATAGGCGACACAACACTGCCATGACCTACATTACCCTCTCGTCGTCTCGGCGCGCATCGCAACCCCTCGTCCTTGGCAACCAATGGTAGCGGGCTTGATCGGACGGATGCAGCGCGGAAATGCTCGCGTCGGCTTCTTTTGCCCTGGTGCTCAAATGTTGCTGTTGCTGCTGCCGCCGCTGCTGCTTTTGCTACATCGCAATTATAGCCAGCATACTGTATTGTACTGTAGGTCAGCCTGCTTACCAGGATGGATAGGTATGAGGTTGATCAAGTCGGGTAGACCAGACCCTTTGCAATCTCGTGTCTACATTACTCCGTCCGTCTCGCCGGCTCTTAGGCAGATTGGGCCGTCGATCAACCACTTTTTGCTCGCGTGCCTCCCCTCCGCTCGGCAGCTTGTGGACTTTTTCGGCTTCCGTCTTTTTTTTTCTTTTTTTTTTTTTTTCTTTTTTTTTTTTTTTCTTTTTTTTTTTTGGACTTGGGGACGCTTTGGCGCCCTGCCTGCGAGGGATCATCCTGCTCTTACTTTTTGAACTCATTAGCTGTACGACCTAATAAACTGTCCAGCTCGAGGTGACACGGCTATGCGCTACGGTTTTCCTTCAGCGCTTCCTTAGACTCCTGTCAAGTGCAAGCCTGGGCGCTACCTGCAAAAAAAAGCACACCTCTTCCCAGAGAGCTGGCTGCATGCTTACAGCCCATCGTCCATGTGTGACGAGAAGCTGCATGTGCCATGTACAGTTGCCCATAGTTACATTGCTTCTCCATTTAGTCTATCTAAGGTTAGGTTACATACTTATCCATCCGAGCCACCTAGATTACTAGTAGAGTATATGGAGAGAAAGTGGACGATACATTTGATACATTGCTCCCTCAGCTCTCTCCATTCTGGTCCCTGGCCGCAGGGAGAGGCGTGCGACTTCGGAAGTATTTCTGGATGGGCGAGAACACCCTGTCCGCCCCATGCGAGGAGGTTGAGAAATGGAGTTCGCAACTCGACCATATGGGCAGCGTTGTGTTTTGGGCGGATTTGCCTGAGACGGACAATGTCCAGATCCAGAACTAGCCTACATGGACTGGACTATACTGATACGTAACTTGATTGTAAGCGACCCTGACTATACGCTTGCGCCTTGTCTCGCAGGGTAAGGTATGTAAGTCATAATAATAATCCATCATCTCGGCCGGTCGTTATTTGCCTCCCTATGATCAATGGTCTCCTTGACTATTCGACTATTCGGTATCGATTCGGGATTACTCGTCAGTGGCCAGCCAGTCAGCCCACCCACCGGAATAGTGTACTGTGTAGCAGTAGAGATGCTAAGAGGCGGGTGCTGGCCTCTCTCGACCCATGCCCCAGAAAGAGCCCGGCGCCGTCGGTTGTCGGAGCGAGTTGAACACACAGGAAACCCTCGCAAGCAAGGGTCTGGGCCGCGGAGTAGTGTGCGGTAGCTATACAGTATGTACGGAGTAGGGACAAAGTGGTAGGGGTGGTTTATTGCCGCTCTGCAGCAGCAGCATTATTGTCCCTCGCGAGACTCGGAGTGCCTCAATGGGCGGCGGCGACTTCTCAACGTCAGCCTCCAAGGTTTCGGCGTGCGTAGCGAGGCCAACCTAAACATCGCTTCCGGGGTTGTGGTTTAGCAGCCATGCTGTTCACCGCGGATCGTCAATATACTTTTTGATTGCTTCTGTCTCAGAGTTCTGCATATCTTGCCCATCTCTGGGTCGTGGATCGTGGAAGGCGCTGGGCAAGAGGGGTTTTCATTCCTACCTGCAGTAGAAGACGGACGATGCCAAGATGGCCAGCAGCAGTGCCAGCTGGGATGCTGGGATCCTCGGGGCGGGGAAAGGAAAGAAGAAGAAGAAGAAGAAGAAGATCTCTCTGAATCTGCGCATCTCGTCCCGTCCATTCTTCGCCAACCAAAATGTCTGGACCGGGTGTTGTATGCAACTCCAGGTAGCATCACAGGCCGTCCAAGCCGTCTGCCGTGCAGCGGTGCGGGCCAGGCGGGCGAGGAAATTGAGGGGTGGCGCCTGAAGAGCGGAACCTCACAGGACCCCCAGCAGCGCAAGCCTGCCAAAAACGGCCATCCCCAAAAAAGCCAGAGGGATGGGACTCCATAGACGGGCGAGCATCTTTGCCAGATACTCCACGTACGCGGCTTTCACGATGCCCTCGGACTATACTAAACCTGCCTCGCCTGCTAAACTGGAAATGAAGCAGAGCGACTGGTGCCCGCCGCCCGCATCGCCGCATCTCGAGTGCTCCTCAGATCGTCGCGTGCTAGGTTCGAGCCTGGGCCCCATGCCAGGCTTGCCTGTCCTCTTTGAGAGCCACTGGAGCGGGCTGATGATGAATGGCGCAGCTCTGCACGCGACACTTTTTTCAGGTCGCCTGTCCTAGGGCCGAAAACGAATGGATTCTGTTGGTAACAGCAACCTCGAAGCAGGTGTGCAGAGGTCCACCCTTTGCAACCAGAGCCTCGGGCAAGGAGCAAGAAAATGTCTCTCCCTCTGGATTCCTTGCTGCAAGTGGCTGCCGCCCAACGGGGAGAGAGGCTTTTCCTGAATTCAATGATTCAAGTCCCAATCTCCGGGCTCCTCTTCAAGAGTCAAACCGACAGGTTCTAAACTTTTTTTTCCCACTCGGACAATTACGTCCGCCTTTCCCAGTCGACAATTGGACATATCCACGCACACGAGAAGATCATCGCTGTCAACCTGTCATGTTTGTTTGGTTGCCAAGTTGCCATGCTGCGACTGGAGACTCTGTTGTCTAGTTGTCAATCGGCTGCAGTCTGTACATGGGAACGGGACGGGTACGGAATACGGAATAATCACAGCCAAAAGGATTTGCCACGCCAGAATTAGTATACCATTACCTGCATTCTCTTTACCCGCTGGCGCCGTATCCGCTCCCTAGCAAACGAGCCACTCACGATGCCTTCGTCGGCGCTTTGCCGGTGCGGGAACCGCCACATGACAAGAGTGCAGCAACAGGAAACACTGGTCCAGGAGCAGCAGAGCAGAGCAGCACGTCGAGGCCCCCTCTCTTTTCGCCTCTTTCTTCTACGAATGCTACGTACCACCTCACTCTCACTCTCACCCTCACCCTCACTCTCTCATCTTCCCCAGCGTGGAATTTCCGACACGGTGTTTTGCTTACATAGCATTCCCCAGTCCCCAGGATGCATGGTTACACGCAAGATGAGTGTCGGAGCTTCGTCCGCCTGGCAAGCACAGGAGACACCGAACTTTCGCCGCTCAACACTGGCCAGTGGCCACAACAAACTGTGGGTCGCATCTCGGAGAACCGTGGAGTACGCGTCTGTTTTGTCTGGAGTCTTTTTGTTCCCACTGCCGCTTTTTCTCATATGGTGAATCGGTCCTTGACCACCCATGCAAAAGAGCCGGATCTAGAGATGCATCTGAGATTTGCTGTGATCTCGCAACGCTTCAAGTGGTATGGATTATATCAACTATCTAGCCGTGATGCCGAAATCACAGGCCACGATTCCCATTTTGGCCGCTGAACAATCGACCAACTAGTTGATTAAGGTTCTGTAAGTCGCAGAAGTGACGAAGCGGTAATCAAAAGCAGAGCCACAGCAATCGATAGCCAGGCGGCATCGCGCTTCTTCATCATATCAAGGCCGTTCTTCTCGCCGAGCAAGCACAACGACGGCCGAGCTTTCTGCATGTGCCAGGTGCCATCCCCCCGAGTGGCAACCACCACGGTAAATGGATTTTGACCCACGTTTCACCCTCGTTGTGACCTGCTGATTTTGCCCAATCATAGGGCAGTATTGCATTCCCAGAATTCAAACACCTATATAACTTTCCCGTATCAACCTCAAATTAAATAAATTTGATATGTCTGTAATCGTTAACCTTGAAAGATAATTCTTACTTATTGGCACATCTTAAGCTATCGTTACGGTGGCTGCGAAATCTCACGATCTTTGGTTGTATATTCGAAATCGTAGTCTTATTGGCTAGAAAAAGCGGTTCCCGCTGTCTGCTTGTACCAAAAACTTGCCAAATTCAGTACCGTGGTGGTTGCCACTCGGGGGGATATATACTACTTCGCCTAAGCGGTGTCTGCATCACTACACTGGCTGCTGTGCGTTCCCGTTAACACAACTTCACAACCACACAACCACTATATTTGGGTCAGAGGTGGTGTGCTGTCAAAGCTGCCAGACTCATAGCTCTACTGTCAGCCTTCTCGTTCTCGTGACATGATAACACGGACCAGAACCTATGTTTAGTCTTCTGGTTCCGATCTCTCTTCCGCTCGCCCTTCTGGACCCTGCATTCCCTTGCTTGTATGTACTCTGTAGACATTGGACAACGCATCAACAAGTGGATGCTGTATCCTTCAGTCCTAAAGTAGGGGTCCAAGATGGTTACGCATCTGCAAGTTCCTCTGCCGCCCCAACTTTGGGTCTTTTCGGAAACAGAGTACAGAGTACGGCAACGCCAAGAAAACCCAACGGTCTGCAGAAAATAGTGTTCATATGCGGGTACGTACTTCGTTACCTCACCCCTTCCAGTGCTTGCCGCGCCTTACACCCGCCCAAGCCAGGACTTGCCAGGCCTGTCCTGGGCTCATTCCGTCAGCCAGGGCCATCCCAGCACAATGGCACTTGTCTCGTTCCCGCTACTTTTCAGGGTCCAATTAGTGGATGCGCTTAGTGGAACGAACTGTGCACTTCTTATCGCCCCGTCGTGATTGGCGAGTCGCGTCCTCGGTGCCCAAAACGGAAATTCCACCCTGGGGTCTTTCCTGCCCTCTTTCTCCGGCTTGCTGCTGCTGGCTTCAGTGGCCCACTGACTGCCCAGCCAGTTTTACCTTTTGGCCCAGTTCGACACCCGCCCGCCACCAGATACGCCGAGCCTTGAGGTTCCCTCCCCTCACCACCCAGACGATGAGTATAGAAGAAGCCCGAGCATCTTGTTCCTATTGTGAAACCCTACCAATGGCCACGATTCCGCTTTCCTCAGGCCAATAGAAGACGCCTTGAGGCTTGAACCCGGCATCTTTCCTGGGGTCCGTCCGAGACCAGGGATAGACAAAAAGTCAATTCGGCCTTTCCGGCATGAGGCGGCTGTTGGCTCTGGCGATCATTATCCTTCTTTTCAGTCTTCGAGAAATCCGAGCCAGCCCAACGACACGGCCAAACGTCAGAGAGCCTCCACAGACCGGCGCCAAGGGATACCGTAAGGTTGCGAAGAATTATCCGACTGGACAGCTTGCCATATTCACCGAAGCAGTTCCTGAAGCCAGAAGCATGGCGAGGACAGCTATTGACTACTAGTCGGCGAAAAGCTCGAGTCGTGGTGGTGGCCTTTCTGCTTTTCGACACCGAGGCCATAATACGTACTCAAACAAGCAAGGTACGGCGAGCTAAAGCGATCCTCATCCTATTGCTTGCCATTTCCCGAAGCACACAGCATGTCATGGCTTTCTGGCAATCGAGACCCTCTGGCCGTTCCGGCGGTGTAATGAGACTGGATACATCATAACATCTACTATGCCTACTATATTGGGAAAACAGGTAAAATATCTTGCCTTTTGATCAACAGGCTTGCAGCTCGGCGGGCATGGTGCTTGAATCATGTGAGTTTTAGACAAGTAGGTTTATGATGATAATCATATTGCCGGCAGGGCAGTCCGCCGCCGTGTTCAGGAGCTCGCAGAGGTCGGGTCGAGAGCTGAGCGAGCCATAGCGGAAAGCTTCCCGAGCTAAAAAGGGTATCGGGGCAATGCTCCAGGCTCCTCCAACGCTGCAAGAGTCCCAGAGTCGAGTCCAGTCCCAGCAGATCACTCACCACACTTCTTATCGCGATGGGGTATCCGATCTGACAGTTTGCGGTTCCGATGAGGGGCTCTCAATGCATATGCTTATACTAACTGCTGTATACTACTATTCAGGGAAGTTCAGCAAGCGAGCAAAAGGGATGATGATCTAATGGGCAAAGCCGACAACGTACACTAGGTTGCAGGTAGGTAGGTATCATGGGAAGATCATGCACCGGCTCGCGCGTCCGTTGTCGTAGTCCGCCGCTCAGTAGATATTCATCCCCCCTCTCCCTCCTCCGTATCGAGATGCCTGGCCCCCTCTGACGTAGAGGCTCCGTGCCAAAACGGCCCCAAATCGACGATTTGCGATGGAGCACCAGGCCCGATTCAGCCAGCGCCAACCCATCGAGATGCCGATTTTTATCATTCCGGAGAGCCTGGCCCGCAGCAGTATACATTATGGAGTTGAGAAAGTCTCAGCAATAACAAGAGGGAGAGCGAGAATCGGTGGGGGATGAATACGTGCGTTCCAAGGTTCATAAGTCGTTCCATCATGATGCTATTTCCACGCGATTCCTTCAATGCCAGCAGATAGAGGCGCTCTTGCTCGAGATAAGACCGTACAGCAGGATTGATATGAGGAGAATCTTGAAAGTTTCTCTAGATCATGCATGCTCGCGACAAAGAGACTGATTTATCATATTCAAGGTCCATGCGCAAGGGCCGGGCGTTCCGCTCTCTGTCTCTGTCTGCAAGTCCCGATGGACGAGGAGATAGTATGACACAGCGATAGCCGGACTGTGGCCTCCCGACCCGGGTACAGTAGTGAACAAATATGATTTCGCCAAGAAGTGTGCATCCCTAGAATGGAGTGGAAAAGAAACTTTGAGATCGCAGGAGAAGCAGCATCGTACGGTCGTCAGCCATGCATGTGCCGGAATCGTATCGAATTGACATGTCATTCGAGTGGTACATGGGGAGAGATAAGACTATAGCTTCCTTTGGCTATAGAAACTTTATTTGAGGTCTGCTATATCTCATCGTTTTCTTGGACTATGTTGGTGGTGTTCCGGCAATTGTCAAGCTTCTGTCAAGTATGGATAATGTACATACATGTATGAATGGATTGTGATAAAGCACGACGTGATATACGGTTGCAGGAAGATCAGGTTGATACTTCTCATGTCTCGATGGTGGTTTATTCGATATAAACTACATATACCATATTTGGAAAATAGCTGTGAGACTGGTTGCATGTCTCTTCAGTCGTCCTCTTCCCAGACTACCAGGTGTTCCTGTTTTCGTGCAGATTGCACCATGCAGTACCCCAAAAAGGCCACAGTTATTCCAACCACAGCAGTCAGTTCCAAAAAAAGGTTAGCACCTTCGAAGCGGTCTTCTGGATCGTCCTCGATCCGATTGCCATTCCTGCCGCCTTCCTAGTCGCCCTGTGAAACGCCCTCGATCCAGGTGCCGCTCTTCCCGCCTTCTTTCATGACGACCCTCAGGCCCCCGATGACCATGCCCTTGTCCACCGCCTTGCACATGTCGTAGACGGTCAGCGCGGCCGCGGACGCCGCCGTGAGGGCCTCCATCTCGACGCCCGTCTTGCCCTCGCACGACACCGTGGCCTCGATGTCGACCCTGCCGCTGACGGGATTGCCGTCGTCGTCTTCGACATCGACGACGGCGAGGTCCACGGCGACCTTGGATATGGTGATGGGGTGGCACAGCGGGATCAGACTCGGGGTGCTCTTGGCCGCCATGATGCCTGCGATCCGCGCCACGCCCAGGACGTCGCCCTTCTTGAGCGCGTTCTCGCGGATCAGATCCGTCGTGACATTTGAGCTGAACTGTATGCTGCAGACGGCCTTGGCGGTGCGGGCCGTCGGCTGCTTGGACGAGATGGACACCATGTGGGCTTCTCCCGAGGCCGACACGTGTGTCAGCTTGGGCTGTGGTGATGTATCGTCATTGTTAGCTGAAGAGAGGCGTCGGGTAGTCGAGAATAGTCGTGCCTGCCCGATTATTGACGAAGTCCCATATAGCAAATGAAGCGGTACTCGACTGGGAGTTGACTGCGAGTAGCGAATAGAAGGACTCATAGCCCATGGATGGTGGCTTGATGTCAATGAAGCTGAAGTAAAATTTGTGTGGGTGCGATCTGCGCATTGTATTTCAGTCTTGAATGTCCGTAGATGGTTGTTCCGTTCAATGGCATCGAGGCCGACCTTGCGCATCCGAACGAGTGGTGTTCCGAATCGAGAGTGCCCAAGTATGATAGTGATGGGATTCTTCACCCACCTATCAAGATCATCGGCCTGTTCTTCATGTGCTCAAGCTCACCGATGCCTGCATGCTTCTCCTTCTTCCGCTTGACGGCCATGCCTATGACGTCCAGAAGCTCACGCTCGTTGGGAGCTAGGCCCAGGGATTTGGAAGGGTCGCCAAGACCTTGTCTCCTGTCCATTTCGATCTTCTTCATGGCCTCGAATGCTTCCTCTTCAATCGGCTCTCCATTGTTGGACTTTCTCAGGATATCCCTTACAGACACTTCCGCATTGCCAAACAAGCAGACCTTGAGATTTCCGTCGCTCGTGATGCGAAGCCGATTGCAGGTGCCGCAGAAGTTGTGAGTCATGCTGGTGATGAACCCGATCCGCCCAACGAATCCGGGTATCTTCCACGTCTTGCTCGTGTCGTTCTTGTGATCCCGGACCTTCTCCAAACCTGGATATGTCTCGCGAATAAGGTCAAGCATCTCGTTGTAGCTATACATCTTTCCCTTGTTCCACTTGTTCCCGTCAAACGGCATGTACTCGATGAATCTGATCTCGATATCTTGCTCCCGAGTCATTTCAATAAAAGGGACAATTTCACGGTCATTGACTCCACGCATGACGACGCAGTTGATTTTCAACTTGATGCCGGCTCCGCGGCGGTTGAGCTCGAGGACCTTCTCGATGCTCCTCATGACGGCGTCGAAACCCTTGCGCCGCGTCATGATCTGAAACTGCCACGGGTCGAGGGTGTCCAGGCTCAGGTTCACGCCCGTCAGCCCCGCCTCGACCATGCCGTCGAGCTTCCGGTGCAGGGCCAGGCCGTTGGTGGTGAGGCACAGCTCGCGCAGCCCGTGGCTACGGAGCGCACCGATCTGCTGCATCAGCGGCAGGATGTCCTTGCGGACGGTAGGCTCACCCCCGGTCAACCGGATCTTGTTGACGCCCTGCGAGACGAAGACGGAGGACAACATGACGATCTCGGGGGTGGTCAGGAGCTCCCGCTGCGGGGACAGCGGGACGCCCTCCTCGGGCATGCAGTAGACGCAGCGCAAGTTGCACCGCTCCGTGAGCGAGATGCGCAGGTAGTCATGCTGGCGCTGGTACGTGTCCGTGAGGAAGTCGGAGAACGGCCGGGCCTCCTTCAGCCTGCTGCGCCGGCTGGGTGCTGCCGTTTCCAACAGGCTTGCCTGTGATATCCCATCCGGCGAGGTCGGGTGTACTTCTCGCGCTGCCTCCGCCGCCGAGGCTATGCCTCTGGTCATTTGGAAAGGGAGCCGCCTCACATTTCGGGCATATCGCCAGACCGGCCTTGTCGGCCTAAACGATAGTGAGATTGCCGACATGGTCGAGAGAGGCAAGATGTCGACAGGATTTCTCAGCGGATATTACACATGACTTCGACGGTTCCGGGCGAGATCATTTTGTTGATGAATATTTTCAAAAGTTGCCTATTCTCAAATCAGGGCAAATCTCAAAGATTCTAATTTGCCACAACTCTCTGGAAGGGCGCGGAGATACTGGTGGGGTAATAAATAGGTGTGTCAGCAGACTTAGGAATCCGGCGCTGATACTGGCCGGGCCCGACCTTTGGATTTGTCCACAGGCCGAATTAAAATCCCGTCTCGACATGGTTTCCGATTCTGGTTGGTCCGTGATATTGGAGACAAGTTTTGAGAGAGATTTGTATTGCGAAAACGTTGAAATGGTGGATAAGGAGAATTATAAATTCAGGGCATGTACAAAGTACGGTATAATTGACAGAATGACAGTGACAGGGTAGGTTCGCCTCGAGCTTGTAAGTTGTACCTGCCAGCCTTGACACTAATAGCCTGACCAACGCCCTGAAAGAGCTACGTTAGGTACGTTGTCAGGCACCATGAGATAAGCCACCCAGGTGCCGGAATTGGACGAGCATCCTCATGATTTTCACATGCGCTCGATTAATTGACTCTTGAAAAGTTCATCTGCGAATAACTTCAGTAATCTTTGGAGAACGAGGAGATGATAATGAATCCGATTTGACTGACGATGTATTGGTCGCCGAGGCACGATCAAGTGGGAATATCAACCAAACAATTTTTCGCGTAATTCATCGGTCGTCACCATCTTACTCACCAGCGTCGACTTCCCACAACATAAACAAACGGAGAAAACAAATCGCAAGCTGTCGCAACAACGCACAGCCGCACTCATCTCGTTGAGCCTCAACTGCATGCTCTGTTAGTTCTGAACAGCTGATAGCCTGCATATATTGCGCTGTACTACATACACACATGACTGGTCCTCATTCTCAGAAAGAGGCAGTCGCGTCACCATAGAAGACGGAAGGCTAGATGACGGCACACACGGCCACGCTCTTTCCCGCGCAGCTTCACCGGATGATCATAACCTGAATCGCATTTACCGGAGGTGCCACGCGGAACTATTCATCTATTCAGGCGGCATAGCCGGGTCCTTGATAATGCACTTCTCTCCCGTCTTAAAATGTACGCATGCCCCTGCCCCCCATAGCCAAAGAAAGCTCTTCTTCGCCGAACAAGAATCGCCTATAGCTCTCCACCTCCTGTCGTTATTGTACCACGACCGAATAGAGCCGCATGCTAATCCCAGCGGACAGCTTCGCCTCACAGCCTACCAAGTCCCGATGGTAGGTTCATTGCAACACTGCTGCCAGCTCAGATCCGGATCAGGGCAGTCCAGACCTTGGCCGTCGAGCGGTCCATCAAGCTGTTTGCCCAAGTAGCCGCGAGCACCACCTCGTTTGTCTGGTCTCCCAATGGACAGAGGCTCCTTTTGTCTGCAGGCGACGAGATACACGTCTTGTCCGTCACCGATGACGCCTTTCAGGCGACTATACGCAACCCTACCTCGTCCGTGGCCAAGTCGACCTTTGTCGATTTTGGTGCTACCGACAGAGAGATCTGCGTCTGCTCTGCCCATGGCATCAAGTTGTCGCTGTTTAATCTCGCTTCGGCCAAGGCCGTTGAAATAAGCAATCCCAAGTTCTACGCGGCGTCAACTGTTGCCCACGGCATCTCATACCGCCCTCTGACGCATCACTTAGCGCTGCTCACCAGGTCTGCCGGCAAGGATTTCGTGAGCATTCACACTGCCGAGTCGAGAGAGGTGCAGCGTTCCTGGAGCCCAGACGTCGTGGATGCACAGGGTCTCTCGTGGACGCCGGATGGGAAATGGTTAGTCATCTGGGAGTCGGCCGCACAAGGCCACAGAGTGCTTTTTCTCACCCCCGACGGTCACAAGTATCGGGATTGGTGCGGACCAGCCATCCGCCCTGGCGAGACGCACGACCGCTGGGGTGCGGGTGTCAAGCTTGTCACCTTCAGCTCCGACAGCCAGTACGTAGCAATCGGGGACTACGGCCGATCCGTATTTGTGTTACCCACGGCAAATCTGTCCCACGAATTGCGGCTCTGCCATCCTGTAACGCTCGAGCCCAAGGATACTCTCCAGGTATGTCCAATCTGCCCCCTTTTCACCGTCTCAAACTCACCATCCCCAGATATGGCAAGAGCATCTTGACTTATCCGACGGGCAAGATCCCGTCCATCGATTTGCCAGGGCTTCCCAACCAGTTGCTCCAGTGGCTCGGACGGCGCAGAGCGGACAGGAACTGAAGACGGGGCCTCTTTTCATGGCGTTCGATCAGTCTGCGACCTTATTGGCCATAACTTTGGAAGATGCCCCAAGCACTCTTTGGATCTGGGACGTAGCAGTGTCTGAACTACGTGCGGCCCTCATGTTTCACGCCGACATCTCCCGTATCGAATGGCATCCAACACAATCGGAACTGTTGCTTGTCAGATGCGAAGGTCAAGACCATTCCGGGCTCGTATTTGTCTGGGATCCCCTCAGTGATGGACCAACTACGCTGGACTTTGTATCTCAACTATCGGAAGGTCAAACATGCGGGAAGCCGTCTGCATGTTGGCTACGAGCCCCATCAGGTTCACCGGCTGTGTTCTTCACGGACGCGAGATCCTACCTGCTCGGATCTGTGGCAGACTCGGACGACGAGGACCAAGTGCCGTGGCAGACGCCATCCATGGTCGACGATAGCCAAGCTGCATCATTCTCGTTGGGGTCCGTTGAAGAAGGCAGCAGAGAAGACAGCGACATGGGGGACGACGAAAGCCAGCCGGACGACACTTTTCATTTCAAAAAGTTTGGGGTCGAATAATAGATGCAGTGCCGCCCCTCGGGCTGCTGCGCGTTTTAAGTATGACAAATGACAAGTAACAAACGACCCGGGTCCGCGGATATTCACCCCAGTCTAGTTCCCCGGGGGACTTCTGGTCACCTCCGGATGCTGCAGTAATGCATCTGGCTGTCGCCGCCACCTCACCTGGCGATATTGCTAGAGTTGCAATCAACGAGAACCCACCTGGATTGAGTAAATGAGTTGCGAGAAGCTGCATGCAAAAGAATATCTCCTTGGCCTCGGCAGGTCCCCGCCCTCTTGTGAAGTAGCCGCCAGTGGAGAAGAAAACGAAAGAGCGGAAAGAAACATCAAAGCTTCGTCCTCACCGGCAGGATGCAATAATCGACTTCTTCCGGAACGTACTTTTACGTTACCATCTATGTATGTGATTCCGGCATCATGAACGTCGGTTGAGTCGACCGTGGGGCCACGAGCAGCATGTGGAGCGCTGCAGAAGCAAGAAGAAGCACTTGGCTGGCGGTTGGCACCTGTAACCCCATCTCCAACCATGTCATCCATCCTTGTGGCTGTTACTTGGGACTTACAAATGCTCTCTTTTTTATGCACGTCGATCAACTGGGAAAGCTCCATCACAATGAGGACGCAAGCGCAGCCGACGTCAAAAAGAGTTTTTATTTTCGCTGTTTGCTCGACCACCCTTGGCTGCGTCGGCTCGGCCAACAAGGACAATGGGGAGGGGGGCCATGATCTGGACAATTCTTTTTATTCTTTTGTGAGACTTACCGTCGTCTACTTTACGAGGTCGCCCTACGTGTGCCAACAATCCAACAAGGCCTTGCGACCATGGTTGCACTCACTCACTTGTCGAGTCTCTCGTATCATATTCGGATGTTTCTGTAGCATGTGGACGGACCAGCGCTCTCACGAACCGATTGGTTATAGTGCCAGCGGCAATGCAGGTGGTTCCGCGACAGCACGTTTAGTACGGCTGTGCCCCATGTTGACAGTTGGGTCGTGTTACCACATCGGAACGTTGTGCATCCCCATCCAACTTGCTCTGGACCGCTCAACCCCCAATATGACGCTGCTCTGTGACTCTGTCGGATTCTGGCCCCGAGTCCAGTGGCTGAAGGGGCCCCCACGAAGAAAGCTGCTACTGCCTACAGCCTGCCTGCCTACCATCCGATCGCCTGACCATGTGAGCGACAGCTACTGTACGCACACACAATAATCGATCCGATAACCAGGAATTCACACAACGCATCTTCAGCTACCTAGATTCGTAGTATTCTCCCAGATCACGCCCGGACTCTATTAACCCCTCGTCAACGGCTTAAGCGCTCGGCTCCATGCATCGATGTACTTGGCCTATCACAAAGATCTCGTTCCTTCTCCTTGCCTCGTATGGGGGCCGTTTTGCAATAATGTCACCGTCCAACATCTCTAGTCGCGCCTTATTCGTTACCGAATGGACATGTACCCCAGCTCGGCCCGTTGGTTGTGTCTAGAAAGATGATAGTCACCAACTGGATTTCATTCAGTCGAATAACCAACTAGTTGGACATACACACAGCTGTTGCTGGGCGCAGCCTCTGCGTTCGTGGGTCTCACCTTGACAATTGTATTATCAACTTGATTGCTTTTCATCTGGGTGAACATGCAGCCGGTGTCATCCGCTGCAGGCCTGCCAAGATACCATTGGACTATGAGATAGCATACTGCGCATATACAGCGGGCTTGAGATGTCGGTTTCTATAACACACCTCCCTGATCGGCGTTTGTTTTGCCTATTTCTGGGGTCGCAAGACCCTTGGACCTGTACATACGTCGAACAAGCATCTTAGATTGCGCATTCGACAAGGAAGAATCGTCCGCCGGCCCTTCTCCAACAGCAGATATCCGCTGAAGATCGTGTTTCTATCCAAGCTCGACCCCCAAGACAACGCGCCCTCGTGCGACGAGATATAAAGACTCGTCAGCGGGCCGTCCCATTTCCATTTGTCTCACACCCTCTCACAGTAGTCAAGGGTGGTCCTTGCGCCATTGTCGAAAAAAGCATTGTTTCTTCTAATGCGGCCGCCCGTATACAATGTCGAGCAATACCATGATCCGTCAAGTCCCTATCAACAACACCATACAGGTGAATGTTGGACCCGGTAACCAGACGGGTCTGTACTACATTCTTCTTTCTAATGTAAGTGTAAATGTCTCTTGAATGTCGGGAAATCTAGACTGACTCGATGCTGTTCAAGTTACCATGGCAGACCTCATGGAAACAGATGAAGGACCACGTGCGGACGGTCTGTTCAGCGGTTGAGAGGGTTGAGATCTTTAATGAAAGCACGTCTGGATGGGTATGTGTTCGTGGCCGTGAAAACTTCCGTGCTGCCATGCGTATGTAATATTTCTACTCATCCCGCCAGTTCAATTCGCTGACGAGAGATCCAGGTCATCTGTCAAGAACTCCCTTTCAAGATAGGCCGATTTTCATAGACGGGAGGAATGCAAAGGAGGAGATTCCCATCAAAAGACTTGTCGGAGGTGCAGAGAGGCCTCTGGCGACTCCAAGATCACCTCGCACTCCAAGGACAGCACCGCAAATGATGCCGTTTCCGGTGACCACGCCACCATTGATGTCGCCGACAGCATCGAGCCACGGTCAGGTGAGTAGCCCTCTGCGTGGTCAAAGGATATCTATAGATGTGTGACTCACACCCACAGTGGCACTCACCAGGCACAATCTCAGTCATGTCTGGTCCAACAGTCTATGGGATGCCACCCATGGGCCCAGCGATGAGTGCCGACTATCGAGATAACAACTACTGGTACCAATCTTATGACAACAATTACGTAGAGAATCCCCCCATGATGCTTGGCCAGATTCCCGCATATCAGGCAGAGCTATCGTATCAGTATTCACAACCCAGCGAGCCCTACAACAATCACTACTCTACCATGCCGGAAATTCCACAGGCTCCGGTCCAGGCTCATATGCAGTCGCCTCCAGCGGTCATCGAGACAGAGTACCGCAAGATAATTATCAAGAACTTGTCGAGGTGGGCCCAAAGCGACCAGATCAAGTCGCTTCTCCGCTCGCGGTGTGGCTTTGGTGGTGCTGAGGTCAACAGCATCAAGATTCCGAGGTCCAGAGAGGGAGGAAACCGAAGACACGCCATGATCACTTTCGAAAAGGGGGAACACGCGGCGAGAGCGGTCCAAAGGCTGCATGATTTCAGATTTGAAGGTCACCAGCTCGATGTAAAGATTACGAATGAGGGTGTCTCGCAAAGCGAGGAACGAAAACCGAAACGCCAGCCAGCGGAGAATCCCAGCCCGTGTGCTTCTGTCCTGGAGAAGAAGGAGAAACCAATCAAAAAGGGTGTCGTGGTTGCGAATGGCTCCTCGATCAGACCTACGAGTCAGTCGAGTGAGGCGCGTAGCAAGAGGTAGCCGGCAGTAGTCGCCAAGGCCCGTCTTGCAAAAAACTGACTGAGGATCGTGTGGATAGTGTCTTTTCCATGGCGTCTAGAATCATTTTTGAGCGGTGGAATCACTCGGTTCGCGGCGTTTTTCACGAGCGGATGGAATAGGATGGGATAGGCGCAGGATGTAATCAAGTTCTTGGTAGCCTATCCCCGGTATCTCAGGTATAGCTAGCCTTTTTTGGAAATTCTAAAAGTTGTCGGAATCAAAAATTTAGGATCTCGGAAGATCAGTATACTCTTTTGAGACAAGTTGTGGTCTCCCTGAGCTAGCCTCATGCTGTTCGCCGTCTATGGGTTCGCATGACGCAAACGCCTTCGAGATCAACGCCCTGAACTACAGGCTGATCCATGAGATCTGTCACATTTTTCTTCCCTCATCGAATAATAGATAAGCCCAACCTAGATGCTGGATCCCGTCGGGTGCGCAGAAAGATTGGATCGTGCATAATAGATATGTGAGAAGAGAGAGTCCAATGTATGCTGCCGCCATGTTCATCCGCCGGGCGGGGGTGAGCGAACTCGACGTGTCTCTTCTTCTTCTTCGTTTCTTGTCCTTGGTGTGTGGATGTATTGTTTCTGCGGGTTTCCGGTATAGAAAGCGGCGTGGGCCGTCCCGTAGACCTTGTTTTTGCTGGCGTTTGAAGCATCTCACGTTTCTTGGGGATCGGTGTACGATGGTACTGGATTTGTTGGCTGACGTTTGTATTCTGGCAGGATTATGTAGCGGTTTTCCGGGGTACACTCGAGTGGAGATGATGTTGCACCTAAGATTTGGGAAACGGAGGTCATAAAGTCGTGGGATCTACTGCAAGACGTTATAGCATGATAGCGATCATTATTTTCGAATAGGCCGCTACTGTTTCCTAGGTAGGCTTCATGGTTCTACTGAAATGCAGCATATTGGATCGCAAACAGTATTGGTAAGTCAACAGCTGCAATATGTCTTCGACTCGGAAATGAACACTGAACCATATTAAAAAAGCAAACGTTCTGAGCCCTATACATATTCTCTCCGCCCGTAGTAGCCGCGCGCTCCGTCGACTTTTTTTTTTTCAGAACGATTCGGGCACACCCGAAAAGGAGGGACGGTCGTGCAGAAATACTGTGCACCAGCCTTTTCCCATGCAGCCTTCCGGCGGGGTTCAAAGAAAACGATTTTACATAGCCGAACACCCCTCCCCCCCGACCAAACGTGGGAGCAGCACGGAACGGGGAGGAGAGTCCGGGGACACACATATTATTATCCGCACTGCATATTGACAAGGGGTTACAAACGGGAACCGCCGGACTATATGTCAAAGTCCACTGATCTTTTCTTCTTTTCTCTTGTCATGATTCATCATACTTGAGATCCACGAAACTGGTTGGCTGTTGCTGTGTGAGGTGTTGGGTTTCTTTTGTTGTGATCCTTGTTATGTCCTGCTTGATTTCAACCGGTGTTGACGAGAAAGGTTGCTGTAGCCTTATGGAGGAGCACGTGTTTCTAGTCAATTATTCAAGGGTAGGTTTCCGTTCTGAGGGACAACTTGATTGGCTACATTGGGAACATGATCCCACATCGCTTTGAATTGTCTTTTGTCTGTATACACAATAGCCTCACTGAAATAGCTCATACTTGACTATATATTGTTAGCTTATGTGAAGTCAAGTCTTTGAGAAAACTTCGTGGGAGGGCGAATCAAAGATCCACGATCGTCGGGGCACATGGTTTTCTCCTGCATCGGCTGGGCTTTTGGCATCCCTCGAACGCAAGCACTTACATTCTCCATACTTTGGACTGATTTTCACGAGTATCGTGTCAACTTCAAGCAAGAGTTTTTGTGATGAACAGCGCGTTCTATATACTATCTACAGACTCTAATAGTCTTTTTGTCATTAACTCCCAATGGATTTCATGTTATTTTCCTTTCCCATTACCTCTGCTGTCTTTCCTAGTGGGTAGACATACTTGAGGCCAAATCATTAAAAGCAACGCAATCTAGAACAGCCAACTGTACAGGTAAGTCTTTGTTACCGAATCCATACTAGATGATACCCATGCCTCCTCGAGTAGGTAGCCTCGAAAGTAGGCCAAGACCCAGCGTTGAATGACAAAAACTCTTTTCAAATATGCCCCGGGTGGACCATCTAACTTCGATCAATCGAGGTGCACGATGTTCGCGTCATCTTCTGCGCCGTTGTTCGGGGCACCATCCGCCGGAGCTTCGAACAGGGCATCAGTCGTAGACAGAATGCCGCGAACTTCGACACGAGCAGCCCTTGAAGCCTGGGCTAGGTTGGAGCCAATGATGCCAGACTCGAAGTCCAATGTGATTGCCTTGATGGACTGGGTGATGCGGCCGAAGAGCTCCGACTCGAGCTCCTCGCTGATTGTGTCCAGTTTCGTACGGACGCTGTTGGCTGCTTCCCGGAACATTGCATTACGCTTCTTTTTAATACGGTGCAACGTTATGTCTCTCATACGAGAGTACATTCCAGGGCCTGGTGATCAACTGGTTAGTATGTGACCTGGATGTTTATATTGTGAAGATACTTACCACTCTCGGCCGCGCAATCTCGATATGCCTTTCTCATGTTGTCTGTCACGGCGGGAGTGAAGCCTCTGTTTGCATCGCGCTGCACCACCGTCATCCTTGACATGAACTTCGTAAAGACATCATCGTATCTGACATTTTCGATGAGAGAGGCATGGAGAATGTCGTGGTCCTTGTTCGGGACACGACCCTTGACGCTGTTATGGAATTGCTGGAGGATGCCCTCGGCGGTGACGGGAAACTCGGCTATAGCTGTCGGGATGCGTCGGGTGAAGACCGACTCCCATGAATTTGCCAAGAGCATCTTGAGAGGAAGGGCAAGATCTTCATTGAGGTTGACTTGGCCGGCAGATCTTGTGAAATGCACACCACTGCAGCTGGTTAACATCACTAGCTTGAGAATGAAGATACTGAGATACTTACTCGCGAATACATATAGACTTGTATGTATTCCAGGCGAAGCCACCGGTATTTCGAGGTCCGAACCAGCCCTCTCCTGTCTTGATGGCGGCCTTTGCTGCTGCACTGCTCGATTGATCGAATTTGTCGTATAGAGAGTTGGATAAGATACCGCGGCATCGCTCCGTGGTGGCATTGGCAGCTTGCTCCAATTGCTACTCAGAGTCAGTTTCGTGATATACGAACGAAAAAGGCATGCAAGGTGATACTGAAGCGAGAGAAAGTACGTACTCTTTCAAGGCGATCCAAGTCAGTCTTGAACATGGCCTTGGTCAATTGATCTCTGCTATCATGCTTCTGGGTCCAGAGACTCAAGGTCCGGATGAACTGTCCAAAGTCCTTCATGTAGCGGCGGGAAACGTCGTCGCGGGCGGACTCTGTGAGCTGCTTGGCGTATTCCCGAAGTCGAGGGATTCCAGTGCTGTCTTGAGTTGGAAATCCCTGCACGTCGCCGTCCCCCTCGAGTCGTCCACTTGCCCTTTGGTAGACCTTTGAAGACACGCAGAAGACGGGAAACGAAGAAGAGATTGCTTCGTAGTCTCTTCTATCGTTCTGAGGATCAAAGGATTGCTCGTTCTCGCGCATGGCCAGGTCATGCTCCGACCTGTCAACATGTTAGCTTCAGACGAACACAGTGTCTGTGGAGTACTTGCTCTCTCAGGCCGTCGGCAAAGTCTTGCTTGATGGCTTTCGTGGAAAACTCGTTTCGGCGCTGTATACAAAAGGACTTGAGCTCAGTCTTCAGCTTCGCATGTGTCTTGCGACTCTGTTTCAAGGCACGGCGGACTGGGTCAGCCTCGGCCTCTAGTTTATCACGCTTGCGTTGCAAGCTCAACTTTTCGGTCTGCAGTTTGTTGATTTCTTTCCAGACCTGGTCTATAGTGAGGGGCTTCTCATCGCAGTTCTCTTCGACCTTGATCTCTTCTTGCTTCACTTCCTTGGCCTCTTCTTGGACTTCTGTGTTGTCAATGTCGCTGTCGCTGTCCGAGAATGACATCATCTCATCGAGGTCTATAGTAAGTCGGGGCTTCTTGAGGCAACTCTTCTCTCTTGCTGAGCCTATTCTCTTGAGAGGAAGAGCCGAGTATGGTCGAGCTTCCATGCCAGTAATCACGTTGTGGAGTTGCTTCTGCCAGTGGGCCAGTTGCTCATGATTTTGACCCTCTAAGGCTTCAACTTGTTTGAAGTCAACAACGATACTCTTGACCTCGTCTTCGTTTTTCGCAACTTCTACTTGGATGTCTTGAAGTTTCCGCTGACAGGCTGATATCTCCTCGTCGAGCCGGAAAGAGTTGGAGGCCTCTACAATTGAGATGTCGTCGGTCTTTGAGCATATGAACGAGACGCGGTCGTACTTGCCGTCGAGTTTCAGCTGTAGCTTGAAAGACTCGCCCATGAGCTTCCGGGCTGTCTTATCATCGACTGCTCGTGTGATGGGCGCTACGACCCAAACATACTTGCAGTTCTTTATGTAGTTCTCGGCGACAGCTGTACGGGCGGCGTTCGAATCCTGTACACCAGGCTGCAATACTGAAGTCAGCAATGATGCTTAAAAACGTGGGAAGAGGGAAAGTTCTCGGGTGCATTTGTACTGACCAAATCAACAATGACAGCTCCCGTAGAGAGAACGTCGGCCTTGATGAACATGCGGACAACCTTGATCAAGGGCCAGTACTGGAGTTTCTTCCTGCTATCTGGTGTCCTGCTCTGGGTCTCTGCTGCATGGCTGTCGATGTACTGCTGCATGGTCTCGAAGAACATGCTGGCGTCTGCATTGGTGATGGTGTGTTTCGATCCGAGCACTGCCTTGACTCTCGGATCGCCGGCAATAGCCTCGACGTTCATGTTGGCCAAGCCGGCTCTTGTCTGCTCTGGGTACACGGCCTTGATTTTGGCCCAAGATGCTCCTGTTTCCGTGTCCGTGTCGGCAGATTCCCGGGCCACTTCGTTAGCATCGCCGATAAGATCGCGGGAGAGCTGACTGAGTTCCTTTTTCCACTCGGCGGGAGAGATAAACTCGACCTCGGCGCGGTAGCGCTCCTGTGGATCGTCCGAGTAGTTGTACGACAGCTCGGTAATGACCGAGGTGCAGGCGCGCATGCAGTTTGTCGGCACAATCATCTCCTCGTCGAGCAGAGCGTTGATCATGGAGCTCTTGCCCGAGCCGGTGTCGCCGACTACGCCGACGACGGTCTTGGTCTGCGTGTCCTGCGCCTTCAAACGCTCGATGGTGGCCAGGAATCGAGACGCATCTTGGGCGTCCGATGCCTTTCGCAGTGCCTGACCGAGGTTGTCAATGACCGTGCCTGCTGTCTTGACATGGTTCTCGAGCTTGAGTGTGGACAGCTCGTGAACACACTGGTCCAGCAATGGAAAGCGCTCGCTCTGAGAACCGGTGTTTGATGGCTCTGCAGGTGCTCCGTTTTCCAGCAGTTTCGAGGTTCCTTCAATCACCTCATCGCTATCGAGAGATCTGTGGAGCTGACGAAGTCTTCGGTAGTCTCCTCTGTATCGGCCTGGTAGCGGACCAGGCGAGACAGTTGAGTTTGTCGCTCCCATGATGTCTAATGCTTGGGATGAGGCATCGATGGGATGTCACTAGAGAGAGGAATAATTGTTACCTTCAGTTGCGTAGAAAGTGATGACGATGAGGTTTGGATCGAAGGGGAAAGAGCGAGACTTTGAGGACACGAGAAACCAGATCTAGGAGACAAAAGATCTAGGTAGGAGAGACTGCTAGGACAAACCCAATCCGCAAAGGTATTAATGTGAAGTATGCCCGGAGATGTCGAGTGTAGAACAATCATGAATTGGAATAGAGTCTTGGGGGAAAGAGAATCTGTCTTCCGAGGAAGAAAAGAAAAAAGTAAAAAGGCTTACCTTTTGGACGGTTGCTGATGGCAGATCTATCGAAAAGATTTCTCTTGAATAAGAGACTTTTTAGACACGAACGACGAAAAATGTCGAAATGGGATTCTCGCTCTTGCCCTTGACAAAAATGTCTAGAGAGGAACCCGCCAGCATATTGCACCCAGTAGGAATATGCTTTTGTGCGGAAATGGAAGTCACGTAGTTTTGTATTGTAGCAAGTGCTATTGTTCTCTAGAGAACTCGATTATCTCGATCGCCTATAGTTTCTAGCCACTCAAAATTAATCCACGAGATTGTTGTGCCCAAGTGTTAAAAAAAGTCGGGGTGCCTCAATGATGACTGCCTAAATTCAATCGATTGTTCGAACATGGTCAGGAATGGAGATGGATGAGAACAATCAAATCATCGCACACGAGATATTCCAATCTACTGCTCGCTATGTGAAGGGCATGGATAATGACCAGAAAATACCTACATAGCGAGAGGGCTGTAAACGTCAACGGCCTCACATGGCATCAACTAGTATTAAGTGTTTTGGAAGATCAGATCGATCCATTTGATCGAACACCTTACTTTATGCTATTTTGGGAAGAAAGCATACAACTCAATAGAAACCTGAGTGTATACTTGGTGTCTGAGATGGAACGGTAGGTTAGTGTGCTTTCCTACCCTTTATGTGTAGTAAAGACTGGTGATCATTATGCTGATTTCCTCAGATCTCCACGGTTTTTAAACTCCATTATGTTGCAATTGAATATCGAGATTCCATCCATTTGATTTCTGGCCACTTGGATTGTTGGATTGTTTGTGGCGGGTGAGTATAGGAAAGGGCACAAGTGTCCGTGCGGCGGCGGCTCTAGGCGCCGCGTGGAGCCCCGTTGGTCGGCCGGAGCTCTGCCAACCCACCACCTAAGCTCAGCTCAGGGAATCATCAGGGATAGCTCCGTGAGACAAACTGCCAGCGTTACTCTGCCTGAAACAATTCAACTTTTACTTGACAACCCGGCACCAACATACTCTCGGACAGCTCGACACAAGAATACGGCAAACGACAGAGTCCGATACATCTCTTCGACCGACAACCAATCGCGAAGGAGCAAGGTGCGGCTGGCGCCTCGAGTGCACACGAGAGCTCCAACGGTCGAGCTACCAGCGAGCTGAAACTACAGTGACGAGAGCCGGGCACGAGTTCGCAGCCGGCGACGTTGACGCGCTTCAGCGAGAAGCAATTGGCCTTTTCGCGGACAAGACACATCCATAAGCTCCGACGGCATGTCGACAGTCACAGCAACGGCCCTGCAATCGGGCCACCCGCCCATCATCCCACTCGAGTTCAACGGGAACCAACCCAAGACCATCCGCCTATACCCGCTATCCAACTACACATTCGGCGTCAAGGAGACCCAGCCCGAGGAGGACCCGTCAGTAATAGCCCGTCTGAAGCGCCTCGAGGAGCACTACCAAGAGCATGGCATGCGGAGGACCTGCGAGGGCATCCTCGTCTGCCACGAGCACAACCACCCACACATTCTGATGCTGCAAATCGCCAATGCATTCTTCAAACTGCCGGGAGACTACCTGCGGCCGGAAGACGACGAGGTCGAGGGCTTCAAGTCGCGGCTGGACGAGCGTCTGGCGCCAGTGGGCCGTCTGGGCGAGGGCGTTGAGCCTGGCAACTGGCAGGTCGGCGACTGTCTTGCACAGTGGTGGCGGCCAAACTTTGAGACCTTCATGTATCCTTTCATCCCGGCACATGTGACGCGGCCAAAGGAGTGCAAGAAGCTCTACTTTATTGAGCTGCCCGAGTCGAGTACGCCTACCCTGGCCACCAGAAGAAGAAGGCGTAACCCCGAGATCTTTACTGATACTTGTCTACAGAAGTCCTGAGTGTACCCAAGAACATGAAGCTTTTGGCCGTACCTCTATTCGAGCTTTACGACAACACTGCTAGATATGGCCCCCAACTCTCGGCGATTCCTCATTTGCTTAGTCGGTACAACTTTGAATTCGTCGACGAGGGTGGCAATGTCGTCGCTGCCACGCCTGGTACCGGCCCCGAAGGATTTGTTCCCCAGACACGTGTCCTCGCTGGCGGCGACGAGGACATGCGAGATGTCAAGGACGAGAACGGCGGTAGCTGAAAAGCCAATCTACACTCATGATTGAGATGAAGAGCAAAGACCATGCGAGGATCACGTAGTTGGTTCGCGTCAAGATGGAGACCACCATGTAGCCAAACCATCAGCGCCTGGTAACTTCAGCAGAGCTCAGGCGTTATGAGAAGGAGACTCAAAGCCAACATTTCCCTTGTGGGAATCAGACTGTAAAGCGAAGCGCTGATGCAGAATAGAGCTTACCTCAGGAGATCATTGCTTACGATACCTACGCAGATCCTAGGGGTATGATGAGATCAATAGCTGCAGCTCATGTCTGAAGACTCACGACGGGCATCATGACAATACAGACATAACCACCTTTTCAGTGTGCACTTGGAGTGAAATCGGCTTATAAGTTGGTATTCTATATTTTAATTGTTAAAGCGTCGCATTCGTCTTGTTGGGAATTCATGCCTTTTGGCCCTGGATCGTCGCCACCACTCTTCTCGTGTGCCTATCCGCCCGGAATTCGAGATACCAGATACCTTGCCATGTGCCAGTAGCCTGCAAAGAATAGTCAGCGAACATGCCCCTCGGTCTCGCAGTTGCAGCAGAGGAAACCCACCAGCTTTCCGTCTCTGATGGGGATGGTGACGCTGGCGCCAATGAGGGCGCTCTTGATATGCGCGGGCATGTCGTCCGGGCCCTCGGCGCTGTGGCGGTAGAGCTCCTGGCCCTTGGGCCCCTCCTCGGGGGCGATGCGGTCGAGGGCGTCCGACATGTCGGCGCGCACGTCGTCGTCCCAGTTCTCGTTGAGGCTGAGCGCGCACGACGTGTGCTGCACGAACAGGTTGAGCAGCCCGACCTTGTAGTCCTTGATCTCGGGCAGCGCATCCTTGACGTGGTCGGTCACCAGGTACGAGCCGCGCGACCGCGGCGGGAGGGTGAACTGCTTCTGCGACCACGACATGATGTCGGCGGGCGAGGACGGCGGGGTGATGGTGGTCTTGGGAGGTGGCGGGGACGGTGGGAAGACGAGGGTCCAGGGAAGGAATATGAGGTAGTTGAAGAGTCCCGGGAAGAAGCCTACGAAGAAGACGACGAGAAGTAGAAAACTGAACCAGTTGTAGTGCGCAGAGGGTCTTGCGCTGGTGGATGACGGCATAGTCGCGAAATTAAATGTTGGAGCAATGAGGTGCAGGCAATTGGCGATTACATAGCATGGTGGGGCAGATTTCCAGGTAGATAGGTCGAGCTGTCGCTGGAGCCTTTTATGTATTGGCAGCAAGTTGTCGTGTGTAATAATTCATGTGCAACAAAGCAGCAAGGATTGGGGGAAAGAGAGATTCTATTCCTCTCATGTTACCGTGCCACACAGTTGGAATGCAATAATTCGCTTCTTGACAACAAAGATTCCCCTTTGGTATCACCGTTGGATGATTGATGGTTCATCTTTTTTTTATAATTGTGGTCGCAAGTATGTACAAAACAAGCAGCATCTTGCTGCCTGTCGATCATCGTCTACCTTTGCCATTCCGAACTCCTGATTTGGTACAAAAGCATCATCTGCTCATCTATGCAAGAGGGTATGAGGTCTCGGGTAACGCTTCGAGGTGTTCGCGGTGGTGCTCGTTGGCCTGTGGTCCTGTTAGTTCGTAGTCCAATGGAAGTATACAGTTTCTATGCCCCAGCAATATCTTGGACGTGAAGACGTACGTATGGCAGACCGCAGTATCCGCATGGGGTGATCTCGGCCTTGTCGGTGTTGATAAAGACTCTGGGGTGTCCAGCCGGGCCACCGCCGCCGTCGCATGCGACAACCTTGTCGTGTGTCCACCGAACGGGCTGCCTGTGAATGAGCTCAATGGCGGCTTGCGATTGGGGCTTTGCGCGTGTTAGTCATTCTGTCATGGCCTCAAGTGGGAGCCGTTCGTGCCCACCTGGAGGTCAAAGTCCGTCTGCTCGAATCGGGGTCCGGACATGGCCTGAGCCCTGGCCTTCTGGCTTCTCGACCAGATTCCGGCTCGGTTCGGTGCCTGCTGAAGTCCTCTCTCCTCGTTCTCCGCGACGCCCAGGGAGTCGGCCTCGCTCTGCGCCTGGGGTGTGGTCTCGGCCTTGTTGTGTAGGAGGGCCTCCTTGGCCTCGACGAGTCTCGGGGACGAAGCGGCAAAGCCTCTCTGGGCGACGCTGGCCCTTTGCGCCACGCGCAGCGATGTCCGGGCAGTCAATCGAGACAGCATCGTTTCGGTGGTGAGTTGTGAAGATGAATTGGCTCGTCTCCAACGAGTTTGGCTCGGCTGGAGTTCGTCAACGTCTCCGTCGCAGGCCAGTTCCGTTGTTGAAAGCTCGGGCCATCAGCTGCGCTAAGTGTTGTGGATCAACTTTATTCCCTTATCGCGGGGCGTGCATCTATCGCGTTAATGCTTTGGCTCGGCGCTTTAATAAATTCTTGGGCGCGACTGCAAAGTGCATCACAGGCTTGCGCCTGCATTATACGAAACTATTGCCGGAACATCATTTTCACAACACTGCACACGAACGGACGAACAGACTCTGGAAGCCTGTGCCAGTTGATCGCGGTCTGATCTCTGTTGAATTCAGTCCTTGGTCGATTAATTGCAGCATCCTCGAGGATTTCGCCAAAGATTTCTCTCACTGGAGGCTCTTTCAAACCTGAACAAGACCTGCCCCTGCCCCGCGAAAATCTTAGGCTTTCATTTAAGATTCATTGCGACCTGCCCAATCTAGGATCTGGGAGACATCCCGTATTCCCATATCATCTTCACATTTGCCCACCCTCATCACAGTCACATCGCGTTCCGAGTAGCCTCAGCAATCATCAACAGGATGGCGGCGCAGACAACTCCAAAGGGCATGTCCTCGAGACTGCTAACTATGAAGTTTATGCAGAGAGCAGCAGTGTCTTCCTCGCCAGCCTCGACCCCGAGCACACCCGCATCCGATGACTCCTCCAAGCGACGCAAGATCTCGCATAAACGCCCCGACAACGATGAGGTCGAGATCCAGGTGGACCGCAAGGCTATTCAGGCTGCCATTGACGAGGATGAGCGCAAGCGGGAGGACGCACTGGTTAAGCGTGCCGAAGAGCTTGGCGACGCCAGATGGGTACTCAATGTCCCGAACCAGTCGAGCTCTGGTGCTGCTGCACAAAAACCTCTGCAGGTGGTTCAGGTTGGATATGCCCAGATCGACTCACCTGATGCTTCAGACGACGATACGCAACAACGACCCATTCGCCGATATAACATGAGTAAAAAAAAGGTATGTACATTTTCTACTTCTTGTATTGCTATCCAGGATCGCATATTAATGTAACATGGTAACAGGCTGCTACTGAGGCAAGTGACTCCGAGGACGACAGCGATCCCTCTAACGATTCTGACGCATCCGGTATGAGCTCTTCCGATGATGAAGAAGACTCTGGAACCCGGACTCCTTCCACGAAGCCCAGAAGCGGCGACCGCAAGAACATCTATGCTGCAGAGAGAAGAAGTGCCGAGCAAGCCAGAGCCAAGGAATTCGCGGACAAGAGGAGAAAGAAGGAGGTCAAGCTGAACAACGCCAGACCCAAGCCTACTGGTGGCTTATCATCCATCTCCTCCGGGGGTGGCCTATCGCTGTCATCTGGAGGCCGTCCCATGCAGCAGCGGCAGAACGGCCCTGCCCCTTTCAATTGCTACAATTGTGGTGAACCCGGCCATAAACTCGCCGACTGTAAGAAGTCCAAGAAGCGTTCGCGATGAGATGCCTGCAAGAAGGCCCGTCTCGGGAACTCGCCACTATTGGCACAACGCCAGCCATGAGCCAAAGGCCGTGCTGCTCATTTGATACCCCCGCCGCTTGACTGCTCAGGCCACTGCAATTCTTATCAAAATTACGGATGTAGTATATTTCGACGCCTGATCTCTGGAGCCCTAATCTTGTAGAGATCTAGTTTTCTTTCTTAGAAAGAATTACCGGTCTACATCAGGCAACTGAGTGAATCGGCAAAAAGGTCAGGCTCATAATACACGTTCCCACTCGGGAAGGTTGTCGACCAAATCGACTCCAATTAATAATGGAGTGGAAGCGAGCAATCAGGTATTTAGATACCGCTTCAAGAGCTCTTGACGCGTGATAGATCACCAAATGGTAGATCCGCGGGCCTCTGAGTTCCTCAGTACCATGTACGGTTTCAGGAAGAACTGATGACCTATTTGCCGTGGATGGCCATGGTCAGTCCATAGACAGTAATAAAGACTTGTAAATTGTATATTCTCACCAGTATTGCCGTCGAATCCTCGTAATAGACACAAATCCGGGAACCGTAGAGTGATCGTTTCGCATTTCTCCTGATATTGTCCCGGGGAAAGGGCACAGCTAGGGTCGTTCCGCATATCCAACCGACATGGCGGGTGATGAAACTGTGTGATCTATTCAGACCCTGCAATGGCAACCGGCCGCATCCGTCCGTCCGGACTCTAGCCGAACTTAACATCAGCCTCCATACGACTTCATCCATCATTCTTTGAGCCACGTCACATCAGTGTAGTGATACTTTTGAAAACTTCATGCCAGTCTGCCTTTTCCTCTGAGGTGATGTGGTACCGTCATAAGCGTGCGAGGCGGCATTGCCTTATTCAGGGGACATAGTCCGCTTGTACTATAACCTGTTGGACCCCCACGATTCAGCCACGATATCGATGAAGAATTGGAAGCTCTAGAGATGCTATCAATTACACGGTACCAAGAGAAGCGGGCTGCTGTACCAAGATAATGATACCTTCTGATATAGTGTCGACTGACTGTACCAAGAGCATCATCTCTCGACCCAATTCTAAAGTCTTGATTAAATCAACATCTTCCACATGCCCAATTGGCTGAGTAGTATTTCGCCTAGAGAATGAATACACCTTTATTGTTCTTAATAATATGAAGTCATGGCTGTGCTGTCGGCACGACGCTAGATATGCAGTTTAATTTGGCAGCCGTTTTCTTATATAATACCTTTCGGCTATAGGACGCCATATTACCTGCTTCGGTAGCCAACAGAATATCGTTCCTGCAGCCAGGCATGCTGCAGACTGCAGGCTGCGGCTCGGCTTTGATGGTACCGTACAGTCAAACTAGTGTAGCCAGTTATAGTAGCTGGATGGATCAAACTGACATGTCCCGGCCATCTGCGACTGAGTCCATCGCAGACAATGAATGAAGACTGCTCCAAAAAATGCCGACACAATGATAATATCAAGCTCGACCGTCAATATTAAGAGGCAAGACACCATCGGATGATCCCTGTCAATATCGTTCACCATTGTGCTCTTGTATAGAATCGGCTCCGACGGGTTAGGAAGAAAACGAATGTTTTGTGAGTCATGTAGTAGAATTATTAAACAAGGCTTGCTAGGTGTAAAATGGTTCATCACAACGACCAAGGCTACAAGAGACACCTCAGGGTTGCGGTTGCACCATGGCAACATTTCCCCGATGATACTGTTGCACTCGGCCTTAATAGTCCTGCTGAAGATCTGGAGTAAAAGAGTGGAACGAGGATCTTTAGACTGCAAACCATTCGTCCAGCCTAGGTACCCGGGTAGACCTTCAACGTCGCAGTGCATGCGTAGGCATTGCCCTACTGAGCAGTACATGTTTCCGGATATGGGATGAGTTGCAAGAATTGAGCTCCAAGATGTGATGTAACCGCATCACAGACAAGTCCCAAAGCGGCCAGAGCAGGAGATGCACCCCAGTATTTTCCCCACGGTAAAGCCGGAGGGTGCTTCGGTATAGGATCTGGAAAGTCCAAGGTGATCTCAACAGACGGAGTATGACCTCGGCAGTCTGAAGCTTTCTTCCCTTACCAACATCAGCCCAGAGATTTGACAGTGCCAGTGCTACAATCCATCCATGCCGTTATCATGGCAAGATGAACGTACTTTTAACTGGATATAGCAACCATGATTGGGGTGGAGACGCTATAGGACATGTTAGCTTTATACCACCTATTAACGAACAAATACGACACAGTCAAATATTAAATCGAACACCGTTCAATCGATAAATATCCAAAAATGAGAAAAACGAGAAATAACAAATAGACTTCTGAGCCTACCCATAGAGCAAGTAGAAATGCAAATGGACTAACTGATTTGGCGTATGCTGCTCGCCATACAAAGCAGCAAGGTGAGATGCCAAGACGGGCACGGTAACTAAAGCAGTGTAGCGGTTGTGTTAGTGGTGCCCGTGGCCGCCTGAATAACTCTATTACTCTATGAGTATTCTGTTACGAAATACCATCAAGTCTTCTAAACTTGCCAGCTTGCACGGAACTTTCAAATCTCGGGATTGCAAATGAATCAATACTTGAATTGTATTATATAGGACAGGCACGGAGCTGCACGTGTCAAGACACAAATGCCCAGCGGCTTCCCTCGCAAGACCCTGCTTTTCGACGAATTGAGTTAGACGGCGCCGTGGATGAAGCCGTTCCAGCCAGAGTCTAGCGTCACTCGGTGTGTGTCAGTATAGAACATTCCGAGTAGTTATACATTCATGCAGCTACTTGGTAGCTCGAGCCAACTCATGAAGAATGCGGTATCGCTTCGTTGCCGACGGCTCGGGTTTTGAAAGCCTGCCGAGTCCTTTTTGCTCGCAAGGCTGGACGGATCGTCCCAACTTTTGTTGTTTTTCCGTTTTTATCTAATCTTTTTTCCCGTCGAGCCCTATGGGATCGTCCCCCGCCGACCGGCTCAACCGCATATCTTTTGCAGAATCTCGCAGACCGCTATAGGCGTTTCGCGGATCCCAGGCTGTGAGAAACCGGTTGTGCAATTCGGTAACGCCCTGGCGCCACGTTTTGATGTGACGACAGCACATCATACAAAGTTGTCCCGGATCAACAAATTCTTGGTAATATTGTTCAACGGTCCGACTTGTCCCCGGATTTACGTAAGTAACCGCCTATGCGGAACGTTTGGGGTCGCGTGTACTGTAAAGAGCTCTCTAACCAGAGGGAGTACTATCGACAATTGGCCAATCAATCTCCAAATCTTGTAACCTTGCTACCTCGAACTTTTCGCGCTCAACTGCTTACTATATAACGTGTATGTACTGTACCTATTCGTACTTCTGTGGTTGGTCGTCTTTTCTTCTCGCCGGAAAACCCGTCCAATGATTCTCTGTCGTTCCTTCCCCGATCCCAAGACCACCGAATAGAAATGCCCTTGGTTCATGTGCCGAACCGAGAATCGCCTGCCTCCTTTCGTTAATAGCAGAGGTGATATATTATGATTGCTGGCATTATGTTAAGATGTCCGAGTCGATCGCTTTTTGCGATTGCATGAACCGAACCCTACCCATCGCCCCACCTCGGCTGATACTCCCTGTCGACTTATAATCCAAGATATATAGTCCTTCTAGAACCTGCCGAGAACATACCCGAGTAACCAGATATCGACTAAAGAGTACCTATACTACCTGCTGTTACATTTTGCCGTATGCTGGGCGCCGAAATTGGATGGCATATGATAACAGGAGACATTTTGCATGTATTGGTCACGGCGGCTCTGTCTGCACCCTAAGCCGAATTCTCTTTCATGTCGTCCTCCCGAGACATGCTATATGAGCCTCGGGTCTTGATATAGTCGCAAATTTCCCGTGAAAGGAGGTTCTTCTTCATGCAACGAGTTTTCTTTCTCTGCAGATCTTCCACAAACCGTAGGCCATCTTTGACCGGCTTGCTTTACGCATACGTATCCTGACAACTCGGTCAGCGCGTAGCAGTGGAGTCTCAAGACCCAAAGGACAACAAACGAACTCGTCACCAATTGCGGACAGAGTGGTACGGCTCATTGAGCAACCGGCCAGCGCTTGGTGAGACGTCAGAGGGCCAAACATGACCCAAAGCGAGGCCTGATACCTCATACCGACATCACAAGCCAGGACAAGAGTTACATATATACGGCAGCCTGACCCAGCACCCCGAGGCATCGCATACGTGTAAGGCACAGGCTGCAGACAACCTCGACAACGCAAGCAAGAACTCTCTGACTGACTCGCCGTCTAGCGACAATCACGATAATAGTACTCGATCAACTAAGAATCCAAGTTTATCTAAACAACAGCCAACTTGGGAAGGCCTGTTGAATTATTCCTGCCGGGACCAGACCACGGAATCCGACCGACTTCCCTACATGATCCCACACATTAGGCTCAACGGCATATAATTCCACCACAATCATTCGGTTTTCTTCTTTTCTTGATTGATACCCTTGGCCTACATGAGATATCCTGCAAATACTTCTGAAGCCTGCATCAGCAGCCATCAGCCGACTCGAACAATATTGCCCACCTGCCTTAGCGCCACTCCACACACATAATACGGCACGGACCCCAACTTGTTCAGCTGCAAGTCGCCGTGTAATTATTGGACTGGAAGTACTTTATTACCGTGCTACTCACTGACTAAACCCAGCCTACAAGGTACTTCTCATCTGAACCTTCCCTAGCTAAATACTACGGTACCCTGCCCGCCTTCTAGCGCCCAGAGTGCTCCGTAGTGGAGACTCGAGAGCCTCGACATTCTGTAACCAGGTTCGTCATTCCCCCCCACCACCACCCGCCTTACCTTTATACCGTACATCTAACCTCTACCCACGTACCTAACGGCAGACCCGCCCAACTGCGCTCTCTACTCTCGACGTCTTTTTGGAAAAGCTTCTCACCCTCCTTTGAATCCTCAAGTCATTGCTAGGACGAGCATCGAAAGACTGCGTGAACACAAGGCCCAGAGACAACCTTCACCATGCCGCCCGCCGCGAATGTGCCCGATGGCACAGAAGCCACCATGCCAGTGCGGAACAAGCAGCCCTCGGTCGAGAGGGTGACGGACAAGCTCGAGACCCCCTCGCTGGACGACCGATCCTACCGCGTGATACGCCTCTCCAACCAGCTCGAGGTCCTTCTGGTTCACGATGCCGAGACCGACAAGGCTAGCGCTGCCATGGACGTCAACGTGGGGAGCTTTAGCGACGAGGACGACATGCCCGGCATGGCCCACGCCGTAGAACATGTAAGCAGCCATATCTTGTCGTGACACCCCTCAGATCACGGAGGACTGACCAGGTAATTTCTGTAGCTCTTGTTCATGGGCACCAAGAAATACCCCGTCGAGAACGCATACAATCAATACCTCTCCGCCCACTCTGGTTACTCGAACGCATACACTGGCGGAACCTCGACGAATTACTTTTTCGAACTCGGTGCAAAGTCGACAGACGAGGGGGAGCTCAACGAGAACAATTCGCCCCTGTACGGTGCCCTCGACCGATTTGCGCAATTCTTCATCGAACCCCTCTTCCTCGACTCGACCCTGGACCGTGAGCTCAAGGCCGTGGACTCGGAAAACAAGAAGAACCTGCAGAGCGACCAATGGCGACTGAACCAGCTGTCCAAGTCCCTTTCAAACCCCAAGCACCCGTACTGCCATTTCTCGACTGGCAACTATGAAGTTCTCAAGACCCTGCCCGAGTCCCGAGGCATTGACGTGCGGGCCAAGTTCATCGAGTTTCACGGCAAGCACTATTCGGCCAACAGAATGAAGCTGTGTGTTTTGGGACGCGAGCCGTTGGACCTGCTGGAGAAGTGGGTTGTCGAGTTCTTCTCGGACGTGCATGACAAGAACTTGACTCAAAACCGATGGGAGACTGAGCAACCATACCCCAAGGAGTATCTCGGCACGCAAAGCTTTGCCAAGCCTGTAATGGACTCTAGGGAGCTGAATCTGTTCTTCCCCTTCCTGGACGAAGAGTTTCTTTACGAGTCGCAACCGAGTCGTTACATTAGCCATTTGATTGGACACGAGGGACCCGGAAGTATCATGTCGTACATCAAATCCAAGGGATGGGCCAACTCGTTGAGCGCAGGAGCGTATCCCATTTGCCCTGGAACTGGCGGTATCTTCGATTGTCAAATTCGCTTGACGAAAGAAGTATGTATCTGAAAATCAATCACATGATCGTATTTTGCTAACAATTTGATAGGGACTCAAGCACTACAAGGAGATTGTCATGGTCTTCTTCCAATACGTTGCGCTCCTCAAGGAATCGCCACCACTGGACTGGATCTTTGAAGAGCAAAAGGGTATGGCCGATGTAGACTTCAAGTTCAAGCAAAAGACTCCTGCCAGCCGCTTCACGAGCAAGATTGTCTCCGTGATGCAGAAGCCGCTTCCTCGAGAGTGGCTGCTCAGTGGACAAAGCAGACTCCGAAAATTCGAGCCGTCGCTGATCACCAAGGGCCTGGAATGTCTGCGTTCTGACAACTTTAGCATGTCGATAGTCTCTCAAGACTTTCCTGGAGGCTGGGACCAAAAGGAAAAGTGGTACGGAACGGAGTACAAGTCGGAAAAGATTCCCGCCGAGTTCCTGGAGGAGATTTCCAAGGCTGCCAGCAGTTCCGCAGGACAACGCCTGTCCGAGCTTCACCTACCGCACCAGAACCAGTTCATCCCCACCAAGCTCGAAGTCGAGAAGAAGGAGGTGGAGAAACCAGCTGTTGCTCCTCGCCTGCTCCGAAATGACGACTCCGCGAGGACATGGTTCAAGAAAGACGACACATTCTGGGTCCCCAAGGCCAACCTCATTGTCAGTCTCAGGAACCCCATTGTCTACGCATCGGCAGAAAACGCTGTTAAGGCCAAGCTCTTTACCGACCTTGTGCGAGATGCGCTTGAGGAATACTCGTACGATGCCGAGTTGGCTGGATTGCAGTACAACGTCACACTCGACTCCCGTGGGTTGTTTGTGGAAGTTGCAGGCTACAATGACAAGCTATCCGTTCTGCTCGAGCAGGTTCTCATCACGATGAGAGATCTTGACATTAGAGACGACCGTTTCGACATTGTCAAGGAGAGGTTGACGCGTGGTTACCGCAACTGGGAACTGCAGCAGCCGTTCTCCCAAGTCGGAGACTATGTATCTTGGCTCACTTCAGAGCACGATTACGTTGTGGATCAGCTCGAGTCCGAGCTGCCCGCCATTACCGTCGATGCCGCTCGACAGTTCCACAAGCAGCTCATGTCCAAGATGCACATTGAGGCATACGCCCATGGCAACATCTACAAGGAGGATGCTCTGAAGCTCACCGCCATGGTCGAGAAGATCCTCAAGCCTAGGCCTCTCCCGAAGGACCAGCTCCCGATTCAGCGATCCATGATATTCCCTCCCGGCTCCAACTTCCTGTACCAAAAGACATTGCGCGATCCTGCCAATGTCAACCACTGCCTCGAGTATTACCTCCATGTTGGTGACAAGGGAGACCGCAAGATCCGCGCAAAGACGCAGCTGCTTGACCAGATCCTTCACGAGCCTGCCTTTGACCAGCTCCGAACCAAGGAACAACTTGGCTACATTGTTTTCAGTGGTCTTCGGGGTTGTTCAACCACTTACGGATTCCGCTTCATCATCCAGAGCGAGCGCAAGTCTGAATACCTAGAGTCTCGCATTGACTCGTTCCTGACTCAGCAACTCGCTGCGCTTCAAGAACTGACAGACGCCGACTTTGAAAGCCACAAGAGAAGTGTCATCATCAAGCGTTTGGAGAAGCTCAAGAATCTCGACCAAGAGAGCGGCAGACACTGGTCGCAAATCACTGGCGAGTACTATGATTTCGAGGCTGGTAAGTGATTATGTTACACCCTTGCGAGAGGAAGTTACTGACACAACAAACAGCCCAGGAAGATGCTGCCGCCGTCAAGAGTCTCACCAAGGCTGAAATGGTCGAGTTCTACACGACATACATCATCCCGACGTCTCCTCAGCGGGCAAAGCTGGCTGTACACCTTGTTGCGCAAGGCGTCAGCAAGAAGACTGAGGAAGCTGCCGCTACTGACGGCGAGACGGAAAAGATCCCTGGAAACGGAACGGAACCGTACCTGATTGAAAATGTCAGAGACTTCAAGGCTGGACTAGTGGCAAGCGCAGGTGCCCGCCCCATCAAAGAGCTCAGCGAGTTTGAGGACTTTGATGCAAAGCTATGAAGGAGTGGAGGCGGAATGGCAGTTGGCATAAATCGGCCATGCTCTTTCCATGAGGTGTCTACACATGGCGTCGGCGTTGGGAAGAGAGTTGGGAGCATGAAGCATTTACCGAGGCATGGATCAGGCGTGTATGTGTGTATTCGCGCAATTGTGCTGAAGCTTTTAGGTTTACGCAGTATAAGATCACTGGGAAAAGAGAGGTCTCCTTTGTTCAAGGTTGGCTCAAAATTTGTCACGGCGCGATGGGTATACTAGAGGAGGAATTGATAGGAGCAGTTGCACACAGACCGAGGCAGGATACCCTACCTAGAGACTGCCAAAGCGATGGGTCTGAATGCTGGTGATGAGCCTTCATTCGTAGAAGTTGATGAGTTTAGATTGCGGGCAGCTGTGGCGAGAAATGCCATGAATTCGAGGTACGAAATAGAAAGAGAATGAATAACACTGCAGCTGCTGACACTTGAGTCATGATATTTTTGATCTATAACGATAGTCTGATGTGACTTGGGTCCTATATCTTACATTCGAGTACGCAATACAGTTGTCAGGGCGATCTTCAACATGAGTAGCTACCTCGGAAACGTGACCACGCAAATACACTATATTCTGCAGGAAAGGCTTAATGAGAATGAGCCTATGGTTATTGCAGCCAACCGTTGCAGTCAGCCATACGTGATTATCTTGGTGGGCTTTGATTCACAGTCTATAGCAAGTTCTTGAGGTCGTGTCTTTATTGTTGATCATCCACGGACGTGAATGACGGCCGTTTTCTTGTAAACGCGATTGATCGCATAGGGACGTGAATAAAATCGTACTCTGGTCGAGATTATTCACGAACGATTGCCTGCGGAGTATATAACGTCGAACATTATCGGATTTCTGAGCTGGCAGTCTGACTTACCCTCGCCCTCATCTTCACATGGACACCTATCCCGCCGGAGAGAACAACAACAGCCTTCGCTTTCCCTTACTACGACCAAGTCACGATGAAGACATCCGCGATCTTATACGGCCTCTCCTTGGTAGCTGCCCTCGGAAAAGTCGTGGCCTTGGATTACTCTGAACCTCTTGAGCCACCGACACAACGACAAGAACAAGATCCTGGTTCTCTAGGAGATACACCATCGGCGACCTGGGCTTCTGTCGGGGCCAGGGACTCTATATCCCCGGTGATCAACGGATCACAATATAATGCAGTGTTGACTGAGAAATTCATTATCATGATCGATTTCGAGCAAAAATACCAGCAATTCATTAATGGCACCTCGAGGGATTCTGCAACACAAGTAGAACTTGTCGCCAAAGCACTAAGGACCCTGACCGATACACTGGTTGATGATGCGTTTGCTCATGTCACCGGATGGATCAAGCCAAATGAATTAAATGACATGGCGACGCTCTGGAACAATTTGTATTTGAACACATGGGGGCTGGACGGCTTTATTGTTTCCGGACTGACAAATCTACATGCGGATCTCTGCGACAACCTCACCGCCATGTCAATCAATTTTAAGATGTTCAACGAGACCACTCATGCGAGCATGACTGCCCCAACGGCACTTCAGATGATTCCCAATGCCGACGGAACTACGCGCCCTGAGTGGTTTACCGAAATAGGTGAAGAGATCATCGGTGCAAACTGGATATTCGGCACCATCAACCGTGCTATAGACCGATGCAATAGCTACGTCAATGGTACGGTTGGACAGAACGAGACGGTGCCTGCCGGCCAATCTCTCGACCCAATAATCGACACGGTATTCAAACTCCTGTTCAAGTTTGAACAAAAGTATCAGTCATTCATGGAAGGCCACCACGATACACATGGCCAAGCAGAGATTATCGCCTTCAAGGCACTAGACCTGGTACAGGGATTTCGCACCGCGGCATCTTCAGTTAAGGCGTTCACCGGAAATGTGAGCAGCGACGACCTCACCCACCTTGAGAAGAGCTACAACGATGCTTCACGCGACACAAATACCTATCTGAACAACACCGACTACGTCGCGCTGCCGAAGTACTTGGAACAACGCGTCTGCGATCGCGTCCAGGATGCCGGGACCAAGTTCGACGATTTCGCGTCCGCCGTGGCTGCCAAGCTGAACGAAGCCGTCAAGAATGCCACGTCCGATATCGACAACCTGCAGTTGAGCGTCGACCGCATCATGGGCCGATCCGACGCCATCTACGGCGGCCTCAACCATGCCGCATCCAAATGCTACAGCCTCCTGAACACGAACCAGACGACTTCGGCGCCGGCAACCACCAACAGCACCACCGCGGCAAGCACCACCACGATGGCCGGGAATATACCGGGGCAGGTCATAGTGAGCGTGCACAACACGGTCACGGGGCCCTGCTCCTGCGGCCGGGGCCTGACGCCTCGCGCCGCCGCCAACGCGGACAGCGACGACGACCCCGTGACCTCGACGTGGTTCAACCCGAACCCGATGACGAGCGCCGCCGCCGACGCGTCCATGGTGACGATCCGCATCAGCGACACCGTCACGGTGCCGTGCGTCTGCGAGACGGCGACGGCGCACCACCATGGCCACCACGACGACGAGACGACGACGACGACCAGGCACCACTCGACTACTGTGACCGCCTCGCCCACGTCTACGGGGAGCGCTGCCGTGGTGAATGTCGACGGGCCTTCGCTGTGGCTGGTGGTCGCGCAGTTCTTGTTTCTGCTGTCTCTGCCTAGTGTCTGGGCGTGGGCTGTCTTGAGGAGGTTGGGGTTTTGATTGTTATCGGGGCAAGACCGGTGGCTTTGGGTCGATCGCATCGTTGGACGCGAGATGGGCAACACAGGATAAGAGGACTGTGGCTAACTTCTATATCTCAGGAATCACTTTCGATAGCACGATAACCTCTAATATAATGTCTTGAGATGGAGTATATTCATAAATCGAGCCTAGGAAGCAGAATCTCTCGCGAAGTAACTATTGAGATCACACAACACAATCAAAACTCTACAGATTCGGTTTAATCCCCAACACGGGGTATGCAGCAACACTGGTCGTCGTCACCTGGGGACAATACGGCGCCGAGTACGTGGGTGTAGGTCCGCCCCACGGATAGCATCTGTGAAGCATTGTAAGCCGACACAGGTCCTCTTTCCCTGGATTGTGATGAATAAAAGACTGCAAGACTTACCCGCCCCATGTGAGCACGTATGTACTAGTAAACGAGGTGCACGTGGTAAAGTAATCCACACACACGGACGTGACGGCCGTCGTCGGCGTCGGGGTGGTCGTGATGTCAACCGGAGTCGAGGTGACGGTCACGGTGACGACGGGATCGTCGGACGTGAACACGGGATCCGCGGCGCCGGCCGACGTGGTGATCTCTGCCGGGGCGGTGGTGGTGTTGCTCGCCGGGCAGGGCGGCGGCGTGAAGGTCGGCCACGGCGTGCAGGCCGAGAAGCACCCGCCGTAGGTCTGGCTGCACGAGTTGATGTAGTCGGCGCAGACGGTCTGGGTGGAGCAGTCGGTGCTGGTCGGCGTGGTGATGGCGCTCGGGGGTGGTGCGATGGTGGTGGTGACGAATGTCGGCGTCACCAGGACTGGCAGGTTGGATGTATTTGTGCTGGGGCAGGGCGGCTTGGAAAACGTTGGCCAGGGTGTACACTAGAGGAAGAGTCAGAATGAAAGTATAAGTTGGGCAACCGGACATGATTAAACGTATTTGAAGTTTATTGGGCTATGGAAAGCCATGCCATGGCCGGCCATGATGAGAGGAATGCTCGAGAGATTATAACATGAAAGCTACAGAAAAGGAAGGCTCTCTTACATCCGCAAAGCATCCACCATACCAGATGCCGCACTCATTCACATAATCCGCACAAAGACTGCGCGTGCTGCAGTTGTCCACCGAGATCGGGGCGCTCGACGTCTGCAGCAGAGCCGACGAGTACGAGGCCGGGCACGGCGGGGGCGTGGGCCGGATGCCAGGGTTCCGGTCGCAGCGGTCGTAGCAGGAGCCGAACTTGACGCCGCAGGGGCTGACCCCATCGACGCAGATGGTCTCGGGGCACTTGGGCGCTTCGGCCGGGGCCGCCAGAGCACTCGCCACGAGGGCCGCCAGCGGGAGAGCTTGGTAGAGCATTACGAATATTGCAATTTTTGGGTGCTATATTTGGGTGCAGGGAGTCCTCGACCTTGTCAAGTCAAGTCGGACCCAACATGCGAAGCACTCATTACACTTATATACATTTATCTATTAGCTCGTCTAACATGGTGCTTTTGTAATGCTACGTGAGAGACGGCACTCGATATGTGAGGCCAGCAAACATTCGTCTCCTTTTTAGGTTGGGCTTCCGGATGGAGCTGAGTGATTGATGCAAGCCTGACACTTCAGAAATCTTGATTCTTTTCTTTCTCATGGTGCCTATGGCACAAGAGGTGCAACCCAGAGACACATTGTGCAACGGGTGATTCAGCCGAGGACTGGTGAGGTCTGGAGATACAATATCGAAAGGAAATCGTAGCCTTACCAATAGAGAGGCAGTATAAGCGAATCCCGCCTCGGAATTTGATCCGCGAATGTGCAATATACACGAAGAGTCCACCAGACACCTAGCCGGTAGGAAAAGGCAATGCGAGCAGGATGCTTTTTTCTCTCGTATCCACTGACACAATCAGCTCGCCAAGAAACGCCGCGTCTTGGAACTGGATGGACGAGCGGAATGGAGGTCATATTGTTGCACCAAGAGCCAACTTCGGACAGGAGCTGTTGATTTAACCTTTGAGGGGTTTCGCCCTGCTTGACATGATGTATCAATGTGACGGGAACTTTTGGCAAATTGCGGGGAGATGGGGTCCCTTTGGTGAAATCATTCATGTTGTGGCATCATCTTCACGGACTGGACCGCGGACCGACAACCGAGGGAGCTACGGCTATATTGACGTTGTCTTGGCTCGAACAGAGATGATTATGCAATCTCTACAGCTCCGGCACTTTCACAACGGTGAATGCCACCCACATGACCAGTCCTCGTCGGACGCGCACACGCACACACAGAAGACCCGCCCGAGGCTCAGTATACATACCTAAAATTCTTCTTTTGCCCATCAGTCAGATCCAAGAGATCGTTGTCGTCCGACCCCAAAGTCTCGACTGTACCAAACCTAGCATTCCTTCTTCTGTTTTCTATACGGACAACAATTTCATACATGATCATTGCAGCGATCGCGACGCTGGATCCGGCGATTAGTGCATTGTATCCCGTCTCATATCCTGGGGCCTCCGATTCGATAAAAAATTGTGGTGCGATAATGTCCCCGACACAATAGCCCACCATCAAAATGCCGTTGACGGTGACCTTCTTGGTGTGGCCAGATGTGTTAGCCATTGCCAGAGAGAAGGCTGGAGACGCCGATGTTAGTATGAAGCAAGGTGAGTCGTCTCTTATTGGACATGAGGGTGGTCTCTCCACTCACCAGCTGGGAATGCCGCGTAATAGACGTAGATGAAATGGTATGACATCAGACGGCCAATAACGTTGGATTCGGGGAGGTCTGCAAGTCCATTGGTCAGTGGTGATTGATTGGCGATGATGGCTTATCATGGCTCACACTTGACACACAATGTCCCGATCAATGGGGACAGCGAGAGAAGAACGCTGAGCTTAATGCGGACATTCTCGAAGCGCAGGCTAGGCCACGCAACCAGCACGGCAGACACCGACATCATGACACCAGTCGGCATACCCAGCAGCACTGTCTGCAGTCTGTCGAAACCCAGACTGCTTACGATTTGAGCAGAGAACACTGTCAATCCGCCATTGGCAAAGACGCAAGTCAGGACATAAACAAAAAGTGCCCACGTTCGCAAGTCCGACAACGCTTCCTTGACTTGATACCACTTGAAGACCTATGCGTTGCTCGAGGTCAGCTTTATGCACCCCCGTATGTTATAATGTCATCATGGAAGGAAACGTGCCTTGTTCTCGAGGCCTGTTTCGTTGTCCCGTGTTCTGTGTACGGCGATGTACTTTTGCCGGTCGGTCAAGAAACGCGCCGTCAGGGGACTGTCTGGAAGCCATGCCAGAATCACGAACCCCCAGAAGAACGTGAAGCCTCCGAGGACAATGAAAAGTAGTCTCCAGCTGGCTATCGTGATGTGAGCTCTGCCAATTCCATACGATATGAAACCTGTGAAGATCCAAGAAGGACTCATTAGCCTGAGCACTTTCTCCCGAGGCTGATATACTCAGCTGCTGCGACAGGCTATCGGGCCATGTTGCAAAGGTGGGAGCTCGGGGTGCTAGTACGTCCCTGTCTCCCCTGGGGAGTAACACGTACGGATGCCAATTGCGAGTACCAAAGGGCCAGCCTGATTGGCTGCTCCGATCTGCGCCACCACATGGCAGTGACAATGTACAAGCACGGCACGATGAACGCTTCGAAGAGACCCATGAGGAACCGGACTGCCATGAGGCCCCCGGCATTCTGGCAAGCGCTCATGAGCATCGTCAGGGCGGCGAGAAGCTTGGCGACTGGAAGTTTCAGAATGAGATATTGGGCCGGAACCTCACCGATCGCGAAGCCGATGTACAAGATGGATCCAACTAACCTAGTCAACCAGGATTTCCAAGTCAGCATGACCGTGTAGCCTGGGAGGGCTTGCCATTGCTACTTACTCCAACTATACTGCTGGCCCACAAAAAGAGTGCTCTGTTCCAACCAGTAGAGGGCTGCATTCGAGAAGAGATTTTTCTGTACGAGTCGTCTTTAGCTCATATATCTGCAACGTTGTTGCCGCCAATACTGGAAACTCGAAGCGCCAGGGAGGACAAGGGAACAACGACGTACGTCGAGAGCACAGATGGTTGATGTAACAAACAGCATGGGCAGCATGATCCAGTCTATCTTTCGAAGAACAGCCCTGGCCTCGGCGTCCGTGTATGATCCATATTCGTGTTGATGAAGCGCGAGGAAGTTCACGGCTACGTCAAGGCGCGCCTCATCGACTGTGCATATCTTGTGAGAGGACATGATCTCAACGTCGTCAGCTGCTCTCATCTCAATCTCGCCGCCTGAAATTGCTGTTGTCGATGTCGTTGTTTTCTGTCTGTTTCCTCGATGAAAAGAGATCCGAAGGGGTCGTGGTCTCCTATGTTTCTGGTATCAGCGACGCAGGATGTTGCTCATCTATTTGTTATGATAAAAGCTTTACAAATTTACCCTTGTCCCTCGACCGGTGCTCTACTTTATAGCCAGTCATTATCACCCGGAACGAAAGTTCCCCTTTGTTGCTGATCATGGCTGATGAACCGACAACGCATTACTCGCCGCCATCCAAACGCCCTCGGGTTCTGGTCGCGTGCCGACGCTGTAAACATAGGAAGACAAAGGTACGACTATGATTTCACCACAAGGTCACTTCGGCGTGATTGACGTTCCCAGTGCGATGGTATGGAGCCGTCATGCTCTTCCTGCCTGAGAACAGGCAATGAGTGTAAATACGTCGGCTCGGTGGGACCAACGGCCGCCGAGACCAAGATCTACGTCAAGACCCTGGAGCATCGCTTCGCAGAGCTTGAGAGCATTTTATCTGCCAACGGGAACGTCGATGTCGCCGGCGACCACTGGGAGCGAGTGCGCCCGCGGGCCGACAGCGTGGACGCCTTGTCCAGTGCCGTTTGTGATTTGTCTCTCAATGCATGTGGGTTCTACATTGGCGGCAGCTCTAGCCTTGCCATTGGCAGTTTACTGGCTTCTGTCGTGCAGCTTGGTCAGAGGTATTCCGAGGATCAGCCCGTCTCCCGCCCCCGCAGGCACCTCGCCGAGCTGGAGCCTGCCTCGGAGCCCTCGGACCAGGACAATGAATACCAGGTGCCGGATGTCACATATTTCCGCGATGAAAACCTCGACATTGTATTTGATGCCTACTTGACCTTTTTCTCGAGCCAGCTTCCCGTCATACATGATCCGGTGCTCCGAAAGTTCCATGAACGACGGACCGAGATCACAGTCCCCTTCGAAGCAAGCACACTTCATCTTGTCCACGCCATTGGTGGGCGATGTCTGGAGCTCGTCGGCACTGCTAAGAATTTCTCGTTCTCGGCAGATGAGCATTACGAAGCCGCCATGGCATGGCGCGACGTCATCATTCGCCACTGCGACCGAAGGACGGTCATCTTCCTCGCGTTGGCTGCTTCATATTGCCTGCGAGCGCCAAGAGCACCTGAGCCCTGGTAACACATCCAAGGACAAAGTTTCAGATGCTATCAAGATTGCTGATTGCATACAGGATGATGATAGGGCACGCTGTCAAACTCTGTGTCTCGTTCGGAATGCACAGGAAGTCCCATGCTCTGCAGCCTGATCCGCAGCGTGAACTAGACACGCGGGCGTTCTGGGCCTGCTACTGTCTTGACGTGGACGCCACCATAGCATCGGGACGACCCCCTTCCATTTCCAATCGCGACATTGACGTCTTGGTAAGCCTCCCGTCTTTTCTAGTACACCTATTACGTGGCAGTTGACCGTGCCACCGATTAGTTACCTTTGGATATGGAAGAATCCAGCACCTCGATTCAAGAGTTTCAAAAGGCACGAAGACGAAATGAAAATACACTGAAAAGGCCTGCAACTAGTCTCGGAAATTTTATTCTCGGCATAAAATTGAGAAGAATCGTTTCGGCGATACAGCACGAGATATACCGGGTAGACTGCAACGTCAATGCATCCCACGAGTTGTTTGAGAAGTTTCTGGAAGAGCTAAATCTTTGGAAATCGACGCCTTGTCATTGAGCAAATCGACTAATGGAACAGAATGCTCTCTGCACCAACAGACAACTTGTTCATGTTCGCCGGGCAAAAGTCCGATGCATGTGAGTCACGAGTCCCGCAGAATTTATCACACTGGAAATGGCTAGATCCTAATGAGAGTTCAGATGATACAATACTACAACGCAGTGCGACTTCTCCTGTTTCCACAGCTCACAGAGCCGGTGGTTCATACACCTCATCTCAGGCGCTGCGCCACGGCATGTATCAACATATGTCAACGCTACAAACAGGTCCACAACACAAATATCCAGATATGCTATTCTCCCCAGTCTATACAGTCCGTCTTCCTCGCGGGACTCACTCTTATCTACTGCATGTGGCTTGAGCCCCAAAGAGTGCCGTACCATGCATCGCGCAGTGCCATCACGGATTGTAGCATCATGCTCTACGTCATGTCGGAGCGCTGGCTCGAAGCACAGCGCTACCGGAACGTGTTTGAGCGCACGAGAATATCCATGTTCAAGATCCAGGAGGCGGGTCGCAGCAGCCTCGCGCGGCGCTGGACGGCATCAACAACGACGACGGGGCATCTCTTCTCGGCTGCCTGGGTGAGGAGATGGTAGCAAGTGCATCCTTCTGCATTTCCCACATTTTCCAAAGCGTTAGTGGCCACAGCGCGACGGAGGCAGCGCCCCATGCGGTCGGCGCCAGCCCTCTCCAGTGGAAGACACCACAGCCGAGCCTGCGTCAGCGGGCCAGGACGTGTTGGACACGGATAGCTCATACGAGGGACTGCTCTGGAGTATTGATTTCGGTGGCACATAGCACAGATGGGAATTACGCAGCTTTGTAAATCGGGACTCTATTTTCTCTTCTCCAAGGGTTGACAGATTGTGGCCGTGATTTCCTCGACAGAATCCCGGGAATGCCTCTCTAGATCCGTCCGTGACACGGTGCGGAAAACGTCAGCAACGCCAGCAAACAGCTCAGGGCCCCAACCGCCATGGCTCTGAAAGGTCTGCTGGATCTCCTCCATCTCCCTGATCCACCGGTACGCCTTCCGCTGTGAGCCGTTCATGCTGCTCTCGTGGATGGCTGCCACGCTCGGGAAATACTCTGCCAGATGCTTGCGCAGAGGCTCCAGGACGCCCATCTGATGCGCCGTGGTGTAGGCTTGTATAAAAATGGCGGCGTGGCCCTTGTAGATTGCGCCGAAACACATTTTCAGCCCGCTCGCGTCGCCCACTGCGCTGCCGACGTGTCGGAAATTCAGGAGCGACTGGAGCTGGCGTGTCCAGGGCTCGACGAGTTCCGGGCCTGCGATGGCGATTGACGGTCGAAACCATGTCCGGTCCTCGAGCATCTTGGGCGGAAACCCAATGATGGCCCCGTCAACAAAGGTAATCCTACTCGGCGTGATCGTGCTGTCGATCTCCTTGCACAAGTCTGGCGAGATGGCGTTCATGTCCACATATTGCAGCGGCGTTCTCGAACGGCCGTTCAGAGAAGCGTACGCGTCGGCGACTTTTCTGGCCAGAGGCAATGCCTCCGCGGGCGGAACAATGGAGAGGAAGATAGACGCCGCCTCGAGCATTTCCGCAAACGGCAGCACTTTGACATTGAGCGATCTCGCCCTCTCCCGCGTCTTGTCGCTGCGGCCGTCCAGATTCGTGACCACGGGATAAGAATACAGCGTCAGGAGCGATGCGATGCCGGCGCCCATCTCGCCAAAGGACATGATGGCTACGGTGGGCTTCCTCTGCGTGCTAGAGCTTTCGTCATTCTCGAGGGGTGGCAACGGACTCGTCTCGACGCCAAGAAAAGTCTGGTCGTGGGCCGTCATGTCCGAGACGTTTGCAGCAGATGGAACAGCCACGGGCAATCTCTAGGAGACAAGTAACCGGAGCTCAGTAATGGCACCGGGGCGGCAGGTTGTTTGATATTGCGGTGGCACCAAGACCGCAATCTAGAAACTCAGCAGCTGTTTTGCCGCATAAATACATGGTCCCGAAGATGTCAGTTTAAGGCTTCCGAGAGACGGATGAATACAAACGCGCTGTGAATTCCCAGTCCATCTGTATAGCATGTCTGCCACCATCTATGCGATGCTACAAGAATGTGCGAGTCGGAATCGTCAGTCGGAATGGCAAGCCGAAACTCTCAGCTATAACTTTTGGTAGAGAGTGTAGCCCATATGGCATCCATGAAGCATTAGGCTGACTATACCGTGCAGTCCCGCCGCTCGAGACGAACGTGTGTCCTTGCTCCAGTTCACTTCCGATGAGCTCCTATTAGCCCAAGATATGGCTGCAGATCACTAAGAATGTATGACTGAGCTCTCTTTTCGTACTACCAATCGGATGTGTCTATCTAGATGATGATGATGATGCTATCTGCTGTGCTCTTTTGTGCAATTTCCGCAACCATCATCTCTGCGCCAAATATGCAAGTTTATCTTGTATCGCGCATGCTCGTTTCTATTCACGGAATACCTTGCCTGGTCGTTGGCTCCGCCATTATCGGCGAAGCTCATACCTTGTCAAAGCGAGTTGATGTTCGCTGCTCCTCGTGTGTCCGCTCCGGTGCCGGCAACAGGGAGGATCGATGCCCGTTGCGGAGTGTCAGCAGGACTGCTGGTCGAAAGAGGGGGCAGCTTGCATCCAACCTGTGAAAACAATGATCATGCAGTCTAGATATTTCCAGTATTATAGAAAATCATAATGCCCGAATAGACTCATATCACCCAAGTTCCATGTATGTCGCCGCAGGAACGTAGGCGGAAGTAGATTCCGAGAGATATCCATCTCCACCCACCTCTCGGGATCCGGCGCCGGGAGATCTTCTGACCATACTTTATGCAAGCTAATCCGGGCCTCACACTTCCTTATCGCATTGAAAGTGTATACTCTATCAGAAGCTATGTTAATTATGATAAGACAATTAGAAGAGGGGTGACGTCGGAGGGGTTGTCGCATAGTGGTTCGCGAGTTCCGATGCCATGATCTTCATGGCGTATAAGCCAACTGCTTTTACCAGAGTCGTTCATGACCTACCTAGGCTCCAGATCTTATTTCCATTGACCGCTTGAATCACCAGAAAACACTTGAAAGAGTTTCGAGGCCATGGCTTGCAATGTTGTTCGTCGTGTGCCTCTCCAGGGCCTCACCAACGCGCCGGGCATGTCGTCAATGAGGTCGGCGGCTGCCCGTTGGAGCAATGATCACTCCAGACGAGGAAGCGTTCGAAGTCTGAACACGACGTCGAAAACATTACCGCCTCTATCCATAATGCCCATGTCGCTGCTTCTTCGCTCCTACTTCCTCACCTCTGTTCTTGCGTCGCCACGAATCCTCAAGCTATGTCTACCATTGATGAACAAAATGGCCAACTCAAAATCCGCCTTTCTCAATCCAGATCGAAACCCGCTGCTGCATATCCTGGTGAGGAAATTCTGCTTCGATCACTTCACCGCCGGTGCGACGGAGAACGAGGTCAGACAAACGATCGACCGCGTAAAGAGCCTCGGGTTTAGAGGCGTGATTCTTGGCTACGCCAAAGAGGTCAACGTCACCGGCGGCGAGACTGACCTTGGCGTCTCCAAGTCTGCCGACGGAGACTTTGATGCTGAATGTGTCAGGGCATGGAGAGACGGGACAATGAACACCTTGAGCCTGATTGGACCGGGAGACTTTTTGGCTGTCAAGTAAGTAGTACCTTTACATCCCTCTCCTCCTTGGTCACACCGTCCTCCACGCCATACGTCTGTTTCAAGACTGAACCCCTCCGGTGGACAGGTTCTCGGGCGCCGGCAAAGCCACGCTAGACGCACTGGCACAAGGAGGCGAGCCGCCGCAGAACATGTGGGAGGCCATGCTAGAAATCTGCGACGCGACCGCGAAGCGAGGCAGCCGGCTCTGGATCGACGCCGAGCAGCAGGACCTCCAGCCCACGATCGACAAGTGGACGCAGCAGCTGATGCGGAGGTACAACCGGGGCGACAAGGCCCTGATCTACGCGACCATGCAGGCCTACCTGAAGCACACGGAGGCCAACATTGGCCGACACCTCGCGCTAGCCCAGGCCGAGGGCTGGATCTTCGGCGTCAAGCTCGTGCGCGGCGCCTACATCGCGACAGAGCGGCGCGGCCTGATCCACGACACGATCGAGGACACCCACGCCGCGTATGACATGGTCGTCGGGAACATGCTCCGGCGGGAATACCCTGGGGTGCCCACCGACAAGCCCTACCCGCGCTCCGAGCTGTTCCTCGCCACGCACAACGACGGCAGCATCAGGCAGGCGTGGTCTCTGCAGCAGTCGCTCCTGGGCGCCGGCAGGCCGACCGTCGAGCTCGGCTTCGGCCAGCTCCAGGGCATGGCCGACGAGGTCGGCTGCAGCCTGGTGCAGCTGTGTCGGGAGGGCAGGGCCGCCGAGGACGACGGGACCCGGGCCCTGAGGGCCACAAAGGATGCCCGGCTAGTCGCTACGCCGAACGCTTTCAAGTGTCTCACATGGGGGACTACGCGCGAGTGTCTGCAGTACCTTCTGCGGCGGGTGCGCGAGAACGCCGATGCGTTTGGGCGGACCAAGTACTGGGCTGCGAGTTTTCTGAACGAGATATTGCGGAGGCTTGCGAGACCCTTCTCCCCGAAGGCCAAGGAGAGCTCACAACGAGCCATTAGTAGATAGCGTATTGAGACCAGATTGCACAACGAGTCTACCTAACTATTCACTAGACGAGTTTTGTTAGCTGCCCGTCGCTTTTCATTTTCTGTAATCTTTCGAATATGTTCTGCTGCATCTTGTAGTGCGACATCGCCAATGATCATAATCAGTGCTCTTCCGACATATTTCCGAGAGGATTGGGTGATGCGCAAGATACAGACAAGTCTGGAGGCAATTTCAACATGATCATCAGATGATATCATTTTCCGAAATGATTCAGGATTAATTTATGATCGAGTGATGCATCATTATATTGTCTCTCTATACCTAGTCATCGACGGAGTAGCAGAAACTCGTCAAAAATATATAAAATTTCGAGTCTTACTAGCTTTTGTTGCCGAGGAACTTCTTTAGACCTTTCTCTTCGTTCTTCAACTCGTTGGCCAAAGCAGGGCGAGGAAGCTCGAACGTCTCCCGCACCCGAGCATACGATATACCTCCGAGCTGCACAACAGGGCGCAAGACCTCGAGATCCACGTTCTCTTGGGCCTTGTCTAACGCGTCCTCACGGACCCAGAACCTCTTGGCCTCGATGATGGCCAGCGCGCCGGCTGGTTTGCCCTGCTCCGCATGGCCGTGATAGTCCAGGCTCTTCATCTCGAGCAGCTTTCCCTCGATGGAAAATACGGCCTCCTGGACTCTCTTCGGGGCCACGGTGGAGGAATCCCGAGGCGTCAGACCGGAAAGCTCCCACTCGGAAGTGCCATGAGGCACGTCGAGGGAGGTGGCGTTGGCGGCCTCGACAAAGTGGTCGGACAGAATGTTGATGACACACTCTCCCGTCTCGACCAGGTTCTTGTGCGTGTCTTTTGGTCGGTCCGGGCGCGCGGAGAATCCGATAACGAGGATGACGGGATCATGGTCGACGACCTGGAAATAACTAAATGGTGCTAGATTTGGGACTCCGTCCTTTGATAGCGTGCTGACGAAGCTGACGGGCCGTGGGATTGCAGAGACGAGAAGTTTGTAATTTGCAATCATTGATCGACCCTCTGCTGTCGGATCTACTTGGATATGGGACTTGCCAACGGACGTGGCATCCGTCGAGCCCTCGCCATACTTCCAGTCCGGGCTTGGGGTCTGGGTGACGACAATGTCCAATTTGGGGTCGAATTTCTCCCGGTTTGCCTCGATTTTTCGAAATTGCTCCAAAGTTGGCACAAGCAGGAAAGGATTCGCAGCAGGCGCCTTGGTGCTCTGCATTCGTGAGACCGAGAAGGGTGACAGCAGACTGTGGCGTAGAAGTTGTTTCCGGAACGTGGCTGCAGAGCTGGGCTTGACTCGGAAGTTCTTCATCGTGGAAGACCCCGAAGAATTGTTGGTGCAATGGAGAAGAAGAAGAAGAAAAGCAGAGGCTGGCCTGCACGCTGAAATGCATCAATTGGGTACGCGGTGTCCGAGGACTGACGAGTCTATGAACTGTTGTTCATGTTCATCTTGGCCCGACGCCGCTTCGGGATCTCTGATTAGCAAGTTTTAGCGCCCCTGTGCACGAATGGGTCGACTCGGAGCGAGATTTCGGAATGGCGCTCCGAGCGAACGAGCGAGCGCGGCAGCCAAAATTACTCGCGATCATCACCCCACACCCACGCGAACGGGTCCAGCTCCGAGGGGGGTAGATAGTCGGGAAAGCTGCAGTTGAGGAATTCTAATGCTGACTCAAATACGACATGTTGCTCCGAGACGGGCCCACCATTGATATCGTGTCTGGCAACGCTTGCTGTCGTGGACACAGGACCATGCGGGCCAGCTGGCGCATCCGTCTCTTCATGGACGTCGGCGGCAGCACGCACGCGTTGTCGGAAGTTGTCAATCTCGACAAGGTCCTGCTTGTACGGCCCAACTATGACGCATTCCCTCAGAGCCATGTCATCCATGATCTTAAATGTCTTGCTCGGGTCCCAGGATTGACTGCTGGGGAGGAGCACGTCCACGAGGATAAGCACAACTGCACTTGCAAATAGCGCGTCCAAGTCGAATGGTAAGAGAAGATCTGGGACTTTTCAGCTGGATGGAGCAAGGAAATCACGGGAATACGGCATCATGACACTTACCTATGATTTTGTGCTCACTCAGCTGATGGACGATCGCTTGAATATTCAAGGCCGCCTCGGTGCACAAGCCGAGGAGATGGCGAACTGCGTCAGAGACGTTGCTGTTGTGGCCATGCCCAACTTTTTGCTCAAATATAAAAAACAAGACGGGGCGGATAGTCATGACAGTGCACTGCAGCATGATTAGTTCTCCGCCATCACACAGAGGACCAGGGCACATAAAGAGTATTTACCAGATAGTGTAGCACATGTAGTGAGGCCACGGCTCTAGTTTCATGGACGACCAATGTTGAAAAGTTCAGCTTGAGGTTCTCTTGCAACATCTTGGAGCCGTCTGATTGTCGCTTCAACACCGACTGAATAGCATGAACAAATTTTGATCCCAGCTGTCGCGCCGCCCCCGGGCCATATATGACTAATGCAAACATCAATATCGCGGACCTACCAAGAATGAGGAGACAGACCTTGCAAAACGTCACCAAGCTGTGAAGACAAGTCAATGTGAAAAGCCATGATCATCTCGGATGTATTCGTCGCCGTTACGAGAGAGGGTCTGGTCAAGCCGATGTCTTCGTCGTGTAGTCTGGGTGGCACTCCGATAAGGCTGGACAATTTGCGGTCCAACACGTAGGCAGTCCAGAAGAGCTTGGATCGGTGCGTAAACTCGGCATGGCTGATCCTCGACGCGTCATGTTTTCGATTGAGACCTAGCGCCAGGCACATGCCAATTGCATCTCCCAGCTACGACAATTAGCACTTTACAAATGCGAATAATGTAATTTAGACAAGACGGACATATCCGTAAGCAGCCCGCCGCATATCCATCATCTGGAGAAACAAGGCCGATGCGCATAGGATCTCAATTGAGAGTATGGGTTCCTCGTAGAGAAAATAGATGCTCGGAATAGCTTGGACCGCACGGGCAAAATAAACGTGCCCTGATGGTCCTGATGGACCAGGTTCGCGACTAGCAATAGACTTTCCGAGGCCTAAAACGATCAGCACCTGAATCAGCCAAGGGTCAGTCGATGCGGATGCCTCGGTATCTCGATTCTTGGAGAAATCCCGAAACTTTTTCAGAAACTCGGTCTTGTCGAATAGATAGTACATGGAACCTAGAGAATAAGAGATTATGCTCAACAGATATTCGCCATATTCCACTGACGGTATATCGACGTTGTTGAGATCCACCGGTATCCGTTTCAATGGAACGCCGTAGGCACCGTCTCTGATTATGGATCTGTCATGCAGTTCAGGGCCATTCCCAGTGTCCCTGATGAGCTCCCGCACGCGGCGACTAAATGACCAGGAAGAGCTGTGGCCCAGTTGTCCTACCGGTCTATCAGTCAAATTCCGGCAAAGTAGATGTTAACATGGGCTCGAACACACTGTATTCATCCGCAGCTGTGACTTGAGAGTCGAGGCCAGCTGATTCGAGTGTGAGAGGATGCAGACTTGGGGGCACCGCAGCTGGGGAAACCGCAGCTCGGGGCGCGGAGAGTGTTCGGTGGTCGGGCTGAAGACCTTGACCCGGTGCTGGAAGCTCCTCTGCATTTCCGACCTGTCCTGTGATGGCTTGCGAGCGACTCACTCGGCCACCGGAATGAGCAAGAGAGAGCACCGAATTGGCAGAGGCCGAGGGACGCTCAGATGCCCTTGACGGCGTTCTGTGCTGGGGGGATTGCCTGGGTGACACTCGGTTTTCGAGGTCACGCAGATATCTGCCAAAGATTTAGCTGAACGGTCTCATTCAGTGCATGTTCAGATGTATCATACATCCCATCATCTATGCTTACTCTTCCGAAATGGTTACTTTCTTGAGTTTTGCCTCGAACGTGCAGATCATGTTCTTTGAAAGACACCTCTGGCACGGATCATCACCGCTACATTTGAGCTTGTGCTGTCTGCAATTGATGCAGCTATGTACGTCCAAGCATTAGTTGCGGATGCATAGGCGCAGGCTGCACAGTAGATTAGGTAGATAGTACGAACGCGTTCATAGTCTTTCTCCTCTTCCGGGAAGAGCCCGAGCTGTGATCGTCACTCATGGTGGTCGTCGATACGTGCTTGAACGGAGAAACAAGTGTACAAATAAAATTGGCCAGACGTGGCTGACCCTCGAAAGGGTAGATGCTGAAGTCAAGAAGTTGAAGAGGGCTGGCACGGAGCGTACCTGGTACTAAGTATCTAACCTATTTGACATGGGTAGAACCAGCAGCTGGTGATCGGCTCCGCCAGCCGACATCTTTTGAGCACCACTCGGCGGACATTGGTGGGATTCGGGAACACGCGCGCTACTTGAATTGAAATGTCTACGAAGTAGGTACGTCTTTCAAGAAATTAATTGTGTCCTTCATTTGGAGAGCGCATAAACCTCATCTAAGCTTCATTGCTTGGATATTCAAAGTCCGGCGTCCCCTCGAAATCCTCCTTGATCGCGCGGACACTCGTGAACCGGCTCAGCACGTTGACAGACCCGACCTTGTCGTTTGTACCGCTGCCGCGCATACCTCCGAACGGCTGCTGTCCCACGACCGAGCCGGTGCTCTTGGTGTTGATGTAGAAGTTGCCTGCAGAGTTGCGAAGCGTATCCTCCGCGTACCGGATGGCCGCGGCGTCGCGGGCGAAGATGCTTCCCGTCAGTGCGTACGGCGCCGTCGAGTCGATGACCTGCGCGATATCGGCCCATTCGCTGTCGGGATAGACATAGACGGCCGTCAGCGGTCCGAACAGCTCCTTCTGCATGATCTCGTGGTGCGGGTTGCTCGTCTGGTAAATGGTGGGCTGGACAAAGTATCCAGTTTCCTTGGAAGCCTTTCCTCCGCATAGTAATGTAAGTTTGGGATCCGTCTTGGCCTTCTCGATCACGCCAGCGAGCTTGTCGAAAGATTGTTCGTGAATGACGGGGTTCACAAAATTGGTAACGTCCTCTGGACTGCCGACCTTGACGGTCGCCATCTTGGCCAACAGGTTCTCTTTGAACGCCGGCCAGATGGACTCGGGAACATACAGTCGAGATGCGGCAGAGCATTTTTGCCCTTGGAACTCGAACGCGCTGCGGATTGTGCAGTTGACTGCGTTTTCAATGTCTGCGGATTTATGCACGAGGTGGAAGTTCTTTCCTCCCGTCTCACCCACGATCCTCGGGAAATTCAGGAACTTGTCCTCTCCAGTAGCCTTACCGATGCGCGCCGTCAGCTGCTTGAAGACGGCACTCGATCCGGTAAAGTTGAGTCCCGCAAAGGCTCGGTTCTCAAGCACCGTCGAGGTAATGGCTTCTGCGTCTCCCGCGACAAATTGGAGGACGTTCTCGGGCAGGCCAGCCTCAACCATGATCTTGTAAAGCAGCCAGGAGCTGTGGAAGGCTGATGGAGATGGCTTCCAGATAACGACGTTACCCATGAGCAACGGTCCACAGGCGAGCGTCGCCGCTAGGGCTGTGAAGTTGAATGGCGAGATGGCGTAGACGAAGCCCTCCAAAGGTCGATACTCAAGACGGTTCCACTATGGCAGGGGGGTTGATCGTCAGAAGGAATTCGAACCGAATGTGCGGATAAGGTAACTTACCATGCCGCTGGGGTTCACAGCAGGCTGTTGTTTGAACAGATCCATGGCGCACTGGACGTTGAAGCGAAGGAGATCGCACGTCTCAGCAGCAGCATCAATCTCGGCTTGCCATATGTTTTTACCCTGGCCGACCATGGTGGCGGCCATGAGGGCGTGTCGATACTTGCCTGCCACAAGCGCAGCCGCGCGCATAAAGATGGCGGCACGGTCTTCGAATGGCGTGTTTTCCCATGCAGATTTCGCCTGCAGGGCACTTTCTATCGCATTTTGCACATCGGCAGGAGTGCTAGGGATATAGTCGGCCACGACCTGCTTGTGGTTTGCAGGATTCACTTGTTGAATGGACTTGGTGCCAGCACCCTATGAACTGGGTCAGTATGACGACAGATATGGTCATGAGCTTGCTCTGGATCCAACTTTACCTTGCCACTGTGCTTCAGGGAAACGTTTACAGGCAGCGACGATACCAGCTCTCCGTAAGCTTTCATGACATCGCCACGACTGGACGATCCCTTCTCGTAGCTTGGCTGTAGCGCGTCGCGTTAATAACTGTTCGATTCTCTCCAAAACCGGGCAGGTAAATCTCAGTCTACTTACACTGGGCTCATTTTGAAAGAACGGTTTGGCATAACTCGACAAGGCCCTCCTAGAGTCCAATAATAGCCTTCCGGGTTGAAGTCTTGTATGCTTGAACACGGATGAAATTGCCATCACGAAGGAAGGTGGAATATGTCCACAACAGAGCCGTATCTTAAAGTTCGGTTCGCCTTGAAATACAAAAGTAAATATGGGAACTTGAGATGGTACGAGAGATTTATAGCTTCAAAGGAACATCTCACATGGTCATCGAGATAGAATTGTGCCAAATAAATAGACTGGATGCAACCATTTTTTTCATATGGGTGCCCTTTCCTTGGAGATCATACCTCCGACTGGGCCTATTGGATGTTGGCGCAAATCCGTGGGGGAAGACCATAGGTACTCGGGATCTAGATACCTACATGTAGCGGCTTGGAATCCCGAGAGTCCCGCTCGGAATGCCGATCCGCTGGCTATCATCAAACACCGAATTGGTCCTCGACACATGCGATTTGGCCAAGATAGAATACGACGATCAGACACTGTTCACGCATCAAGTGTGAGTTTGCTTATCCGCAACTTTGGACATTTCAGCGGCCGGTCCTGCGCCGACATCCATTTTCCACCTCCGGGACGAGATCGCGATACCCGCCTTGGACGACCCAGGTTACGTTGCTATGCTTTACTGCGACATCGCAGATTTCGAATTCTCGACAAAATCGCGCTCGTTGCTCCGACCCAACCTAAATATACTCGTAAGCTGCAGCTTTACAACCATGTTCTCACGTGCCAGTACGTCGCTTGTCCGTTGTGCGAGCCAAATGGTATCGTCGTCTACTGCGCAAAGCAGTGCAGCACTACGGACCCGGAGCATCGCATCACAGATGCAACCGCTCAGGATGCATTCCACCATTCGGACTATACTCACCGACAAGAGCTATGCCCGTAAGTCTACAGACTATAAATCAATGCAGCTGTGCCCCCTTTCATCGTGTGCTCGGCTGACCTCACCCTTCACTGCAGCGATCTCCCATTACGTACGTCTTTCTCGTTTGGCATGTCCTCCTTTTTCGTCCGGGCAGTCTGATTGACATGTAATGGTCTTACTCTAGTCGCAGGCATTCGCTGCCAATGGCCAGGTCTGGGTGGCTGGACAGGTAGCCGCTGATCCCGAAGGCAACCTGATCAAAGGCTCCGTGACCGAGCAGGCGCACCAGATCTGCAAAAACATAAGCGAAATCCTCAAGGAGGCTAACTCGAGTTTGGAGAAGGTTGTCAAAGTCACGGTAAGCAACGAGTGTGTTGAAAGGCATCCTCTACCCCGATCCAAGTCACTATGTACCCTCCTTCCACCAGGGCGCACGGCCAGGGCAACGCATGTGTTCACGCGATACCCATGTACTGATCTTCCTTTTGAATGTGCGCAGGTATACGTCAGTGACTTTTCGATTCTCCCAGAGTTCAACAGTGTATACAACGACTACTTCCCGCAAAAGCCCCCGCGCACGTCCATGGAAGTCTCCAGGCTGCCGCTCGACGTGCAAATCGAAGTCGACGTCAATGCCGTCATTTAGCATAGCCAAAGAAATGATAGACTGAAATTATTGACGCTACAAGTATATGCATAGTGATACGATCAAGTTCAATTTATGTCGAGGACGGCATAGGGCGTGACCACGACCTCGCCACTGATGCCGCAATCTTGCATGTCCGGAAGCATATCGAGACCGTGAGAAGGCCCCTTGCCGGCTGTCTCGACTTGGTCCCAGTACGCACGGGCGCTGTTCCACAAGGTCGACGCCACCCTCAGCGTCAAGGAGTTCGTCCCATTCACGAGGAACGGCGACACGTCGAGGCGCGGGTTCGTGATGTCGAACGCCGGCAACGGTTGCCCGTTCAGGACCCCCGTGAGACCGTGTTCCACTGCCGGGAGGGAGAGATAGGCTCCGCGCGCCGCCCCGATATCGTTGGTCCAGTCAAAATCGGCAGTGTAGAACCCGATGCCGGACATGTTTGTCAATCCGAGGTCGCTCCAGGACGAAAGCACCGGCCCCTCGATGTCCATGGTGAGGTTCACCTTCTTGGCGTCCGGGTCCAGGTCGTACAGATTGTCTGGGGGAAGCCATTGTTCGACGACCAGTTTCCAGTCCTTGATGCTGTAAGCCGCGTCGATTTCGGGAGCTCCGAGGTCCACGGTCTTGCCGGAAGACAACACCAATGATGATGACGACTGGGAATAAGCGACTCTGGCTCTTGCGACGGAATTGGCTACGACCTCCAAGTCTAGGACGGATGCTGTGCGTGAGGTGACATGTGTCTCCCGCGGCTCGCTGGCGTTGAGCTTGATGATGGTGGTCTCGAGATTCTGCAGAGCTAGCGGTACGGTCATGTTATTACCCTGCCGAGTATATTCGCCAACGCGAGACTCGCCGCCGGTCCAGGCGTTCAGTAGATAGGCCGATCCCGAAGCCTTGAAAGTAATGGTCCCCGTGCTATAACCACCCTCGTTTCAGACGAAGATGTAGACATCGCCGTTGGTCAGCTCCCGCCATCTAGTATACCATGTCCCGTTGGGGTCAATGCGCGACCTTGGTACGATGCCTAATGACGCGATTGACGCAGCTAGGTCTTGGTAGGGTACCTGGTGGACATTCTCTGTACTAATGAGAGATTCAAGGGTCGCGTTTGCAGCGTTAATGGCTGTCGTGTCTGCGGTGGCATAGCTGTAGGTCATTGGTCCGCTAATAACGACGGGCAAGCCTGCCTCGGCATAGTGAGCCACATGATCGATGCCTTTGGGCGTCAAAGTACTGTTCCCGCGAATCACCAAAACTCTGAACGACTGTGCTGTTGGGGCAAGTGTGGAATTGATCACGTTGGCTTCCAGGAGAGCCAGATTATCCGGAGAGAGATACTCATAAGCGTATCCAGCCGCCCTCGGATCCGGCGGCTGGTACAATGCAGACGGGAATGCGCTTTGCGGAGTCTGTTTGTCCCAAAAGACCACGTCCACCTTTGGCATGCCACTCTGTAACACCCAACTGAACTCTGCCAAGGTAGGCCAAGGCTTCAGGGCATCCGACGTCCCAGCTGGGGTGATGTCTGGAATGCTCAGGATAGTCGTATCCGTGAGTCGTGTAGCCCGGCCAGGTCGTCCCAGTAAAGTTGTGCGAATATGTCGCCCCGTGTATGACGACTTGGTTCACGCCACCAACAAAGGCTCGTTTGGCGTCGAGCAGCAGTCTGCTTCACGACTGCGAGAACGACAATTCGTAGTCGGCTCCAAGCTCGATGGAGATGACTTGGATTCTGGATAGATCCGCCGGGCCCGAGTATTGGAGAAAACCGTCAATGTTGTTGCCAAAAGAGAGAGTTTGGGTTTCGGGCACGTCAGCCACTGGGACTGCCCGCAACATATCCATGGGGAGATTATAGCCTATCTGGTCGGAGAGCTGGAGCCCAAGAGAGTTGGTAAAGTTTACCAGGTGATTGTAATAAGCTTCAAGGCCGACATTCAACGTTGACAAAAAGTCGCTCACGACTCCCGTATTGAACGCCGCAACATCAGCCACTATCCTCGACCTCGGACTGCTCGCTTGGTATCCGCCAACAGATTGGCTGAGAGGAAGAAAAGGAATGATTGAGTACTTTGGTACAAGTTAGATCATGTCATCTATTGCGAGACTGCCATGCTACTTACACCGTGCTGTGCTTTGAACTGATCCTCCAATCCCGGGGTCCAGTAGACGGCCGAAGGTATCTCGACGCTGTCTTCCCATAGATAATGGCCGACTTGTTGTATGAGCTCCTTGGCGCCATCGATGAAGATGTACTCCTCCAAGAAGTCGAATATATTGTGATCATATTTGCCTGGTTGCCAATTCGCTGCACTCGTGTTGAGGAAATTCCAAGTCTATTCTGCAGGATCAAACTGCCACGACCAAATACCACTTGCTTCTTAAATTCCGCCCTTACGTTCAAAATGGGCAAACTACTCGTCCTTTCCGGCGCCCATGTCCGAACGATGCTGCTGTCTCTGAATAAGGAGAAGGTGCAGCGAATCGCCAACCGTCTGAGCGAGTCTCTGAAGGATTACTCCTCGGGCGATGCAGCATGCGCCGGGGCGGCAGCACAACAAGCACCCCGGACTGTGCGCACCCGGTCCGACGGCGTGGTGAACCTGTTCATGCCGGCCATGTCCAGCACCGCCATGGCGAGCAAGCTTCTCGGCGTCCTGTCTGCTACCACGGCGCCCTCGTCCGGCGCTCCGCAGAGAACCGTACCGCGGGGCGCCATGCTCGTCCTGCGTCCGGACGGCGACCCATTGGCCGTCTTTGGCGCGGAGGAGCTGACGGCGTTCCGGACCGCGCTGGGGGCGCTGCTGTTGTTTCCACGCCGAAAGCACGTCCGGAACATTCTAGTGTTTGGCGCCGGCAAGCAGGCCATTTGGCATATCCGGCTCGCCTTGATGCTGCGCGGATCGACGTCCGCTCCATCACCGTCGTCAACCGGTCGCCCGCCCGCACGACGGCGATGCTGGCGGAGCTGGACAAGGACGACCGGTCCAAGTGGTCGGTCCATGAGTCTCTCGAGATCAAAGCCGGGGCAAGGGCTTGGACCCGGGCAGCCCGGCTCACGGCGCCAAGGTTGAGGAGCTGGTAGAGGCTGCCGATGTCATTTTCTGCACTACGCCTTCGACCGCGCCTCTGTTCGGGGCGGAGCTGTTGACGAGATCCGCAAAGGGCGTTACGTCACGGCGATTGGTTCTTACAAGCCACATATGAACCAGCTGGACCCCGAGGTGATCAAATTTGCGACCGCAGGCGGCAGGTCGGTCTTTGTAGACAGCCGCGAGGGCGCGCTAGAAGAATCGGGCGAGATCATCGACGCTGGAATCGGTGGTGGTCAGCTCGCTGAGCTTGGTGAGCTTTTTGGCGGGCAAGGTATCACCAGTGACAATGCCTCCCTTGAATCCTGGCTGGAAGAAGGCTTTCTCTTGTACAAAGGGGTGGGATCCGGCGTCATGGATGTTTCGGTTGCGGAAATGTTGGTTTTGCTTGCACATGAGACAGCATCCGGAGTCTTGGTTGACGGGTTTTAAAGGTTCATTTTGCAAATATATTAGATTCCTCCTCATCGTCCTGGTAGTCTGTTGCGCCATTTATCGCATAAAATCATGGTCACCACGTGATGCTATACCCGTACTCGACCCGTAGTAAATGATTACGTCGCCTGCGATTCAGAGATCCAAGGCTATCGCCAACAAATGACCCTTCGATAAGTACAATGACTATCGTAGATATATATTCAGCTTCGCACTGATAGCTCCCTTGGGCGAGAAGTATCAGCGCAAAAACTGGGCCAGCACAATCTTTCTGGCTTCCAAGTAGATGGCTTCGGGTTCTCAACTCGACCTGGAATCCGACAATTATGTGGTCTCTGATAGCTGCTCATGTTATCATTCGCAGGACCCTTGTTTGCTGCTCTGCTCCAAGCTTGGCCGTTGAGATAGGACGTGTTAGGGGTGCTTGAATTACCGGAGCTTGAGCTGGTAAAGTTGAGGGACCGAGAAGCAGAACAGGAGTAGCTTGCTGCATAAAAGCCCATGATGATCACCGCGAGCTCAATAGAGGTCAGTTTTAGATAGAAAATCACTTTCTAAATCAAACATTTCTTTGATACGGTTAACGAGCCCAAGTTGCAAGGCCACGGATCGATGGCCGGGGATGTGGAGGAAGGCCGTATCCTTGAGGTCACAGCAAACGGAAGGAATACCGAAACCCATCGTGGACTGAAAAGTCGACATATTCAGCTAATTGCTATTGGTACGCAGCCCCTATCCTATTTCAGACTGATCCTTTTTATTTATTGTAATGATAGGTGGCACTATTGGCACAGGACTCTTTGTCGGATCCGGGAACATTTTAGCAGCCGCAGGACCAGGTTTGTGTCAGTATTCTTTTCTGATTTGAGGATGACTCTTATGATGGTTTAATCAAATGTAGCTGGCATGCTCATTGCATATATTTGGGTGTCAACCCTAGTGCGGTTCATCTCCCTCGACCTCGGCGAAATGACTGCGTACATGCCGATCAAAGGACTCTCCGTGCCTTATATGATCAAGCGTTTTGTGGAACCGAGCCTTTCCTTTGCAATTGGTAAGTTCTAGATTACCATTCAAAATAAGTTTGTCTGCAGCTTTCTAACTTTCATCGTACACATACAGGATGGAATTACTGGTGAGATCATGATCTATTCTTTTCCACCTCTGTGACGAACTTGGCTCTAACCACAATGACAGGATCGCTTTTGGAATTACCATGGGAGCTGAAGCGACAGCGGCAGCTCTCGTTATCGAATACTGGGGCTCTCCGGTCAATTCAGCTGTATGGATTGCCATTGTACTCGCTGGTAAGACCTCATCAAATCTCTAATACCTACAAGTCATGATACTCATCGCGCAGTCTGTCTCTTACTTAACATGACGGCCGTTTCCGTGTTTGGAGAAGCCGGGTTCTGGTTTGCGTCGATCAAAATTCTCGCTATAATCGGCCTCATCATACTCGGTATTGTCTTATTCTTCGGCGGTGGACCTAATCATGATCCATTGTACTTCCGATACTGGTCCCACCCCGGGACCTTCAACACGTACCTCGTGGGCGGCGAGACGGGTCGATTCCTCGGCGTCTGGTATGCTACGATCCGAGCGGCTTTTTCGTTCATTCTATCCCCCGAGCTACTCACCATGACAGCAGGTGAGTGCGAGGCCCCGCGGCGCAACATTCCCAAGGCGTCCAGGCGCTTCATCTATCGACTGCTCGCATTTTATGTCCTCGGCACGCTCGTCATTGGGGTCACGATCCGGTTTGATGATGGCGCATTGCTGAACGCCATCAACCAGAGCGCTTCGAATGCCGCGGCCAGTCCCTACGTGATAGCTATCCAGAACGCGGGCATACCCGTCCTCAATCATATCATGAACGCTGTCATCCTGACCTCAGCCTGGTCATCCGGCAATTCATTTCTGTATGCCGCTTCGAGAATGCTCTATGGGATGGCCTGCAGCGGCGATGCCCCCAAGATATTCTCTCGGTGCGCAAAGAGCGGCGTGCCGTGTTATGCGGTCCTGGCCAGTTTCTGCCTTGGCTTTCTCGCCTTCTTGAACGTGTCCAACGCGGGCGGCCAAGTTTTCAACTGGCTCACCAGCATCGTCGTTGGAAACGGCTTCATCTCCTGGATCGCCATCCTGATCACTTATCTCGTACGTCCTTGGTTTGTCCGCTCCTTCACGATCTTGCAAGGTGATTGACCATACTGAAGTCTTGCTTGTCTATTCAGAGGTTTCGCAAGGCTGCCATACTCCATGGAGTCCACAAGGACTTGCCTTTTAAAAGTCCTCTGCAGCCATACGAGACATATTTTACGCTCTTTTTCATTACAATATTGCTCCTCACTAACGGGTTCTCCTGCTTCTTCGCCGGAAATTTCACTGCATCCAGCTTTCTCACCTCATATATTTCGATCCCGATCTTCTCTGTGTTGTATATTGGCCACAAGGTTGTCAGACGAACCCCTATGTGCTTGCCAGTAGATCATATCGACTTGCACAGTGGACTGGAGGAAGTTGAGAGAGTTACTGAGATGGATGCAGAACCTGCACCGAAAGGGCTCATCCACCGAGTCTGGCTCTGGATCGCGTGATTGGGCTGGTGGATATATAGTAACCTGCACCCAAAATACCAAATTCGGATGGGAGCCATTAATTTGATCTCTTGGCAGATTGCGGGGAATAGGTCTCGCTGAAAATGGAACACCCTGGACCTGTCATCGAGGGACTACACGCTCATGGACTTTTCCGTGACTCGGATATTGGTTATGAGCTGTATCTTATTAATTGTGCGGCGTGGTGAGCGGTATCGTGTGCGAGACCTGGGGCGTGTGTAAAATCAAGGCATGTTCGTTCAGCCGTGAAAATAGACTGCTGCCGTTTCTGAGGCACTCATCTAACCCAGGGCATCAATGCCACAAGCAAAATCCAAAAGTCATCACATGATTTGGAGCAGAACACGGCTCGTGTGACTATCGTCTACTTGCTGCGGCAGTGAGAGCCGAGAGCCGGATTCGAGCGGGGGGAACTCTTATCCAAGGCGACAGAACAAGATAATGTCTCTGTGGTTCCTTCTTGACTTGCCGTCTTGCGTTTCTTTTCGACATCTTGAGTATCTCATTCGTGCCACTGGCAAATCCGGAGAGCATCTAATCGTACGACGTCTCATGTTCAAAGTTGATTACCACAAACTTGTTCCCCGATTCTCCGAGGTGAGACGGATGAGTCATTCGTCAATTTGGGCCAAACATGATCACGCATATCCGTGGCACTGCGCAGCTGCGTTGCGAGTGCCTGCGTTGAGCTCATGTGCGATGAGGCAGTGATGGAAACGGGGCGTGACTGCAGCCGACCCCAGGCAGCTGGCAGAATGTGTTCCCTCAGGAGGAATGATTGCCAACGATCAGGCTGTGTTGAGCAGACGACTGACAGCCTCACCCAGCTACCGACAGCTCTTCTCATCACCTTGCATGCGCATCTCCCAACCTCTGGTCGTCCCGATATTGGCTCGATCAAACAGAGAGCCATCGTGGGTTTCTGCCAAGTGCTGCTGCGTTGGCACGAGCGAATTTGGGTATGAGATCATGCGGGGGGGGGAAAGCGTCGAGATTATACCCAGCAGAGCGGCGACCTGCGACATGGTGAGATCCGGCAAAAGGTTAATAAGTGGAAGAGTAGGACGAAAGAGGTAAGTCGGCCCAATATCACCAACCTGGTATACCCGGTGCCACCCGCCGCGATGCCATAGGCCGGTTCAGGACTGCTGTGGGACAGGCCTCCAGCACTGCCAGGCAATCAGCGGTACCCAAGACGTCCCCAAACCCCCCGACTGACATCACCGGTGCGCTGCGAGCCGCCATAAGCCTCTGCGAGTGCACATGAGCTGCCGCGACGCTTCGTACGCACTCGAGGCACTTTTCCCAGCGACAGTCATCGGTCATTCGCTACACCGCAAATGATCGCTGCCGACCCATGCGGTTTCTGTCACCCGTTCTGGCCAGTCTAGCCATTCTCCAGCATTCGGATACCCTCGAACCCATGCAGCATTTACGTCGTGATGCATCGAGGGTCATCCATGCGCCATCTTTTTCGGTAAAGCCTGGGCTGGACCCTTATTTGCTTGGGTAGAGGCTTGTCTGTCGCCTCTCACTTATACAGTCCGGTCCAGGCTGTGTAGAGTTTAAACTTGTCAAATGTCTCAAAAACAAACAAACCTGCACCTTATTCTCACTCTGGCACACGATCACACACACAAGCGGACAAGCTTGCACTAAAGCCAAAAAACTATACCAAGCGCACAGAAGCGGCCTCCCAGTTACATACATTAGCTGCCTGTGCTGTTGGGGGCGATTTACCTAACCTAGTACCAACGGCTTATTCTCACCTCTTCCCCTCATCCTGTGCTGGGCGATCTTTTGCTCTGCACCAAGAACAACAACATCCATCTTCCCATCGACTACCAGTATACTTAGTAGTTCACCATGGGTTCCCGGTCTTCCCGATCTCGACCCGAATATGACGACCCTTACATCTCGAGGCAGGCCTATCCAGATCCTCATGTCGGCGTAAACGACAGCGCCTACGAGTACGTCGGCACCGATGAAATGCCGGACCCCGACGAACCTCGCTCGTCCCGCCGCCACAGCCCGTCGCGGAGGCACAAATCAAGCAGGTCGGCTACTGTGCCGCCAAAGTATGCCGACCACCCGTCGCCACCAAGATCCAAGCGCGCCGAGTCCCCTGTTCGTGCTTCGCGCCACTCGGATTCGCCTCCGCGGCACCGGCGCTCAAGGCATGACACATCGCCCCAGCCAAGGCGATCCAAAGGCGATGTCGTGGTAGATGCTCCAGGAGGAAAGATGAAGGACAAGTACGGTCGCTGGATGGAGAGACCTGCCGTCAAGAACATGAAGTCGTACGGAACCAAGGGTTTGAAGACAGTTGGCGATATTGTAGAGGCTTACGCGGCTGCGCAAGCAGGAGGTGCCGTGTCTGGCGGAGGTCGATCGGAGGCTCGCGGTCGTGAACGCTACGACGACTATTATGACGATCCGTATGAGAAGCCCTCTCGTCGCAGCAGGCGGCACTATTCTCCGACGCCCTCACCATCGCCGCCGCGCAGGAGAGGAGGTGGACGAAGCGACGGGCGGAGTGACCGTCGACGATCCACAGCCAACGCCAAGGAGAGGTCCTTTAGCACCTCCCCTCCGCCCAGAGGCAGAGGCTACAACTCGGACGAAGACAGCCGCCGCCACCGGCGCAGTCGTCGGTATTCACCTAGCTCCAGCCCTTCTCCGTCACCACGAAGGCGCCGTGCTCGATCCCATGCGGACGACAAAGTTCATTCGACCAAGTCTCGCACAAATAAACACCCGCACATGCAGCATTACAAGGATGAGATGAAGTCGCCGAACCCAGAGATTGCGCACCGGTGGCAATTGGCCGCCCGCGCCGCGTTGGAGGCAGGCGGTGTGACGGCGTTTCGATTGCGCAAGGAGCCCGGATCTTGGACCGGCGCAAAGGGTGCCAAGGTCGTGACGGCTGCTCTCGGTGCCGCCGCGATAGATTCTTTTGTCGACAAGGACCCCCGAAAGACGAAGCCCGGTGGTGTCAAGGGCATGGCTGAGAGCGTTGTCGGAGGCATGCTTGCGAGCAAGCTCATGGGCGTACCGTCCAACAGCACGCGATCGGGCAAGCCGAGGAAGTGGTAGGGAATATTTACAGATCAACAGTTTCAACCACCGAAGAACAGGGTATTTTTCAACTCCTTTCCATTTTTCCAGCTACCAAGGACGGATGATTATCGTGGTATCATACGGGCGGACGCTCTGATATCTCGGTTTCTCATGATTCATGTATTTTCACGACGGTTCACGAGTTATGTCTTCGAATTCTTGATACAGGTACATATTAGTAGCATATACTCACGGGTTATAGCGAATGGTTTCCAAAAGGGAATATAGATTGTTACGCAGATACACGGACCTAGCCGGATGGCAAATATAGATTATGTAGTACATCAATGTAATCGAATTCGATAAGTCGCCCTTGTGCCATGAGTCCTCAGCACAAAGTATGTCGGCTAGGTCAATTCTATCATTATAGTGTATGTGTTAATCGACTGGCCCAGACCATCAAGGATCGGCATCGAGGCAATCGTATCATCTTGGTTCAAGTCCTGCCCCATCTCGGTAGAATTCAAAAGGTGGACCGAGATCTGTGGATTACTCGATGGCACGGTGGGCCGTCTATACAACCATAACACCGTCACAGATTTGTCCGCCCAGGTAATGTCATTGCTGTTGTCGGCCATCATATCGCGGAACTGTATGAGCAATGCTACTTCCGTATGAGTTTCATTCTCGGCATTGGCAGTAACCTCCCTGTTTTTGGCCCGTGTCGTCATAATCAACATCTCCGGTAAAGCCACGACTTATTCAAGTCGCTGCAGGAGCGATGTGTAATTTCAAAGCATTGTCAGTGGCCACTTGGCATCACTCGTACTTGCTTCTGTATTCATTGGTAATGAATAGTGAGCGGAACCCTCGCTTCCCCTCTTGAGTCCAAGGCATCACTTGTACAAAAACACATTGCTCAGCAGTAGACGTCGAATATCTTCTTCAACACTACACGCTACATCGCTACATTTGAGCAGTCCAGACAGACATACGTCCATCGTGGTGACCTTGGCGTCCGCCACAGACTACGCCATGCTCTCCCGCCACCTCCAGTCAAGATCAGCGAATGTCAGATCCTTTTTTCAGGAATTTGTGCAGGCCCACGAGGGGCGGACGATTATTTTCACCAGCGACAAGACCTCGGCTCCTTGCCATTATCGCATTGGCAATGAATATCTGCACATGGAGCCCTTGTCTGACCACGGAGTAAACATCGCCCTCGCATTCGACAGTGAGGGACTTAGACTCGCAATGGAAACGCACGCAGCTCAGTCCGGAAGGCTAGCAACCCGCTTTGCTATTTTCAATATTGCTCGGCGGACAGGCGCACACAATCATGGTAAGCCACAATAGCGCCCCCTTCCTCTCTGTTTCATGCAAACTATTTCTGAGTGTGAAATCAGGGCTAGAGGATTGTGCATGGAGTTTCGGCGCCAAAGACACCTGTGTTGAATGTTGTAAATGGCAGCAGCCCCTTCCCATCCATTCGCAAACTGCCATGAGAGCCAACATGCACCTCGTCCAGGCTTCTCTTAGCAATCATACAGTGACAGGATTCAGATTCATCAACATGAAAAATGGTCAAATACCGTGGGACTTGAAGGAACCAGCAGACTTTGAGTCCCGGAACAGCGATTATCGTAAATGGTGCTTGGGAAAATTGGCGTCGAGTGACCTCATTCGTTCAGGTCCAGTGAATAACTATTAAATACTGTATAGAAAGCCACGCTTGTCGTGGTTTCATGACCAATCTGCATCATGCCACCCCCAAGTCTATAATATCAGATTCGTGACCCCAAATAACATGTCTATGCCAGCGCCATACTCCCATCAAGACCCATCGGGTCCTGCAAAAATCCATGAAACTTTCTGTCATTACCCTCAGGCGTCGATTTTCAAGCTGGAGAATCGTTTTCTTTCTCTTTTCTGTCGTCATTGTTGGTGCCGATACGGTTCAAGACCTGGCGCCCCTTTTCGCCGATTTGTCGTTTGCTCTCCTCGATTTTCCTCCGAATGGTCGGGGGGTACCTGTAGTTGACAGGACTCTCGGAGCCGACAAAGACAAACGTGTCGTAGATGGTGCACCCGATGATGGACCCGACCATGGTCGCGGCCCACGGGCCGTACACCCACCATCCGGTCTTGAAGACGGTGTCCTGCTGGAAGCCGACGGCGTAGGCGATGAGTCTCGGGCCAAAGTCGGATGCCGGGTTCAGGGCGGAGCCAATGTTGAAACCGAGGGCCATTTTCAGGGTTGAAACGAGCAGGCCGAGGACTGGTGGACAATTAGTACCCGCTCATATAGATTTCAGAACAGGATTAGGCACATACCGAAAGCGTGCATTCCAGCACCGGGAGGGTTGTTCTGGTCGTCACCCAGGGCGAAAACCGCAATGACCATGATGGCGGAGCCGACGGACTGGTTCAGAAAGGCGTTGCCGGCCGAGACCCAGTCCTGGGGCGTGGATATAAAAGCCTTGGAGGTGCTCTCGAGCGTGGGGTCCATGTAGCGGATGGTGTCGGCGAAGCAGCCGTAGGCGAGGGCGCCGGCGACGATGGCGGCGACGAACTGGGCGACGACGTAGACGGCGCACTGGCGCCAGGGGAAGCCGCGGAACAGCGACAGGCTGATGGAGATGGCCGGGTTCATGTGCGCGCCCGACACGCCGCCGCCCAGGTACACGCCGAACATCCACGCGAAGCCCCACGCCCAGCACGACGTCTCGTACGATCCGTAGGGTTGGGTTTCGTTTTGGGAGAGCTGGACGGATAGGGTCCCGGCCAGGCCGAGGAAGATGGCTACCAGGGTCTGTGAATCGTGTCAGTCAATTAATTTGGAGAATGATACATATAGAAAACTCACGGCAAGAAACTCGGCAAGAGGCTCCGGGTGTTTCGCCCTCACCCGTGCCCACCAGTTGCGCAGCTCGTCCAGCTCCCGCTCGCCGTTCTCGTAGTCTTCGTGCTCGCGTGGGCCCAGGGGCTCGCCGTCGATCTTGTACTCGGGCTCGTCGTTGCCGTCATCTTCGTCGGCCCCGGGGGAGCCGCTCTCTTGCTGGTTCGGGTTCCCCGGCGTGTAGTTGAACACGGGTTGGCCGGCGTAGTTTCGCCGGTCGTTGTGCGCCGTGCCCGTGGCCGTGTGCTCGGGCTTCTGCGAGCCCCGCGTATTCTGCGAGGACAGGCCCTGGCCCTGGCCGTCACCGCCGCTGCCGCTGGCAAACTGCCGCGACGCGGCCGTCTCGAGGCCCGGCGTCATGGGCGTCGGTGTCGCCAGCTCCAGCTCTCCGCGCTCTGCGAGTTCTTCAAGAGGCCGGCTCTTGTTCTCGACGTCCTTCTTGACCCGGACCTTCTTCTTGCCGCGCCCGCGCACCAGCCGCGGCAGGGGCTGGCCCAGACTAAACAAGGGCTTGCGCCGGGACTGGTTGTGCCACGGGTTGCGCTGAAGATACTCGTCATCGACCCACTGGGCGCGCTCGAAGGCGGGCGTCTGCTGGGTCATGGCGGCCGTCGTCGTCGTCGGCGCGATGGAGGCGTTGTCCCCCAGGTCCGGCCGCCCCGCCGTGAACGCGCCCCTGACCGACGAGCCGCCGTAGTTGGTGCCGCGGTGCGGATTGATCGGCGGCCGCGTCTGCGGGTGGTGCGTGTGGAAGTAGCTGCCTCCTCCTGGTGCGTGCTGGGAGCCCGCCGTGCCGGGCCGCACGGGGTCCTCGCCCGGCGCCTGGCTCCCGTCGCGGGTTAGAGTCCTATGGGACTGCATTTCCTTGAGATTCCGAAAGAGAGAGTGTGTGTGAGTAGTGAGGGAGGTATTTTGGGAGAGCAGAGACGTATCACTTTATTAAAAATGTCTTTTCCGTCGAGGATTCCACCATAATCTATGATCGTCGTTTTGCGTGGAACCCGTCGCGGCCGGCCTGGGTAAGATATGACCGGGCGAACTGCGAGATGGTAGGGGGATCCATTGTTCCTGTCAAGGGTCTCCATATATTACGGATCAATCCTCCCGCAGATGAGTTTTTTCGAGGAGGTTTTCTTCCTCTGTGTTGGTCATGAACGAGGGAGAGATCAACAGACTTTTTTTTCTTTCCTTCTTTCAGGCGATGCTGAGTCGTAGTAGTTTGAATGGTTGGATCAGGGCCCTATAGGAATGGCGCCACGCTTGTCGTCGGGTATGGGTGGTTAGTGCGTGTAAGGATGTGAGGACCCCGATAGTCATTGACTGCTCCATTCTGGGAATTGAGGCAAGCAATCCTTGTTTTAGGAGCAGCACTGTTTTTATCAAAATCGGGTCCCTGTTCATGTCGTAAGAAACAATGCAAACACCGACAACCAGACGGTGGATCGCCCAGCCTGCACTAGAAAGAAGGTATGAAAAATGAAAAAATACGTCACTTGATTCGTCTAAAGTGCCCCTGTGTCGGCCGGACTGAAAGGTCCGGCTTCTCGAATATTGACCTGGGGAAACTCTTACAGGTTGCCACGTTGTGCGAATTTCTTCATCATTGCAATATCGACTGAAACATCAAGGTGACATAAGTCATTTGGTCGATCCTCCTCAACAAAGGCATCACGAGTGCTACAACCTCACGGCGTGCTGAGCTGAGAGGACCACGAGCTCCGACTGCCAACAAGGTGGTAGATATCAGGAGGCAAAGATATACAAGGGTGGTGGAAATGCGGCTCGACGCTGCAGATGCACGGCGGCTGAAATGCTCAGTTGGTATACCGAATCCGAATGCATCAAGCATCACGCAAATCATCCTGCTCAAAACAGACAGGTCAAGGATGCGAGGCTTCGCTTTAGGCTCATCACATCATCATCCCGTGAGAAATTTCCGACGTCTGCCATGCCCGGTTGTTTTTTTTAAAAAAAAAAGTCATATTTAAGGAGATATGCAAGGGTACCGTTTGGGTGATAGAAGTGTTTGCAGGGTGCAATCTCGTGGTTCTCAAAACAGCAGTTCCCGAGAAGGCACACTCGGCACAGCATGTCACTATCATCGATTCCACAGCCCTACAGGTAGATCATCAGCTTTATGCTTTGAATGGTCAGCTTGTGCTATTCCCTATTTGTGAAAGCAGAAAGGTACGGTTTATTCGGAGATACACGTCCCTTGCAAGACGTTGAGTACAGAGTAGTACTAGTAGCAGATTTTTTTTCTTCCCGTAGTCCAGAATCCAGATCAAGTATGATCTCGTCGGCAGCACCCGAGACACTAGCCTAGAGCCCAGCATGTCGGGGCGGAAAAAAACGTCAGTATTGCATCATCCAGGAGAGCTGGCGTGGGGCTCCCGGGGCTCAATGTCCGCCTCCGGTAACAAAAAGTGTTTGCTTCAAACGTGTTGAATTATTGGGCTGCGGACACGAGCGGCAGTGCGGTTCGCGTTGCGCAATATATCAGGAGCGTTGGGCGCCGTGTGCCACGATGTGATCCCGTTGGTCCACAAACGTCGGCAGTCCTCAAGTTTGAATTTTTAATGCCAAGTCTTTTGTCCGGTTTGTCCTTGAAAGCATGTCCCCACGGTGTACAGTCCATCGCCGGATCGCCCAGCAGTTGACCCGGGAATACATGCGGCAACATTATATTTCCACGATTTCCGCTCCAAGAATATGTCTGCATAAGCTTGTTTCAACATCAGTGACAGCCCAATCAACAAATAATGGTGATCCTATGGCTTTATACCATTTGGATACTACTGCGCTAAGGGATAACAACGTTGTGATCCACTTACACCCGTAAATGCCGATATGGACCGGGAGACGCCAGCAAGCCGAACGATGGTTCATCAGGGTTCATGACAAGAAGTAAGTGACAGGAGACAACCTGGTTATGCCTGCGCTTCTAGCAGTACTCGGGCCCATTCACTCCATGAGCGCTGACTGGCCTCTGATTTGACCATGACATCTGAAAGAGATATACACCAAGATCATATATGATACTTGGAAACTTCATGCTAAAAATCGATGGAGCTTGCAAACTGGGAACAAGATTGATGTGGCGAGCTCCAAGATGAATAAGTATTGAATTGCCAATACGATGATAAGAACGCTGCTGCTTACGCTGAATGCGCGACCTCCTATAGAATACTTGCTAACGAGATCTCACTGAGACCTCTTGTACTTGAATGATTCACGACAATGCTGCGGATGTTCACAATATGTAGTATCAACCCATCATGTAAATCGTCGTAGTCAAAGCGAACATCAACAAGTAGGTGCAAGGACAACATGCAACTCGTCTCCTCTAACAAGTGTGAATACGTGAGGTAGCGGTGCCCAATCGATGGCACATCATTACAAGCGATCCAATCAGTCGACTGCCTCATATGTTGTGTTTGGGCACGAAAGCATCCGATAGGCTGATGATGCTACTCCAAGCTTTGTGACTGTAGCTACCGACCAGTCATAGAATGATGGATTATGTTGCTACCGACCGCTACCCTTCACTGCAAACTGAACCTCGCCCGAGGGCTTTTACTGCACAATGAATCAACCCAAGTAAATGAATGCGTGAGATCTTCTTACCCCACTAACTGTCGAAATCTCCGCTTTCACTCGCTGCCATGCCAGGAGAGCTATCATTATTGCATTGCGTCGCTGAAATCTTGGCCCGGAACCGTTTACTATAGAGTCCGAGTCACTAGTATGATGAGGTGATGTCTAGAATACTTGTTCATACATAGGTGCGCTATTATTCCGAGAATGTATATTTGCTGATATCGTTCTGTGGCACACTCTGGGTTTAAAATTAATGCGACAAGGCTGCAAGTGCTCAAGATGCGTGTCATTTCTTGACCATAGAATCATGCTATTTAATGTGCATACCAACAATTCTGGACATGGATCCAAAACAGCGAGCATTATTGAGGTCCGTATCTGATGACAGCGCTTCTTCAGTGGCCAAAATCATCACATCAGCTCTATTCGGGCGTGATGGGCGCGCTTTCTAGACGGGCGACTAATAATGAGGCTGGGCGACTAAATATGGTAATCAAACGATTTTCACTGCTAATTATAATCGCGCAGAGGGGATCTCACTGCATACCTAATTGAGTCATCACGGGGAGACTGCAGACAGGGGTCTGGGCAGCGTTTCTATTGGTAGAGATTTCTGTATCGATTCTGGTGCCGCCATCCTATAATTTAACATCGCCGAAATGATTCTTGACGGATATGTATTTTTTGCGGCAGTGGTGGATTGATGCAAATTGCCTTTATTGTTTTTTTTTTTCAGAAGCGAGTTTGTAGTTGATTTCATGCTTGTGTGGAGGTGAAATCTGGTCCGATGCAACAGTCTCACGCCAGCTCTCGAGAATGAACACAACAATATTTATACTGTTAAACTGTATTTGTCTCTAGGTTAAAAAAGTTGTTTCAAATAATCCCACTGTATTAAACGGCCATCAAAATATTATATAGTGATTTGTTGAACATTGTGCAGAATTCTGGCTTATTCAGTCTTGTTTCTCCAAGAGGAACTCAACTAATATATATCCTGTATGTGAGGCATACTCGATACTGGGAACCGCGAGACGTCAGCAGACTTCTATAAATTCAAGCCATGAACCATCGTTTATAGAGTTGCTGTATGTAATTCGGAGCAGAAACGCATAATAGAATTGATTAAATGGTCAGAAACTCATAAGTCATTGCCAGTATTTTGCCGACTGCAAGAGATAAATCTGATTACCCGTACTCATCACAGCTATCCACGCGCAGAGAAGTGATAATCCCACCCTCCTTACAATAGCAGGAACAAAATCGAGGCGGAATACTGGTCTTCTTGATTGGCATTCATTTTTTTAGAGAGTAAAGAATAGGCTTTGAATTGACATAGATGCGCTAAATTAGATCGATCTCGGCAGTGAGACAGCCCATCTTGACCTCGCCGGGCCGATGCAGCGCCATCTGATTTCATCGTGGCCGAAGTCATGACTGATTCAGTCCGGCACAAACAAGTTATCGTGATAGGTGTCCTCAGCGGTGTGACGCGATATGCACTGCATGATTTAGTCGAATATTCCGAGCCATAGCTGGAAACGATGGTTCTGCCAAGGTAGCTTGTCTTGCCATCTCGTCCCTTTGAACTCGTTGTCCAGCGGGAGTATCCATATTCTCCGCATTCCCCTTTCGAGTTACATATCTCAACCAAATCGTGCAGCAGGTACTGGGGACCGACTGATACACCAGTCCCAAGGCAATGCGCATTGCTTTGAGGCTTACTGAGATATTCATTAAACATCAGCAAAGCAAGCAGTCAATGGGCACTTATTGTAGGGCTCTTTCTTGGGGCTTGCATCAACTGAGCCTCTGATGGTGGTAAGACCATCGTATCACCAAGCTTGCAAGTATTTGGCCGGAACCCGAAGCGCGATTATATAACAGGGTCTGTGTGTGGGATGTCGCCCAATCAGATGGTCAAGGTGATTTGGCTTATTCAACCAGAGGCCTGGAAATTCACACACCGCCAGGTGAAACATGTGTGCCGAGGCGCTTGCGTTATCTTGCCGCTATCTAAGCGTGACCCCTAGCCTATCATAGTATAGCGCATACGTCGAGGGGCAGGAGGGGCTTGCCTCTCAAGCACAGAGCCAGAGGCCCCATAGCTACCGATCGCTCTCCAACGCATGTGTTGAGGGATTGAGAGAGGCTGGACCTGCAGTGGACTTGGAGGCTGGGGAAAAAAAAAAGCAGGTCGAGCCTTTGAGGTCCCTGAAAGATTGGAACTCCATCCCAGTTCACCTATCAGTTTATCGGCGGCGCGGCATCGCATAATCTTTTGACCAGGTAGCGTAGCCGGACAGGTGTCGTGTCCATTGAATTGCTTTCCAAGTCGAGATACCACTATTCCTGCTTTCTCCTGCTAGCCCGAGATAGCAGCCAATTCTCCTCTCCTCATCCCACTCTCCCACCCGCGTCTCCCATCCCAACGACTGTCTCGTCGGCCAATTGACGCGTCAGCCCATCATGGCATCTCCAGCGAAAGATGGCCCGCATCTGGAGGGCGATATGACCTTTATCAAGACCCCTCCTGCCGTGCCCTCAAAGTTCAAGCCCACCGACTGTGGTGTTGCAACGACAAATGTACGTCTTCCTTGTCTCTGGTACCTGCATTGACATCTCAATGCCTGCGCACATCTACTGACACGCTTTCGACTTGCAGGCTGCCGCCATCCCGAACGCCCCCCTCCCTGCCGAGGGCCCTGGCAATGATTCCTTCCCGCTCATAACGCTGGGCGGTCTCCTCGCCGGTGTCCCGGTCGCTCTCGCCTGGTTCCTTGGCGGTGGCTTCTGGACCTCGCTGTTCTTCTTCGTCGTGCTCTTCGTCCCGATCCTGGTGAGCGTCTGGTATGTCACCTCGCGCAACTCTCCCAGAATCGACAACAAGGCCAAGCTGCCCGGTCGACCCATTGAGGAGTACCTCACCTTCAAGAAGAGTGAGGACAAGGCGCGCTACAACACCTCTTCCACCAAGATCCCCATGGAGGACTTTATTGAGAAGTACCTCGACGGCGAGGTCGACTTCAATGGCGACGCCCTTGACATTCTCGAGTACCGTCACGACTGGGCCTCGTGGGCTTTCACCTGGAACCTGTTCAAGTTCATTTTCGCTGGTTTCGGAAAGAGCGTCTTGTTCCACACTCGTGAGCAGGATGATGAGCAGATCCGCCCTACCTACGACGCTGGCAACGACCACTACAGCTACTTCCTGGGACCTCGCATGGTCTACACCAGCGGTATCATCTCTGACCCCTCCAAGGAAGAGACCCTCGAGGAGATGCAGGACAACAAGATGGCTGTCGTCTGCGAGAAGCTCGACCTCAAGCAGGGCGAGACCATGCTCGACATTGGCTGTGGCTGGGGTTCATTGGCTCGCTTCGCTGCTTCCAACTACGGTGCCAACGTTACTGGTGTGACTATTGCACCCAACCAGGCTGCCTGGGGTAACGATGGTCTTCGCCGATCTGGTGTTCCCGAGAGCCAGGGCCGTATCCTGTGCTCTGACTACCGCGACATTCCCAAGCAAAAGTTCAACAAGATTTCCCAGATCGAGATGGGCGAGCACGTTGGTATCAAGAAGTTGACTGGTTTCTTCCGTCAGTGCTCTGATATGCTGGCTGATGACGGTGCCATGTATGTCCAGCTGTCTGGTCTGCGCCGCGCCTGGCAGTACGAGGATCTCGTATGGGGTCTGTACTTGAACAAGTTCATCTTCCCCGGTGCCGATGCTTCTACTCCTCTTTGGTACTACGTCAGCTGTCTCGAGAGCGCCGGCTTTGAGGTCAAGAGGTGAGTAGCGATTCTATTATATTTCCATTCATTGTACTAACACGATCCTCAGCATCGATACTGTCGGAGTTCACTATTCCGGTACTCTGTGGCGCTGGTACCGCAACTGGGTTGGCAACGCCGAGACCGTCCGGGCCAAGTTTGGAGAGCGCTGGTACCGTATTTGGGAGCTGTTCCTGGCCTGGTCCACGATTGCCTCCCGCCAGGGTTCCGCCACCTGCTTCCAGTTTGTCGTGGTCAAGAACCTGAACGCCACCCACCGTATCGATGGCGTGTTCTCTCAGCATGGCATCCGTGGCGCACTCGCCGCTGCGCAAGCCAAGGGCCGATCGTTCTTCCCCAAGATGATCTAAGCTGCTGGTTTCGGATGGAACACAAGGTCTGCGCAACTCAATTCTGCGTTGCAATGTGGGCCGTCATGACAATGATCGACACTCGCAAGGATCCACAGTAACAACTTGAATCACTGTGCGGATATCACGATCTGGAACTATCCCTGGTCACGACATACAGGGTCACCATGTTTATTGGTGTAAATTTCTACTGCCAATTTAGACGATTAACGCATCACGAGCTGGTAGCGATGCAGAATCTCAGCAAATGGGTTTGCGTGCAATGTTTATGAGATACGTGTCCAGCAAAGCAAGATACCAAAACTATATACAGAAGGAGGGGTCAAGCCTCGAGGCGGCTTGTGTGAAGCAATGGCTACCTAGGTTCGCGAGGTAGTATTTCCACCAGGAGATGACCCATACGAAGAATGAAGAGATAAAAAATATGAACACTGAAGACAAGGTGACTTAAGTGAATGCGAGCCAGAGAACTATATACAGTCGTGATTCGGGGGTCGTTCGTGTCTGCCAACATTAAGCGCAGACGATGGGGTCAATGAGGACGCCGGACTGGGGGAAAGGATCCAGAGGGCCCCAGATGTTGCCAAACTCATCGACTCCCACGCCTCGAACAAGCCAGGGCATCTGAGAAGAGTCGTTTCCTGGCGGGGGCGTACCCGGAATTAGTTGCTCGGCCTGGACCCAAACATTGACCGGCTGCACATAGGCACCAGCGACGAGACCTTGCTTGGTGAGGCGAGTCTTGGCTACGCCATCGATATGTGCTATAGCGCGGTAGTCCCGGGCATAGCCAGTGGTTATGTCGGCACGGTACTCGAACCTGTTTTGCTCGTTGCGACCGTTTCTCAGCGCCACGGAAGCGATCAAGCGGTCCGTCACGTTTCCAGTGCATGGATCATAGTCCATGGCATAGAGATTCGCGGTAGCCCTGGCGTTGGAGACGAAACCGATAAACTAGTTGGTCAGTATACTGATGTGGTAATCGTGTGGCGGACGAGGACTTACCCGAGACTCTCTCAGCTCCGTGTTTGTGTTGAAGTTGTCGATACCCAGCAGTGCCAACTCCATGCGGAGGTAGACCAGGTCAACGGTCGTGGTGATTTGCACGTTCTGGGCAATGATGCTGAAGCAGATCATCTCGTCGCCCCGGCGGATTCCCTGCCAGGTGATGAAGTCTCCCGGGAGAAAGGGGGCCATGCTCAGAGGATCTGGAGCAGCACTACCACAGAGTCAGCGGCTGTCCGGCCATACCCAAAGAACTCAACAGTCACTCGAGGAGAACTCACAATGTGCCAGACCCTTGAAAGGGCCGGTTGGCGGCCGGGCAGAGCGGATCGGTCGCGTTGCGGGGGATGCACATGGGGAAGCCGGAGAAGGAGCTGATGCTGGGGCTCTCGTCGTCGGCGGTGAAGAAGGGGGTGTCGGCGTAGCCCACAGAAAAAACGGCGTTGGGGTCGCTGATGCGCAGGGTCGGCCCCCCGCGGATCTTCATGCTGCCGTCGGCAAAGTCGACCGACTCGACGAAGCCGCTCGACAGGCCCTCGAAGAACTCGTACGCGATGATCTGCGCCGCCGTGGGCACGTTGTTGACAAAGTTGCCGATAACCTGGAAGAAGCGCGAGTCGGTGGTTCAGTCAAGGTTCCCAAGTCCTGGTTCAAGCACACAAGTGATACGTTCCTTCTTTCCTCCTCGTCCTCCACGAAGTTGATGGGGGTGAACCGCACTGGGAGATCGCACTGGGAATATTCGCACTGGGAAAAAAAAAGCCGGCTCGTGGACATCTCGGCTTGGTGGTATTTTTATTTTTCTTTCTTTCGCACTTGTGTATACATCCGCACCCTAACTCACATTGACCTCGTACCCGAGCAGGCTGTCGACCTCGGCGGCAAAGTCCTTCCAGGGGACGTAGGCGGCCGGGAACTGGACGAGCATGTTCTTGGGCACGACCATGTCGAAGCCGTTGATGGAGATGGTGCCGCCCGTGTTGTACGAGTCGTCGGTGGCGGCGGCGCCCTCGAGGCCGCCCTGGATGAACAGGGGCGCGTCCTGGGCGGCGGCGTGCGGGAGCATGCTGAGGATCTGGGCACCCAAGAAGAAAGCCCAGAGGAGAGAGGAAGACTTGAGCATCTTCACAGATCGGTGCAATGAAGGACTGGGTGAGGGGACTTGGGATGGAGAAGAGGTGAGCGAGTAAGAGGTCATGAGTTGATGGGGCTCATACTGCTTTATATATCTGATTCCCTCGAGATACATGATATGTGTCGGTCTGATATCCGAGTCGAGACTCTCGGGGATATCTCTCGAGGACACCGGTTCCGTTCGAGCATGTGCCTAGGCCTTTTCTTCCTGGATCTCGTCTATCGTCCACCGGGCGATTGCAGATGCATTGCGAGATTGCGCGCGGAGTAGATCCACATGTCGTGAGGTCTTGTGATCCTCCTTGTGCAGTTTGTAAGCGCCGGTTGCGCCTTTTTTTTTTCTCCTGGTTTCGGTGAGCATTTGCAATCCCGATATGGCCATTGACACTTTTCCGCTTGCTTACCATTGGGAGTATATCAAGCTGTTTGTAATGATTACAATAACCTGGCTGATTTGACCGTGAACCTCTTGGCATATAGACAATATGTCGTACTATGTGATGCCGGATGTCACCCATCACAGGGTCGTCGGATCGAGGAGGAGTTGATGTGAATGCTTGCAGGATTTCAAAATCTGTTATTCCCTAGCGACGTCCGAAGCATGTGTTGTGTGTTCAGTCCGTGGAGTTGTTGCTGCTGCGGCCTAGAACATCGTGGCGACATGGCGGACAGGGGGCGAGAGTCGCTGAGGGAATGCATTTATTGATCAGATGGGATTTCTTACATTCTCGTATCTTTCAGGGGCACCCGGCGTGAATCTGAAATCAAGCAAATGAGGAGTTGTGCCTGAGCAAACGATGTGCGTCGCCAAGTATTATAGCCAAGAGTATCGCTCCCAGGATCCGCTCGCGTGGTGGTTGTGCCAGTCGGAGAATATCCCTGCATGATCTTCTCGTGAGCCGCTGAACGTCTTTGCTTAGAGAAACTTCAGCCACCCAGGTTTATAGTCAGGAGAACTGCATCGCTTCAGGGGTTTCCTCCTCGCGTGGGTGTGTAAGTGTACGGATTGGAGTCGGATAGTATCCTTGGCAGCGCGTCTGTCTGTATAAGCCGCTGAATATTGCGTTTTCGTCTGGGGTGGACCGGGCGGCTTTTCCGCGGTGGAAGGATCCGTCAGCAGGTAGGGCTGTGTTTTTCTTTACGCCCAGCTGCAAGATAGGCAGAAGTCAGCCACCGATTCATGTATACAAACGAGGCAAGTAACTGACAGTGCTGAATCTTGAATGAGGCGGCTCTCGACTCGACCCACGATGTGTTATCAGTATACTATCAACCCTTCCAAGGGTATAGTCGGGTAACTTGGCTCTCATCGAGTCCAGGAATCAGCGTTGCAACGGACCAAAAACGCAACGCGGCTCCACCCGCTATGCCGTGGAATGCTACTTACCTATATGCTTTCCCGGACACTGGGGTTAGCGAATCACAAGAACCCGCGATCAAGGGTTTCGCAACCGCGGGTGCGTCCGCAATGCAATCGCACACCTGGACTCTTGACTTCCTAGACACCTACATACATATAACCCCCGACGTGATGGTACCCCAGATTCACAGATGCCCACCCCCGACGGCGGCGGCCCGCTGGTCGCGAAACCTGATATATTTCTACTGCCAAGTTCAATATATGCAGCCAATCACTTGGCCCTCTTCTTGGCGGAGCCTTGGCCTTTCCTTCGACGACGCCCAGCCCGGTGACCGTTAGCTGTAGGTCATCTTTTCTTTGTGTAATGTGAATCCAGCCGTAGTCATTCGGGGCGTCTGTGTGTCATCATTGGCAGCTTTGGCCCGTCGGGAACGATACCAAGAGGGAGCCTCCTTTACCCAGCGAAGTCTTGGCCATCTCTTGCGAGCTGAGGCATGTACTGGGATCTTTACATGTTTTATTGAAAGCGTGCCTATGTCGGTAATTCCTCTTGTTATGCAGGAACGGGGCTTTCGCTTACATTTTCAGCATCGTCAAAATTTATGCATGAGTAGAAGCCTATTCTTCATGGGACGGGAACATGGTATTCCAAAGCGGAAATAAAAGTGATGATCAGTGTTGTCAAGAATAGCACACATGTCGTTGTAACTTGTCCTCGCTATCTCCTCGACCCGTCTACAACCCCTCTCTCATCACAGTCGGTGCATTTCAATGTCCGATTCTGCAGACGATGATACCTTGATTGCATGGACTTGATCATTTATCGTAACCTTGACCGACGGTAACCTCGTTGACCGATGAGTCAGTAGGTAGTTGTGGGACTGGGTGGGAGGTGGAATACAATCACAAAGTCAGGCCGTATCTGAAGATTGATCAGGGGATTGTGGCTGAGATCCCAAAGCTCGGCAAAGTATACCCACACGATAATGATTGAGTCGAGAGATTCTGCCTGATAGACGAATGTATACCAAGAGTGGCGTCTTGTTCAGCTCACGTGGGATTGGGAAAAGTGACAAATGCTTATGGAGCTGTGGAAATTGCATAATCCTCACCAGCCGCACATTGCCACTGAGGAGAGGAGTTGGGATTTTCTATCCAAGTGGTCTTGCCTTTACTCATGAAGAGTTAGACCGGGCGAGGAAGTTCGGTATCCCAAAGAGCCCGAATAATGAGTCCCCTCATGACACTCGAATAATCAGGACGTATTCGATTTGTGACAGCTGACTAGTTTGCAATATTGTTGAAGCTGTATAGGTGAAGAGTGTGAGTGGGCATACCCAGTTATCCAGGATCCGACTTCACTTCGCCCGGACTCAATAGAAAGTGTGTGTGAACGATAGCCGGCCTGAGAGTCGTTTTCCCAAAACGTTATTCGACCTCTAAGCGAAGTCAAGAGAGCATTCGAGAACGAAATGTTGCGGACCTCACCGGGTCCTCATGGGAAAGCCTCGGTCAGAAGGGGGCGAGGATTCGACTTGAATCTAGAGGACAAGTCATCCATCACGATCATGCTCGAGATGATTGAGTACCTCCAGACTTGTATAAAGTCTCCATCTCTTCTCACGATCAAGTCGGTTTTCTTTTTCTCCAGGCTCATCACAGACAATCACCAGCACATTCATTCTTCTTAGACCCTCATTCATCATGGCTAAACGGCTTACCTTGTTTTCTCTCGCTTCCTGTCTCTTGTCACTCTCTTGTGGACAAACTTACAAGTCCAACATTCCCCCTGAGGAGGCCGCGGCTCTTTCCCAGATCGTTGAAGACGATCCCAATGATGTTTTCAGGATCCAGAAAGATGGAGAAAGTCCAGCTTATCCTCTGATCTATGCTGTTTCCCTTCCCATTCCTCCGGTCAAACAGCCAAAGAAGTACGTTTAGGTCCAGAGTGTACCCATTCCCCAGTGCGATCCAAATCCAGTGCGAATTTCCTTGGTGCGATTCTTCATGCTGTGCGTCTCTCTTGTATCTGAGAATCATATTCTCTTGTGCGTCTCCTGGCATTGTGCATGAGTTCCTAGTATACTTTCACTTCTAGACACCGTAATGTAGAGCTAACAACACTAGGGTCATTACCAATCCTGTGACTGGCAATGACATCTGGTACTACGAGGTCGAGATCAAGCCTTTCGAGCAGCAGGTGTTTCCCAACCTGAAGCCTGCCCAGCTCGTTGGCTATGACGGCATCTCCCCCGGGCCAACCTTTGTGATCCCGAGAGGAACAGAGTCCGTCGTGAGGTTCATCAACCAGGCCGAGCGCGAGAACTCTGTCCATCTCCATGGATCTCCGTCCCGCGCTCCCTTTGACGGTTGGGCCGAGGATGTGACGTTCCCTGGACAGTACAAGGACTACTACTATCCCAACTTTCAGTCGGCTCGTCTGCTTTGGTAAGTAGATCGATTCTATATGAAAGTTTACCCGGAACACATTGCTGACTCGAGGATCTACCAGGTACCACGACCATGCCCTAGGAATTGTGAGTTCAATCTGATCCGTTTGTTGGTGAAAACTCTAACCCCGCATAGACGGCTGAAAATGCCTACTTTGGTCAGGCTGGAGCCTACATTGTCACCGATGAAGCTGAAGACGCTCTCGGTCTGCCTTCTGGTTACGGCGAATACGACATCCCCTTGATCCTCTCGTCCAAGTTCTACAAGCAGGACGGCACCCTTCAGTCGACTGCGGATGAGCGTGAGAGTACCTGGGGCGACATGATCCACGTCAACGGACAGCCCTGGCCCTTCCTCAACGTGGAGCCCAGAAAGTACCGATTCCGATTATTGAACTCTGCCATTTCTCGCAGCTTTGCCTTGTACTTTGCTACTGGCGGAAACCTGAACACCAGACTTCCCTTCCAAGTCATTGCTTCTGATGCCGGTCTCTTGGAGCGTCCTGGTAATAAACTTGTTCTCACTCAACAGGTTTGTTTGCATCTGACTGACTATACCTCACAGTCAGCGTGGATGAGCTGTACATTTCCATTGCCGAGCGCTACGAGATCGTCTTTGACTTTACCAACTTTGCCGGACAATCCATTGAGATGCGCAACGAGGAACAGGCCGGAGGCATCGGAGTCGACGACGACTACGAGAACACGGACAAGGTCATGCGCTTCGTCGTCGGCTCCAACCATGTCGACGACCCTTCCAACGTGCCCGCGACCCTCCGCGACGTCCCCTTTCCCCCGTCCACATCTGGCATCGACCACTCGTTCCGCTTCCACCGCAGCAACGGCGAGTGGCTGATCAACAATGTCGGGTTCGAGGACGTTGACAGCCGTGTCCTGGCCAAGGTCCCGCGCGGCACCGTCGAGATCTGGGAGCTCGAGAACCGGTCCGGCGGCTGGAGCCACCCGATCCACGTGCACCTGGTCGACTTCCGCGTGATCCAGCGCACGGGCAGCGACCGCGGCGTGATGCCGTACGAGGCCGCGGGCCTCAAGGACGTGGTGTGGCTCGGCCGTGGCGAGACGGTGCTGGTCGAGGCGCACTACTCGCCCTGGAACGGCGTCTACATGTTCCACTGCCACAACCTGATCCACGAGGACCACGACATGATGGCCGCCTTCAACGTGACCCAGCTCGAGAACTTTGGCTACAACGAGACGACCGACTTTGGCAACCCCATGGACCCCCGCTGGCGCGCCGTCGACTACAGCGCCGCCGACTTTTCGGTGCGCGGCGGCGTCTTTGCCGACGACGCCATCACCGGAAAGGTCCAGCGGCTCGCCCTCGAGCAGCCCTACAGCGAGCTCGACCAGGTCGAGGACGCCCTCACCCAGTTCTGGACCGAGAACGGCGCCGGCAACCCCAACAGCCCCGTCAAGGTCAAGAGACACTTGGGCGTGCCTATTCCCCGGTACCGCCGAACCGGCCAGCACCACTCGCCGGCCGTTCCCGTCGTCGAGGCTGTCGCGTAGAGAAAAATGAGTGAGGCGATTCTGTTTGCGCATCTACTTCTCATCGTGCATATACTTTTTCAGTGCGATTTTGTGCTTTTGGCACTGACAGTCATTACCGGAGTTGGGCCGCCACGTTCTTTTTTGTGTTTATGGATCGCCGTTCGCACATTCAACCAGTAACTATTCATTCTTGTATATAAATAGTCTAGTATATATCAGTCATTTCGGACGAGCACATTCAAAGGTCACACTCTGCAGATATCTGAATGTGATAAAACAACAGGACTTTCCTCCGCTGAGGGGTTTATAGTAGCAAACATGCGTGATAGCAGGGATTCCAGCCAAAGTGGATCAGTAACATGATCGTTGAACCAACAGCAACTCTACATGGCCTGCCGATCTCTCATGTATATAACATGTCGAGGGGCCGGACTCGAAGAGCTTGTTTCCATCTGCGTATTGACACATAATTCAACAAGAACATTAAAATGGCGGAAACTCCAACCTCGGAAGGTCACATCCCTTTTGATATCCCGGGCAAGAGTGATACGCCCGGCTCGACTTACTACAAAGTCTTTGGGGCTCTTGCCTGCGGAGTACCGCCTTTGATTACACTTCATGGCGGTCCTGGTGGTGCCCACGAATATCTCCTCCCCTTTGCAAAGCTCTGGCCGCAGTATGGAATCCCGGTCATCTTCTACGACCAAATCGGCTGTGGCTGTTCGACTCATCTCCGAGATATGGCAGGAAACAAAGAATTTTGGCAGGAGTCTCTATTTGTCGCCGAGTTGGAAAACTTGATCGACCATCTGAAGCTGCGCGACGGCCCCGGCTTCCACCTGCTGGGCCAGAGCTGGGGAGGAAATCTCGGAGCGGCCTTTGCCTCCTCCCGCCCTCGCGGCCTGCAGAAGTTGGTCCTGGCCAGCGGACTCTCCAGTATGGAACTCTCCAGCAGAGGCATCCAGCTGTGTAAAGAGGCCATGCCGCTCTACGTGCAGAAAGTAATGGACTGGGGTCGGGAGACGGGCGACAGGGATGATCCGGCCGTCAAGGAAGCCAACGCGGCGTTCAACAAGACGTTCATAAGCCGCGCGGAGACCATGGCGCCTGAACTTCTCGCGGCTTTCAAGACCATGAGCGAGGATACTACGGTTTACGACACCATGTAAGTTATAGATGCTCGACAGATTTCCATCAGTCTACCTCCTGGAGTGCCGCGCTGTTCCTGGACCTTGGAAGCTGTCTGTCCATTCTAGCTGCTAACCATCCGTGATCCCATAGGTATGGGCCTTCCATGTTCGACTGCATCGGTACGCTCCACGACTGGACAGCCATACCGCGCCTCCCGCAGATCACCGCGGACACTCTGGTTTACAATGGAGAGTATGATACGTCGCACGATATCGCACAGGAGCCGTTCTTCGAGCTCATCCCGCGCGTGCGCTGGATTACTTTCCCCAACTCGGGTCATTTCTGCCACCTCGACGACGGAGGACTGAGGGAGCGCGTCCTCAAGGTGGTGGGCAGGTTTCTCACGAGGCGTGATGCGGGTGACAAGGCGGATGTATAATTTCACAGCCTATACAAGTTCAAGGATTCAGGAACCCGGTCGGCATCCCTCGCTTGCTCAGATGCACTGTATCCCCCAAGGGGGGTATTGAGATCTGCGCCCTGAATGAGGTTGCATCGCATGGTTGTGTGTGTAAATTCTCCTGGCGAGAACAACTCCAACGCCAAATACGACGCCCCCCCGAATCCGCACGGGCTTCATGGTTTCACTCGGTACTCGTACACATGCGGCTTCTCATTCGTCCGATCTGAGTCGTCATCTTTTGCCGTCTGTTATCCCAAAGTAGATGTTATGTTCTCCATCCTGGATAATATCCGTGCCGTCCGGCTTTTCGTACACCATACCGATGTCTCCATGTGTTGCAGGCCGGTCTATTCCCGCTGGCGAGGGCACATATGTCTGGTATAGGAGGTTGTATATTAAACTCTGTCAGTTACTCTATGGGGAAAATCTGGTTCAGAGGCAGCCCGGCCCATTGCATGCACTTTGAAGTTGAAATGAGTGAGGGCAGAAATTTGGAAGCTCATTAATAATCGTTCACCGAGATCAATACTCATTCAATATTCATGACACATTCCGTGCTGTAGTCATTTTATATTGGCTTGGCGGTATGATGGAAAGCTGTGGTTCTCAGTGTGAGGTTCGGCAGTCAAGATTGCCCCGATCGAGTATTATTCACAAGGCTTTTTCGAATATCCCATTGATGTCTTCTATTACACACGAGCTGTGAGAGGATTCCATTACATCAGTCTGTCACTCAAAATAATACTTGTAGACTTGTCATCCAAACAACACACGGGTGCCCAGATCATGAGCCACAGACTATATTGGCTCCGCGTAAACTCTCGTCATTGACTGCATCAATCCCCAGAATAGAAAGCCATTGTGGTATCCCTCGGAGGAAAAACTCAGTGTGTTCGGATCACCCAAAGCCATATTCCTATCCGGTGACATGATGAACCTTCATTATTCAAAAATTATGATGTTTTGATGGTATAGATTTATAAGAATCACGTGTATGTTGGTAGTGTTTTGCTCACCAGTCTTGAGTACTGAGCACCATGTACGATATTTGCTTCGAAAAGTGCCAAATGACTGATCGAATGACAATGTTCTCTTTATGTTTCAGATGTCTACGTAATGCTACTCGAGATGCTTGGTCGGTCCTATATATCCCAATGCCGTTAAGTGAACCCATCGATGGCAGACGGAGAACACTCCGCTGGGATGGCATATGACACTTCATTACAAGACCCATATACTGGGGTGACTCATAACATATAATTTCCAGGCTCTTCTCGTCTTCAGCACCCAATGCCGACTACCGGCAGGCTCAGCGCATTGGAGCGAGATGCGTCGACGAAGCGGAACCTCCAAGATCTGTCGATGTAGACGATATCGCTACTACACCGAAGCCTATGGAATTACAAGTCAATGCATGCAAGACGAAGCAGGAAATTGACGAGTATGCCGCGGTAGTTTGTCGTGAGGTTGGCTGTGTGCGACTTATACACGTGTCAATACGCGCCAGTGGCGCCACATACGTGATATTAACAGTGGCTTTCACTACCCCTTTCTTGACCACGATGATCTTGGAACGGAGCAGATGCCACCATAGAAGGGCTATTGTCCCGCTCTGCGTCATGGACTCTAGAGCCGCTTGTCAAACCAGGAACCCGTTACCCAACGGCTGAACGCTACCTAAATTAGAGTCAAAATGACGTCACAATTGACCAGCGACGCGCATTCCACTTACAGAGACGATATTATAAAACATTGAGCAAGCCCAGCCCCGTGATTGTTAACTGCTAGAAACTCCCTGTCATTGGCACTTTGAAATCCCAAGCTGAAATCACCACTCATCACACCAACTTCAAACCACAAGTCAACATGTTCTTGCAACTCCTCCACCTGGGACAAGCCGGCCTGGCGGGCTACGGCGCGCAGCAGTCCTACATCGCCATCACCAACCTGCAGACGTACGAGGAGACGTCGGAGAAGCTGGCCAAGTTCTCCAACGAGGCGGAGCGGCAGCTGCACAAGACGCGCACGACGCAGACGTCGGGCGCCCTGGCCATCGCCGCGTCGCTGCTGGCGGCGCTGTACCTGTTCTTCAAGGGCGGCTCGTCGGGCGCCCTGTTCCGGCTCATCGCGTCCCCCGTCATGGGCGCCGGCATCTTCTTCGCCCGCAGCCACATCCAGGGCTTCTGGGCCGGCGGCAAGCGGGTCCCGCTGCCCAAGATGGAGGACTACAACGAGGCGCAGCAGCGCACCGAGGAGCTGCTCAAGGTCCTCGACTGGCTGGTCCTGAGCTGGGTCGCCACGAGTCTCGTGGCCGTGTTCAAGGGATATTAAGATCAGAAGATGGAAGTCGATGGATTTCATGATAATGAGGCATGATTATGTACAATAGGCGCGAGGAGTCTGGGCAACATGACGTCGGTCTGCGTCGGGATGGTATATATCACTTTCGTATGAGTATTACATCTGGGTTATCGACAGCACATGACAATCGAAGAACGTTCTCAAGATCGCAAGATCAGAAGACTTACATCTATGCTAAGCTCGTGCTGTCGATCTCAAGCATATCCTCGCGCCCCGAGCTGTCGGTTATCGCCAATAGACCCTGAAACCAGGAAAGAGCATATTCGGCAAAAATCATGACCAGGTACGAAACCTGATACGAGTCTCTGAATGGCTCAATACGAGTATGCCGAACAAGCTAACCATTAGGCTGCCGAATAAAGTTGCAGATGATGGCGTAGCATTGCGCGTCGCCGCCGCATACCAGGTCCGGAGTCGGGCTCCGCGGGGTCCTGGTGATCGTACCATGACAACGTGCTCGGATTGAAAACAAGAGGCACAGCTCGCGAACGAGATGGTGTCCATGGAATTAGCGTGACTGCAACTACTTGACCAAGTCTCATTCAGTCTTTCATGATTCTTCACAAGTTACACACGCTTCGGAATGGGTCATCATAATCGTCATTTTGCAGGCGATGCCAACGCTCACGCGGGGATATGGGGGAGTCCAACGAGCGCAGCCAAGTAGGCAACAAGACAGCTACACGAAAGATTTACAGGACTGATTGTATTCTTGGTACAGCTTTTGTGAAGAGGACTATGCCATCACAAGATTCGTTGCAGAGTTCATGAATACACTATCCAATCTTGCCTACGGTACGTCGACAACCACTCTGACACATTCAGATAGCATTAACGCAGCTGAACAATGTGCCGGGAAATAGTCTACTTTGCATTTAGATATCCAGGACGTTGCACTCACGGGAGATCGGCGCTGGACTCGCTGTCATGGAGTATGGTGCTTCTAGGTCTGACATCTACGGGATTCCACGCCACTCTGCGCCAGGGAGCACAACTGTCCGACGATCTGTCGATGCTCTTGCTGGTCGGGACGATTATGCAGCACGTCTACTGTCTCGGCCAGCCACGTGTCCGGTCGCGCCTCGTCGCCGCCACAATATGGGCGAGCATATCCGGCGTGTCGTTCATCTACGTGCGCTCGGGCGACCTGCTCGTCCACGTCTCTGCGTTCGCCGTCTCGGTGACCCTGGTCGGGCTGAGACTGGTCCAGCTCATATACCGGGGGCAGCCGCAGCAGGAATCTTCAGCTGAGCTCGCGCCCCGGTTCTGGAAGGGGTGCGCCTACCTCGCGGTGGCCTTTGCCCTCTGGAACGTGGATCTCGAGCTGTGTCTGCAGCTGCGGGCGTGGAGGCAGCATGTCGGGTTGCCACTGTCCTGGCCCCTCGAGCTGCATGCCTGGTGGCATGTTCTCACGGCCGCCGGCGCTGCGCAGTTCATCCGGCTCGTCAGGTCTCTGTGTGATGCTGATCAAGCTGGTGGGAAATCTCAGGAAGGGAGCAGCGCCGGGGGAAAGAATCCCTCGCCGCCGGCAGCCCTACACCGGGGTATGCCCCAGGCTTCCAAAGCTGACCTTGACCGGATTGGATCTTCTAGGTGATGGAGGGAGTAAGCTGCAGAAATTCAGGGCGACTTACCTTGGGCTAGAAGCCATGTTTCTGATGATGCCGAGGTTGGGCAGCAGCAGCTTGCCGATATGACCTGTCCAAAGAAAGCTGAACGACGAAAAGGCAGCGACGATGTAGACCGATAGAAAGCAAGAGATACCTGGGTACAGTTTCCAGTACAACAACTTGTATCCCAAGACCATATCAAAAGACACGAGAGTCCTTACGATACTTGGAAATTTTCGGGGACCTCTCGGGCTTCCGCATTTCCTCCGACTGTGCGACGTGTTGTGACAACAATAACATTCGGCATTCTGGTTCATGCGAATCCATGCATGTAATCAGCCGGCTCTTGTGTTTCGTCGAGCTTACATCAGGCGCAAGTCCCATACAGCATTTTCCCGCGAGAGTGGTTCAAGACGTGCATAGTGCCGAAACTTGCAGGCCCAGAAGTGCGCGCGCGCGCATTAACACGAAAAAAAGTACCCGATTGCTTCTTCTTTCTCTCTCGTTCCTTTTCCCTTGTGTGTGAAGAAATTCACGCTCAACGCACTGTACGTACTTTGTGTGTTCAGCTTTTTGCTTTTGACAGGTGAATTCCGCTGCAGATCTGTCCATCATCATGGGTTTTCTTTTCTTTTCTTCTGTTCCAATTGGACAATGTACGGTATCCGGGTGAGTGGTTGAGCAAGGGAGAGGCCCCACTGAAAAATGTCAATAGTAAAAAAAGAAGCTCATCCATCTGAGCGCCGATCATAGCAGAAGCAAACCTGTATGGACGGAGAGGCTTACTGTTTGCAAATAGAGAGAGACTACTCCACCTGCCATGATCGGACAAGACGAAATCCTTGGGCCTGGAAAGAATTTTCCGAATGGATGGAATGCAAATGAGCAAGAAATCATTTTTGGACGTTTCAGCCAAAAAAAAAAAAAAAAAAAAAAAAAAAAAAAAAAAAAAAAAAAAAAAAGGGCACTGGGCAGCCCTGATTTCTGGGGGAGATGGAGCTGAAAGGCCGCCGTAATATGGTGCGCGTCTGGGATGATGCATGGGCTACGGGCTGAAGCCATCTCTAGTTCCACAGCCCATCGGGTTCTACTGTAGGCCGGGAAGCCTCGATCTGGACAAGCGTTTGAACAAGTCCCCGAATGATTACAGGGCGGATGGGGCCGGTGATACCACTTGTGAAAGATCGGTTGAGGCGTTTCGCTTTGTGGTGTACGAGCTACGTACAATCGTATTCATCTTGTCCATGTCGCTTGCCATGAGAATGATTGCTTTTCGGCCGCTGGCTGTATGCAGCCGCCTTCGTTGCTGGCGGAAGAAGTGTATGAAGCATATGTTGCTTCGATTACCACACCGACTAAAGCAACTCTCGATTGCCGTGGTTTGCTGCGTGCAATCTAGGTTAAATGAGAGATACCAGATCGGGCAAGTTCATTACTGAAGATGAGGGAACCTTGTTGCTGGGACAGGTTCGTGATGGACATGGACACGCGTTGCCAGCTGCTGCAGTAGTATAACAAAAAAGAAAACATCTTCGCTGACATTCCCTGTTGAAGATCTCGGTTATGTCAATGTCAGGCACATTGCTTGCAGATGATCAGTAACAGATTAAGACCTCTTCTAGCGCAATCAAGACGTACATGCAGATGAATATCATGAACCCATCATTCCAAGGGACAGGCAGCAGTCCAATCATTACATGGAGTTGACAATGATGGTTCGAAGCTGAAATAGTGTCTGCATGATACGCCGGCTTCGTCTGATTCGCTCTCGCACTCTGGAAGCAGCCGGCAATCGCGACATGTCTACAGATTATGTAGTCTCCATCCCATGCCAGTTCAGGGTCTAGGGAATTGGCCTGGTAACCCTTGCCCAAGTCCAGGAACGGCATCTCGGGGCCCCTGCTCACTTGATCTTTATGAAACCATGACAATTCTATGACTGCAGTTCACGAGATCTTGCATCGTCGTTCGGCTTCTTTTTTTCCGCCCTTTCGTACCGGTGTTCCCAGTGGTGTAAGGGAATCTCGGCATGGCGATCCGATCCATCAGTGACCAAGTTTAGCAACCCAGAATGCGCTGTAATCTAGCGCGCCGACAGACCCGAAAGCGGCGGGAAATGCCAGCGCAGGCTGAGCTGTTTCAGACTTTTCCCACGCGTTCGGAGCAAACTCTCAGCCCCGCCAAGAAGACGCAATCCAGAATGGATCATGGCGCTGTCCCCAGAACAGGAATCCTGTCTCTGGTGTTCACGGCTTCCATTGGTTCAGACACCATGCATCTACTCGTCGATAGCGCTACTAAGCGATGCAGTTCATAGCTCTGGATTCGTCACGCAGGTTCCTGCTGTAGCTTGTCCAATACTTGGCATGCGTTTCGATATCTTGTGACCACACCCCCAAAGATCGACCACCGACCAGGGGTATACACATGTAGTCATTGGTTGGACCCGGAACGACCTCTCAGCCGTCAGCTCTTGACTATCCCGGATTCCTGACCTGGCACCTTGTTGGAGAACTGCTGGCAGCACCCGATCTGCACGGACGTGAGAGCTGGCCGGGGGTGCATTCAATGCTTGGTACAGTACGCAGGTCATGACTGGTATCATCTCTTGTGACGGCATGCATGCGTGCATACATACATTGATGCGGCGTGGCATGACAAGATATGCTCGCCGGGCACGTCACGAATGATTGGGGCATGTCGTCGGGGGAAAAGTATGATCGTGTTGCATTCATCGTCATGTCTACGAATATTACCACAAGGTCACGAACCAACAAGTCGTGGCAAGAGCGAACGTCCTCGCAACTTGCCCGAGTCTCTCTTGTTACACGGCCGATTTGTTCGTGCAATACCGCTTCTCGTCTGTCGTCATTCCTTTTCTTGCCCTGCCTGCTGGACCAGACATGATAAACCCCGGGTATCCCAATATCCCAGGGCTGGTTTGACCAGGGCCGAATCACTGCTTACTTGCTTTTGCTTGCTTTTCGCTTGACAGCTTCATTTTCCACGAGCCGGTGCCCGAGCATACACCGACTAGAAGCAGGCAAAGAAGAAGAAATCGCGATCCCACACTGGCGATGGAGATCTCACGACTGCCAAAGAACCAAGATCTCTGATATTTCCGCAGGGCAGAACCACAGTTTATGAAATGAGATCGATCCACCGGCGAGAGAAAAGCATCAGTAGCCAATCGACTTCTCACGCCATTGAGAACTTTCAGCTGATGAGGCTCCATGGGCGACCAATCCGACACCTCAGACGAGCCCCATTGCAATATTAGAGCCATGTTTTAGAAGCTTCCCTAGCCCGCCGTTGAGCAGCTCAGCCCAGGCTATTGGATCCTAGCTGGGTTCACCGACATCTTTTTCACGCCTACATCATCCTCACATGGAGTTTAAATATTGATTTGTATCAAGTCCCGGCTCTTGTTAGTTTCGAAGCCTGTCTGGGTTTTGTATGTAATAAGCTGAGCTCAGCTGGCTTCCCGTCGTTTCTTTTTCCTCTCGCCCTTCTATCCGATCTCTTTTCATTGACTTTTTGGGAGAGAAAAAGGTCAGACAAAGCCAAACTTTGCTTTACCCAAACGGCATTTGTTCGCTTGACGCATCCAATTTCCTGTCTCGAAACGAGACATTGCTGCGCATTATTATTATCAAATCTTTTTTTTTTTTTTTTTTTTTATTTTTTTTTTTTTTTTTTTTTATTTTTTTTTTTTTTTTTTTTTATTTTTTTTTTTTTTTTTTTTTCCCTCGTCGCACACCATTCCAACCCAGCAACGGGCCTCTTTTGGCGCCGTCGCACCGTCTCGGGCCTCTGCTCGTTCTGCACTGGACTGTTGTAACGGACGAACGAACCAACCCCTGAACAGTTTACTGCCGTGGGAGAAAACAGCCCGGCAGTCAGGCGATTGATTCCGGGTTGTTCATTCGCCCAAGGACCCCCCTGGGCGCCAGGACCATTAAGCGCCCGACGAGCCCGGCCGCCTGCTTGGAACGTCATCTCGGCGCTTCCGCCCTCAAATCACCACTTATACGGAATATAGCCCAAGCGTCTTATTGGTCAAACCGCTCCATCAAACCGTTTTCGACCTGGGGGAAAGACCGCAAAGAGGTGTTATGCTGGGGGTGTGATTTGCATTCGCTGCGACTGTTGAAACATGACAACACGCCAGGGGAGTCGGTCTCAGTTTATCTAAAGAAGGAAAAGCAGAGATAGACAGCGCGGCTATTTGCTGCTGCTATTCGTGTGTGTTCAGAACAGTGCACACTGCACACCAACTGGCACGCCCGCTGGCATTGTACAGGGATTCCGCTGCCGCATACTGGCCCAATACCCTCCCTCTCCTTGTCTGTCACAGAAACCATATATGGACAAACCTTCTGCCGTCATGGCTTCGAGACAGTCCCGGGACCTGGTTTTGGACCCGGCCACGACTCTCTTTACTTTTCTTCTGTGAGTCTCAATCCATCATTTTGCTTGCTCACTTTTTGCTTTACATTCAATTCGTTCTTCTTCCACGAGCCCGGTGTCTTCCACTCGTTTCTTGCATTCCATTCCAATTCATTCCCTTGTTGGGCTATACGTCCATGATCCCTGTGTCTTAACAGCGGTCTCTATTCATTACACCTCGGCTTTCTTTTTCATGCAACCGCATCTTTGAGCGTCGCTCTTCATCTTTGAACGAGTCTGCGCCTCCTTGGTCATTACTTTGCAAATACCTCCCAGAAACCTTATCTGGGGCTTCATTACCAATCGCAGTCGTTGCTCAAGCATAAGCTACGTCTCAGAAGGTCTTACATCCCCAAGCGGGAAAGCTGCGCCAAGGTTCGAACTCACCCGTATCCATGCTTCTGGAATTTCTTTCCCCTTCATTCCAGTTGTTACCCCTGCCCAGCCCTGCCACACCCCGAGACACTCTTTCCCCTAGTCACTGGTGATGCGCCCAGCTGGCTGCGCGTGTGACCAAGTGACCCCGGGCCATGGCTCATCGGCCGTAGTCCAAAGGGAGTAGAAAAAGAGAGGCTGCTGGTTCCATGTCACCCAGAACTTTGGGCCCTGTCGATCCCCTTGCTTCTTTTTCCCAGTGTCAGCTCCGGGTCATTTCATATTGCCTTTACGGTGATTACCGCATAGTCGAGCTCGGGGCATGTTTCTTTTTTAGATGGCATTCCTACTACCTACTTCCCAGTCGATTCCCATTCTTTTTTGGACCCTGGAAAACATAAGACTGACTCGCTGGCCTCTCTAGTCGAACAGACCCTTCTGTCAATTCGGTCCAGCTTTTGGGTTCTTGGGATAACTTTCAAAAGTGTTACAAGATGGAACGCGACAGCAGACGCGATCGCGGTCAGTGGCGTGGCTGCCACACATTCCAAGACATGATCAGTCCCGGCATCGTACAGAAGCGCAGCGGTGGCCTCACCATGGGAGAGACTTATTATTACTACTACGAGGTCGACGGATCGACAGAAGTTCATGATCCCTCCAAGCCTTTCACTGGCGTCTGTCCCTACCTTCCAGGTCAAACGGTCAACACTCTCGACGTTCCTATCGAGTATTCCGCCAAGAGGTTGAGGAGCGCGTCCATGAACTCATTACGTCCAACCGACTTCAAGACCATGGATCCTCGGGACAAGTTTACTACACCAAGGCCTGCTCCAGCAGCTCCATTCACTCTAGGTCCGAGACGAGGCACTTCCTCTGGCATTCGGCTCAGTCACAAGTCGTCCACTCGCTCACTATCACCTGCACCCGGATCGGGCTGGACTGGCAAGGCCAAACGCATCTTTGGTCTCCGACCATCGAGCCGATCCAGTGATCGCAGTTGGACCCCAGAGAATGTCGAAACAGAGGACTTTGGGTCTTCAATCGGCAGCACCATTACAGAGAGGCCGGAAGAACGTACACGAAGCACTACCCCGTCCGAAGGCATTCGCTCTCGTGACTTGTCGCCCGAGTCGCTTCGCCGATTCCTATCAGACAACAAACCGCTGGTACAGACTCCGGTTCCTCACATACAAAAACTTATTATCCCCGAGGAGATTGCCGAGGAGAATGAAGATGACGACAACTTTGCTACTTCTGCCACTTCCGAGACGGCACCACCCTTTAACCCATTATCGCCGCCACCTTTCAAGCGAACACAGTCCTCGCCCTCGATGGCGGGCATGAGAAACATGTCCATGAGGACCAACATTCCAGATGCCATTGCCGAGTTTTCCAAGCTTCAGTGCAGAGATGACTCGGCACTGGAGGATCTTCGACGGGGATCCATCACTAGCGTAAAGCTATCGATCCCAAAGCCTCGCGCATCCTGCTCGACACTATCGTCGGCAGCCCCCTCACCAATCTCGACACAGTCCATGGACTCTCCCAGCAATAACAACTTTTCCTTTTTCGAAGACATGACGCCGGTCGACCACGGTTTCTCATTTTTCGACGACCGAACCGACGACGAGAAAAGAATCTCGGGCGTGCCTGAACAGAGATTCCGCAAACCCTCGTGGACCCCTTACAGTCTTCCGCACTCCTCCGTCACAGATCAAAAGGACATTCCCGTCGGCGCCACGGGCCGCCCTTTCGGCTCACCAAGCCTGGTCTCTGGCGACGGAAACGATATGCCCATTGAGACGACTTCCCTTCTCGGAATGAAGGCCATGGACGCGGGACTCGACGATCTCGTGAGCGAACTCAGCTGGATTGCCAGGGCAATCTGAGCTCGGCCTCTCAAACTCCTTCACTTCACTTCTTGGCTTGACCTTGACATTTCAACCTAATACTTTTATTTCATCACCGCGACTGGATATAGAATTGGAGAATCAGGAAAAGAATGTTTCCGGCCTACACACCTCGTTGGCCTCGGTTTTCGGAGCATGATCAGCATTTACACGGCGCATGGAATGTTTCTTTTGCATAAAGGAGCGCAGTTGTTCGATCGATGCAACATCAAAAGATGATTGCCCGGGAAGCGAACATTTTTGGAATATATATATACCCTTTCTTTTGTTTGGGTGAGGCGCCTGTGAGAGGCTGCTAAAGGACGGATCTGGAAAAGTTGATCATCTGATCTGATGGGTGATCTTCCCCGTCAAAATAGTCTGATGATCCACGAGTCGATACGTTGAATGAAAACAAATCTCAATCATAATATGCTTCCAATTCTTGGTGACATTCTTGTTTGTGTATGGCCATCACGGGCTTCACAGTACCTAGGTACCTCTCAAATCTGCCTGCATTGGGTGGATCGTGACGACAGGCCGTGGGACAGAGCCAAGATCACTGACGATCATTTGATTGAGCCTGGATGACTATGTGGTGGAAGGCTGTCGAATAAGCAGTGCGATGCGACGGGGTAAAGGGGATCATGCACTGGTTGTCGCATCCCCCGCCAAGCCTGCTATACTCCGATTCAGACCCCACTAAATAGTGTGGGATGTCGGGGGAGTATAAACAACCTTGACTCGGTAGTGGACATTGTCGCGATACCAAAGTAGAATTGCTTTCACGGTGAAAGGTAAGCTGTACCAGTCTCTTTTCTATATGAATAGAAACTTGAATTGCCTTCATCTTTTTGAAGTTCTCGACCTTTCTGCCGCTTATGCCTGGTGCCGCGCCCAGGATTTGATCACTGATGCTGCGCCAATCCAGCTGCGACACATCTGATACCATTATTACCGCCCATCCTTTTGTTTCAATTACCCCACACCCTTCAACGCCCGTCTTCAACGCTGTTCGTCCTCGAAGCCACGGTGCACGATTGCTGGGGACTATAAAGCAGAATTCAATTCCATTGAGCATCAGCCGGTTTGGTATGCCGCGGCTGAGCTCTCGGCGCATCAATCTTTGAAACGGGACATGGGGATGAAAGAATATGGTTGGGTAGGTAGGTAGCTTCCGAAGTTCCCTGTTCGGGATCAATTCACATTTATCCTAAACTGACCTTGCTTTTTGGGAATGAAATACTTATTGATGCTGATTCATTTCGTTCAATTCCATTCATTTTTACCAGCGAGACTTTTAGTCCGATAGACCGCCAACTAGAAGAGAAGGGGAGAATTGTATGAGAATGAGGACATTCCAAGTCTTGGCATTGTATGCCGTCGGCGGCGCATGGGCAAGAGACCACGTCGTCGCAGACCTCGACGACAAGGACTTTGGAGCCGTCGCGGCCGAGGATCTGTTGTCGGGAGGCGGGCTCGATCTCAAGCTTGGAAACGACCATGACCACGATGGAAATGAGCTCGGCAACGACCACGACCATGATGAGTACAGGCACGGCAGCGTATCAGAAGGACACGACACAACGTCCCAGGAACCGGAATCGTACGACGAAGACGCACCCGCGGAGGCCGCCCGGCTGTGGCCCATATCGACGCCGTGCGTGCGCAACGGCACGCGCGAGTACTGCGTCTACTCGAACCCGGGGTTCGCGTCGGGGCGGGGGATTAGTATCATAACGTCGGCCAGCCGCGCCGTATCCATCGCAAAATCGGCCGCTTTTTCTTCGTCTTCCGCCACCACCGACGACGAAGACTTTCCCCTCAACGACGCCGCCGCCAACCCGCCCTGGCGCGTCGACGACGTCCCTGGCAAGGGAAAAGGTTTGACGGCCACGCGCAACCTCGAGCTGGGCGACCACATCATGAGCACGACGGCGTCGGTCATGATCGACTACAACGTCTTCTACGACGTGACACTGACCGAGGAGCTGCAGGGTCTACAGGTCGCGGCGGTCGGGGCTTTGCCGGAAGGTCACCGCCAGGGCGTCTTCATGGACCTGTCGACGCACGACGGCGCTGCGAATCACGCGGAGCGCGTGTCCAAGATCATCCTGACGAATTCGTTTGACATACAGATCAGCGGGGTCGTGGCGAAAGAGCACGACGAGGACGAGGAGAATTTCTATACCGCGTTTCCTGAAAGTGGGTGTTCTTTGTCGAGGGTATGAGATTGGTATGTGTTGACAGACATATATAGTATCACGTATGAACCACGACTGCCGGCCGAATGCCGATTACTATTTCGACCCGGCGACACTGGCGCAGCATATCCACGCATCGCGCCCGATCGCCGCTGGGGAGGAGATTACGATATCCTATATAGAGTAAGTCGACCTCTTGATGAACTGGATTAATGGGATGGAAACATACTGATTCCCATTTCTAGTGCGGTCCAGACAAAGCAAGACCGACTCGACCGGCTTCACCACTCGTGGCATTTCCCATGCTCGGTAAGCCCACGATTTGCGAGGCAGCAGACAAGAAGATACTGACCCAGCCCTTCCAGTGCAGCGCGTGCACCCAGAACAAGCACATGACAGCCGCTTCGGACGCGCGGATCCAGCAGATCCACGAGATCCGAAAACAGCTGCGCGAGTGGGAACCCGGATCGCAGGCGACGCCGGCCCTCGCCGAGCTCCTGGTCTCGCTGTACGAGCAGGAGCGGCTCTGGACCATGCTGTACGAGGCCTACACATACGCGGCGATCGAGCACAACGGCGTCGGCGAGCCCTGGACGGCCTCCCGGTACGCCCGCCTTGCCGTCCAGCGCGGCCTGGCCTCGGGCGGGCCGGGCCACTCCGACGTTGCTGAGATGGAGGCGCTCGCCCGCGATCCGTGGGGGCATTGGAGCTGGATGCTGAGGATGAAGAAGCCCATGAATTGGCAACCCCACGCTCCTGTTTAGTTTTTAGGGGCGATAGAATGATAGACAGAGGCGAGACTGCGCGGGATCGTATCATTTCAACGTTCATCGTATCAAACCTACTTTACAGCCTTTTTGAGGATCGATGGATACTCCGCTTGCGAACGCATCGGGTCCGAGATTGAGCAACAGCAATGGAGTATTCATGTCTCTCAACCTCTGTTTCCTCCTCCTCTGTTGACCTGTAAGCCACAGACCACGGTTCCTTGATCCAAGTACAATAGCTCCAATACTTTGGAACATATAGTCGACTGGGTGGTATATCGTACCATATCGCTCGATGTTCCGGACTGTCGTGCTCCATAAACTGAGGATAACCACGTACAGCCTGGATGATCAGTTCTTGTCGCGTGTGTTTCCTGGCCACAGCGCTCCAGAGCTCAATGACCTTAGGACTAGGGCTGTAGGTCTCAGCTTTAGCCCAACTCAACATACCACGCCCTTTGATAACCTTGTAGAAGATGCAATGCGAATATCCGGGTCTTGTATACAAGCGCTTCGCACACACAAGGAGGTGTCGTAGTTGCGGCATGTTCATAGCAGCTCTGGCTGCCATGGCGTACATCTGATCGAGATTCTCGTAGTTTAGATCCACGCCCTGAACCGTGAATAGAAACAAGGGTTTCTTTTCCTTCGCTGTGTTGAATGATATTGTGGCGTAATCATAGCAAAACGTGAGGCGCTCCATGCGCGGCCAGTACATGTCTTTTCCGTCGGCGAAGAAGGCGTCCCAAGGCAGGGCATTGACCCAAAGATGTGAGAGCTGCTGCGAGGACCGAGCCAGTTTGGTCGAGACCATACGTCTTTTTTCAGCAAAGTCCTCGCGGACCCAACTGCCAATCACATCAAAGGCCGATAATTCGACCCTGCGGAGCGACTCGGGCCATGAAGACAAGGCATTCACCATTGCTAATGCCAAATTAGCGCATTGTCAACCGCGTAGAGTGAAAAGTGCTGTCATACAATACCAAGTATCCGGTCTGGCTCCGATAGCCGTGGAGGCAAAGGTGTGAAGACGAGGAAACCGGGAAGTCAAGCGCGTGACCTCCTGGACAAGGTTGAGCTCGCTTTGCGGAACACCAAATTCATTCTCGCCGCAACTCTGCAAGAAACGCCCCAGCTTTAGTGTTCCCACAATCGATACGGGAGAATCAGAGATGCCAAGAGGCCTTGACATCGTATTCGAAACCTCACACGAGCCACCGCCGAGGATCAGGCATAGACCTTTTCCACAACCTATATCTCCCTCTTTCCATTGACCCAGATGGTCGAGGAGGGTGTGTAGAGTGGCGAGCAGACTGTCCCAGGTCTCCTCCATAGACTCGTGGTCTACCGTCATCTTTCGAAGATGCTTGCGCCTGCCTCCCTGGAAAAATTGATGGAAGTCGTCTACGCGACTTGCTGTGACCACGATTGCTGAAAAAGCATAGGCCTCGGCTAGTGGTTGCCATTGGCGTGATACTGCAGCACAGGCTGCATGACTGTCAAGATGATCGAATATGAGATAGGTCAACTCTGAGGATAGTGGCCAACCACCCATTTTCTCGATCTCACAAGGCTGGTGGCTGTGGATCGTTGTTGGGTAGAGATCGGGTGCCACGACTTGTGGGCAAATGTTCGTGTCATATATGGCTGAGGGTCGGCGCGCTCATTGTTGATGGAAACTTCCAGCTAGGACGTGACTGTGATCGATTTGATGATTGCTGTTGATGAATGCAGTGTGGGATTGATGGGTTGGTTTGATGTTTGGTGGATTGGGGTTTCGAGTTTCTGGCGAACTGGGCGTTGTTTGCTCCCGCGATCCTCCTGGTTCGCGCCTTCCCCAGCGGCACAATTGTTCAAAAAAAACTTGACGCAATTGCTCCATGCAATGGTTCCCAGTATCAAGTGCTGACAGTGATATGGTTGGTCTTGGATCATTTGGGAACAGTTGGACTGCTTTTCTGAGGCGATAGGATAGGTCAACTTGAGTAAAGGTTCGACGACGGGTGTTGAGGTCTCGACACAATGTAAGCGACCTACCTACATATGTGGGTTGCAAAGTTTTGGCAAACGTAAAACAGGGTCACTTGGTTCCTTAGATTCGATTATCAGTTATTGCTCACTGTGATCTCTCTTGGTTGGACACTTTAAGGAGCAAAATATGCCCCTAATGCGTCGTGATGAGTTCTGAACCTCAGTACATTAGATCGCACCAACCCTTCGCATCTGATTAAACGCAACTCTTCTAGTGGCTTCCCAAATCTTTCCCTGTCCATCAAAACGGGTATACGCATAACCAATGGCAAGGCCAGCCAGGTGTACAGAATGCCCCCAACGGAGAAAGGGGATGCCAAAGATCAATCCATATGTTTCAACCGCTGCAATCAAGGCCAAACCGAGCTCTGCATCAACCGATCCCGGAACAAACATGATGCCTATCTGCGCATGAGGGAAGGATACCGCAAAGACGCCAATCAATGCCATGATGGCACCGCTGGCGCCTTGACCACCCCGAAAACGACGCGAAGGCACTTTCGCCTCTAACTGGGCTGCCATGCTGGATAGAATACCAGCGGAGAGGTAAAAGGCCGCAAGATGAGGTGCACTATTGCTGAATGTTGTAGTATGAGATAGAGCTGGCCCGAAATTCTGCGAGATTTGGGTAAGTTTGTCTGTCATATCCAGAGTGAAGAGATGGCAGATCAAAGGTCTAGCTTGTATAACTTACGTATAAACAATACATGTTGAACAGAAGATGCAGGCCTGAAACATGACCAAACATTGAAGTCAGCATGGTATAGCTGCGGTTCAAGACGGGCATGTGGGTAGTATAGAGCGCGGCACTGGATCCCGGCAGGGAACTGGCGGCGAATATGCCAGTATTCACGGCGATATTGCCATATAGGAGTTTTTGGGTCTCCGAGAGCCTCGACCATATATCGAGTGGAGAACCGGTGGCTGCGCTGCCATGATAGTGAGGCCGCTGCCTGCCGTAGCTCGCGCCGACCAACTCGCTGTACGATTCTGGAGTTGTCCTGAAGCCATACTTGGTGCAATTTTTGACGTCGCGTCGGACCTCAAAGGCGGCAAGTCCAAAGTATATGGTGCCAATGGCAGTTACACAGAATAGGGCTGGCTTGAGGAGTGGTACTGGTGGAAGTTGCCTGTACGCTTGCTGGGCATGGAAGTGTGTTCCCATCGAACGCCTAGGAACGCGAGGTGCTCGCAACGTCGGGCGGAGCAGGACCCGGCGACCGACATGCGAGCAAAGGAATGTCATCTTGACTTGTGCGCTCTCGTACACGGATCAAGGTGCCCTGCTCTGCGTGCGAGCGAATGCTGGTGGACGCGGCGAGTGACGGGGCGAATTATGTTGCAAGCACCAGGATTGAAAGTCACACCAACGCTTGAAGTTTGTGCATGTGGCTAACCTAGGCGATCACCCTTGTAGGCGGTCTCTCACAAGCTCCGCGATTGCTACTCTACTCGGTGCAGAAGATGTGGCTGTACTGCAAAAACCGAATACCACGGCCAGCATATTTACTGCATGTTCAATAGACTCCCATGTACAGAATGGAAGAACAAGACGAACCGAAGTGATATAAAAATGTTCTCGTCATGAGATTTAATTGTATCATCTGTGGCAGGTACAGGCGGATTGACGTACGCTAAAGACCTAGACCGAGCCTCAAGCTACCCAAGGTAGGTAAGCTACAGGGACTTTACTTCGCTACCTGACCCGTAAACGTAAAAACTCACAAGATCTTAACACACTGCATACACATCACCCCGACGATTTATCATCTTAAATACTCGCATTCGAAGATGCTCATCCGTCAGGACCAACAATCGAGTAAACGGATTCAATGCCGCCGGCTGACCCGGAGCACCATTCTGTGCCAGTTCGACAAATGAACCTCGACCAATAACAAGTGATCCGTCTCTTGTTCCACGGTTCACAGCGGCAGACCTTCTTCCGACTTGTTCACTCCATCCCGTCAGCACGTGTGGTAGGACTGAAAACAGCTCTCGTCATCACAAGCTCAAGAGTGCGAAAAGATGGAATATATCTCCAACGTACCCACCAGCGAAAATGACCAACTCTGCGGCGTCCATATTGACCTTTATCTTTGACAGCTGTAGGCCAAGACTATGCACATGGGTCGACTCTTCAAAACGGAAGTCGTGAATAGAGCTGTGTGGTCCGATCCGGGTTAGCCCGCCATCATGCAGATCCTCTTGTGGTTGAACAACCTGGTACCGATTGCCCATCTGAGACTGCAACTGTTTGATCCCCTTGGCGCAACGCCAATGATGTGGTGGATCTGCCCACTGAGTGTGCTACAACAGCACACCCACACTGTCAGAGTGAGCCGAACATGGATTTCGTGGTCAACCGGGGAATCCGAATCCTTTTTTTTCTCTTGCTCGACGAGAATCTCATGTATACCGCCAGCATTGCAAGGCACTTTCTGCTGCTTCTCGAGCCTCTTTGACATTTCACCTCCCTTTCTGGTGTAAGTCGATATGCCATTCAGCATGTTCTGAGAAAACATATAGCCTCTCGTTTTGATTATCTTTACATTCGTTCCGTTCGTTTTCTCGTTTTGGGCTACACCGTCAACCATGTTGCTCCACAGTCTAGTCATTTTCGCTTCCATGCCACTCGCCTCTGCTGGAGTCCAATTTCTGGGCGTTGCAATCGCCGGCGGGGATTTCGGATGCCAGATCGACGGGACATGTCCAACTTCATCCGTTCAATTTGCCGGGGATGCCGCCGATCAGATCAGCCACTTTGTCGGCGAGGGCATGAACTTGATGAGGATCCGTGGGTCTCGACCGTGTGACGAATGAAGAAATGCTCGCACTGACCTTGCAATATAGCAACATCGTGGCAGTTTCTCGTCAACAACCAAGTGGGAGGAAACCTGGACAGCAGCAACTTGGCCAAGTATGATCAAGTCATTCAATCATGTCTAAGCACTGGTTCTTATTGCATGATCGATATACACAACTTTGCACGATGGAACGGCGGTATCATTGGTCAAGGCGGACCATCAGACGATCAATTTGTAAGCCTATGGACGCAGCTGGCCTCGAAATATGCTGCGGATGACAAGATTGTATTCGAACTCATGAACGAGCCGCACGACCTCGATATCGATCTATGGGCGCAGACCTGTCAAAAAGTAGTGACGGCGATTAGGAACAGCGGAGCGACTTCACAGATGATACTCCTACCGGGAACGAACTTTGACAGTGCCGCAACATTGGTATCGAGTGGCTCAGCGGATAAGATGATGGCGATTACGAATCCAGATGGCAGCACCGACGGTCTCGTTCTCGATATACACAAGTACCTGGACGAAGACAACTCTGGTACTCACGAAGAATGTGTCACGGATAATGTGGACGCATTCACTGGCCTTGCCCAATACTTGAGGGATAATGGCAGGCAAGGCCTCATCAGCGAGAGCGGAGCATCTAGCGACGCATCATGCTTGACGAACTTTTGCTCGCAGAACGCTTTTATCAACCAAAACTCGGACGCCTTTGTTGGATTTGTGGCATGGGCAGCAGGGAGCTTTTCAACCTCATACGTCCTCAGCTTGACGCCATCGAAGCAGAATGGACAGTATGTCGACAACACTTTGATGACGCAATGCGTGTTCGGCCCATGGCTCAGTTCAAGCAACACATCCATTCCATCGATCACGAGTACGAGTAAGACCATCTACTCTACAATAGCGACATCCTCATCATCGTTATTGTCGTCGCCGTCGCCATCATCAACATCTACTGGCGTTGCCTCCATCATTCTCTCAGGGGCAAGCGTTGTAGTGCCATCCACCTGGTCACTCCTCACGGTCACCTCGCTGCTGATCGATACCAAACCACCTACAATGTTGCCGAGCGGTACTGCATACGGTGGTATGACTCTCATTACTGCAGAGACCACCACATCAAGTAGCTCTTCAACATCTGCCACGAGTGCGTCGAGTAATTCCCATGTGCCCACTTCCGGATCTGCTTCTGGATCGGCACTAGTACAATCGGTCGTGGCCAGGCTGCTTGTCTGCGGTTTGCTTGTATTGTGCTTTCTTTGAAGCATGATTACACTATTTATGCTGCCAATCGGCAGTCCTCGAGCCTTGATGGCTACAATGACTGTGTGCGGTTTCTTGTCACGGGCTCTTTGGGATTCAAGGTCACCCGTCGATCTACCTTTCGTTTCCAGATAGGCACTGGGAAACAGAAATTGAGACCAGACGCTTGACGAGCTGAAGCCGCCCCATGCTGAAGACACAGCCAAAGCTGACAGGATTGTTTGGGCTCAAAATCCATGATTTGAGACTGTCACTCCGAGCCGTTGCATTCGCAACATGGGTGGCCTGAAAAGGCCATAGTGTGTCAGCGCCTCTTCAAACAAGTTTGTTCGGCTCTTCTATCCTGGGGCAAGGTTGAATAGACTAGAACACTTCCTTGGGACATTCTCGCTGCCCTGACATAATGACATGTAGGAACGATGAAGTTATTGTCGGAGGGAGATGGTGCGGTAACGAGGCGTAATATTGAACGTTTAGTGATGCGCTCCTGCTATACTCGGCCCACAGGTGGAACTCGAAGAGTGCTGTTTAGCACACTGGGCCTGCCAAATGTGCAGGTTTCCGAGCGCACTTGGTATTGTTATAAAAGTATGGATACAATGTGCATACTCCCGAGTATCTGGGCCTCACAATAGAGTGATATACATCACATAGTAGGACAATGCATTTTACATTGAAATATTGAAGAATCAACTGGAATGTCGTCAATGTCCAACTTGATGCAGGTCACCTAGGTACGCCGGAGCTAGTACGAATATGGTTGGCCGTGAGTGGGCCATAGCTCGCATTGGCTCCTGCCGCGAGCTCGGCGGTTCGCAGGGGAGGTACCTGCTGCTAACCCACGAATTTCTAGACGTTCAGCCTCATTGACCTCTGGAACATTTGATCCAAAGCTTCGCGCCAGAGCATCAACCAGTCACCACTTTGTTGTGCGCGTAGCTGCAGCACCGGAAAGACACGAGGATCCGCAGAGCCTCGAGCATTTGCGTCGACCACCTTTACACCCGCCGGCGACGCCTTGTCCATTGGAGATGACTGCGTTGTCCTGATCACGATCATCCCGTTCCCTACGCGACAACGCGCCTCCGACGCCGACCATCCTCATTGTACCTGAACCACGATCCATCAAACACGCACTTCCAACATGGCGGCAACCGAGAATGGCCACCTCAATGGTGTGCCACTCAGCAAGCGATTCTCGGACATCCCCGCCAGTGTTGATGTCCCCTTCCAGGGTGGACAGGAAGATGAAGCCATTGAAATCAGTTTGGGCGCTCTTGCCGACGACCCTACCGAGCTTTGCGAAATGCTCGAGAATGAAAGCGCCGCCCGAACCTACTGGATGACTGTAGCCATTGCCTACGCCAAACACAACAACATCGACAATGCCATTGAGATGGTGATTCGAGGCGGCAACGCCATGCAGAATAGCAACCCCAAGGAGAAGCTAAGCATGGTCAGCGCTCTGTGTTGGATGTATCTCTGGAAGAGTAGAGAGGCACCCCGTGTCGCCCCCGAGGGTACGCTGTCCGAGGCCAAGACGAAGGAATACTACCTGAACCAGGCCACTCAATCTCTCAACGAGGCACTGCGCATCAATCCGGCATTTCCTCCATTGTTCCTAGCAAGAGGTGTCATCTATCTGTTGAGGGCTTCGCTAGTATCACCGTCCAAGTCATCTGGCCCCACGGCCATTGACCCCGAAAAGGCAGATCTCCTGCGACTCGCGCTCAAGTGCTTTGATGATGCAATCAAGGTTTCCCACAACAAGAATGTCCTGGCTTTGATGGGCAAGGCAAGAGCTCTGTTCTCTCTAGCCAAGTATGCCGAAGCTTGCACTCTGTACCAAGAAGTGCTACGGAAAATGCCCGACATGGTCGACCCCGATCCGAGAATTGGTATCGGCTGTTGCTTCTGGCAGCTGGGCTTCAAGGATGACGCCAAACAAGCCTGGGAGCGAAGTCTGGAGATCAATCCCAAATCCAAGATTGCCAACATCCTGCTTGGTCTCTACTACCTCGACTCGAGCGCCAAGGTGCCTACAAACAGCCCCGACTTTATTCGTCTATACAAGAAGGCCATGACGGAATTTACTCAAAAGTCTTTCAAGATGGACAAGAACCAACCTCTGACATGCGCCACCTTTGCCCAGTACTTCTTGTCGAGAAAGCAGCTGTCCAATGTCGAGTCTCTTTCCAACAAGGCTCTACAGTATACCGACGTCAACAACATTGCCAGTGACAGTTGGTATCACCTGGCTCGCAAGGAGCATGTAGAAGGCAACATTGATAAAGCAACCGACTACTATCGACGTGCCGATGAAGCCAGAGGTGGTCTGGAGAGGGGGTACCTGCCCGCCAAGTTTGGTGTTGCACAGTTGTCTGTCCTCAACAACGATCTGGGTGAGGCCAAGCTGCGATTGGAAAAGATGATTCAGCAGTCCAAGAACTACGAGGCCATGGTGCTCATGGGTACCTTGTATGCTGAGGAAGTTTTTGCCAACCAGTACGCCGCTTCCAAGGAGGACAAGACCACAGAGATGAACAAGGCCATCCAATATCTGGAGAATGTTCGCAGCGCTTGGAAGGATCCTAAGAGGAACCAACTACCAGACGCCTCGGTACTTTTGAACCTTGCACGACTCTACGAGAATGATCAATCCGGCAAGGCCCTCGAGTGCCTGCAACAGGTCGAGCAGCTCGAGCTTGATCAGATCCCAGCTTCGGAATATCCGGCCGATGTGGAGGATCCTGCTGCGATCAAGAGTGCCCTGCGCAAGAGCCTACCGCCACAGCTTTTGAACAACATTGGCTGCTTCTACTCGCAAGCTGGAAAGCATGAGTTGGCCGGCGAAATGTTCGAGGCTGCTCTTGGCGCTTGCATGCGAATCAGCGAAAAGGGCGATGAAATGGACACTGATGCATTGGTTACCACGATCAGCTTCAATCTCGGCCGGAGCTACGAGTCCCAAGGCCGCACGGATGAAGCAGTCGAGGTTTACGAGCGATTGGTCTCCCGTCACAGTGATTATACCGAGGCCCAGGCTCGTCTGGCTTACATCAAGCTTCGTCGCAACCCCAACAAGGAAGGACCTGATGCCGTGGCCAAATTGTATCAGGAGAACCCGTCGGATCTGGAAGTCCGTGCTCTCTATGGTTGGTACCAGGGCAAGGTGCAATCACGAAAGAGACCTGCTAGCGTCAATGACGACCCCGAGCTTCGGCATTACAAGCACACGCTACAGCAGTATGACAAGCACGATCGATATGCACTGGTGGGCATGGGCAATCTGTACATGATGGCAGCCAGAGAGATGCGTCGCGAGACAGACCCGGAAAAGCAAAAGCGATCAGCCATGTACAGCCGCGCCGTTGAGTTCTTCGAGAAGGCTCTACAACTAGACCCGAAGAATGCCTACGCTGCCCAGGGTATTGCCATTGCTTTGGTCGAAGACAAGAAGGACATGCAGTCGGCTCTGCCAATCTTCCTCAAGGTTCGCGACACAATCAGAGATGCCAATGTCTTCATCAACCTCGGTCACATTTACGCCGAGCTTCGTCAGTTCTCCAAGGCCATCGAGAGCTACGAGGCCGCACTGGTTAGAGATAATAAAGCCAATGACACTAGCATCATTGCGTGTCTTGGTCGTACATGGTTGAACAAGGCTAGGCTGGACAAGGACATGGATGCCTACAGGACGGCGCTGGATTTCGCTAAGAAGGTACATCTTTGGCTTCAGTGGTGTGTATACAACTTGCTAACGTAAAACAGGCTCTCAGCATCTCTCCTGATCAGGTACACTTCAAGTTCAATGTCGCCTTTGTACAAATCCAGACAGTCCAGGCCATTTCCAAGATTCCCGAGGTTCAACGTACATCCGCCGACCTGGAGGAAGCACTCGAAGAGCTCGAGTCTGCCATCGAGGCACTTGAGGAAATCGCCAGTCACCCACAGCCTCCATACCCCAAGTCGGACCTGGAGCAGCGTGCAAGTTTTGCCAAGACTCAGCGAAATCAACTATCGCGTGAGATTGAGAAGCAGAAGGAGTATGAGGAGAAGAACAAGGAGAAGCTCGCAGCTGCCATGCAACAGAGGCAGGCTGAGTTGAAGCGACGCGAGGCTGAGCGCGAAAAGGCTCTCGCCGCAGAGCGCGAGCGCCAGGAGAAGCTTCGCAAGGAGCGTGAGGAGATTGCCGCTAAGGACCTCGAGACGATCAAGCAGCGTGTCGAGGATGAAAAGGCTCGTCAAGAAGCCGACATGACGACAGACAGTGAGACTGGTGAAAAGATCAAGCGCAAGAAGAAGACCAAGCCCCGTGCCGAACGCGGTGAAGGCCAGCCCAGAAAGAGCCGGCCTCGAAAGAAGAAGGCCGACGACGACGAGAGCGGAACAGAGGGAGAAGAGCAACCCAAGAAGAAGCGTCGCCTCACCAAGAAGGAAACCAAGGCCAACAGCAAGTACAAGTCAGCCGAAATCATCGTCGACAGCGATGACAGTGGCGACGATGACCTGGAGCGCGCCGAGCGGGCCATGAGTGCCGCATCCGAGCGCTCGGAAACTGGCGGCAAGGCCGGAGCAGACAGCGATCAGGATCAGATGGACGTCGACAATGCCGGCGGCGACGACGATGACGAGGAGGCCGCCGGTACCACGAGACGTCGCGCTCGAAGGGGCAGGGTTCTGGAGGATAGCGACGAGGATGAAGACGGCGGCGACGCGGAGCCGAGCGGACACCAGTCCGACGACGATGCCGAGCCGGCCAAGGCAGCTGATACCAGCATGGCGGATGACGATGACGACGAGTAGACTCGGTCTCGTTGCTTTGCATTTTCGGGAGTCATGGTGTCATATTGTATAGTGTGTCCTCGTCTCTGGGGACTGGGATGTGTGTTGCAAAAGCTAGATGCCAGCCATGGCAGGTAGCATTCTCAGGTTTATAAATTAGGAAAATTGACAGACGTTGCTGTTGAACAGATGAACTTGTGTCCATTTTGTGACATGGTGATTGAAGTTGGCGATGAGCATTCTTGACTGGGCTTGTAGACGTGCCATGTTCCCGGCATTGAGTTCGAGTCGCTCAGCAAGACGGGGCTATATTGTTGAAACGATTATGATTGTTCATTATTACTTGTCTTGTATTTAGGCATCAATTCGCGCTATCGCTTATGATCTTGAGGATCCTCTAATATGAAGCCCATCGCCACGTTCGTCTTGAAGAGCTTCAGATTCCAATGAAATGGCAAGATAGAGCAAGACTACCGTTTCCCAATCTCGAGTTTTACGTATGGCCTTGAATCTCCTTGGGCTGGTACAGTTCCTCTAGAAGCTTTTCCTCCTCTTCAGTCAGAACCTTGCCCCCGGCGGCAATGGCCTCGTCGATGCGCTCAACACTCGAGAATCCGATAATGGGACTGGAGATGCGCTTGTTGATCCAGGCAAGTGCGACGTGGCTCATCTGCCAGCCTCGGCGGTCAGCAATCTCGATCACTCGATCGATAATGGACAGGTCGGGCTCGACGGTGCCGTGGGAGCCCGGGCTCGTGTCCTTCTCCAGTCGACTCCGGTCCGTTGTGCCAAAGTCGGCCGGCGGCCTGGCCAGGTGACCCCGGCAGAGCGGTGCCCAGGGAATCAGTCCCACGCCCGTGTCGTTGCAGAAGCGGTTCATTTCTCGCTCCTCTTCGCGGTAGAGGAGATTGTAGTGGTTCTGCATGGAGATGAACTTGGTCCCTGGGAATTCTTTGTGTTAGTAGAGGGGAAGAATGCCGTGGCAGTGAACTAATACGCACACCCATTCTTCTCTGCCGTGAATTGCAGTCGAGCAAAGTTGACCGCCCACATGGACGAAGCGCCAATGTAGCGGACCTTGCCCGACTCGACGAGGTCGTGCAGGGCTTTCATGGTCTCCTCGAGGGGTGTGTCGTAGTCGAAGCGGTGAACCTGGAGCAGGTCGATGTAGTCGGTACCCATTCGGCGCAGAGAGGCGTTGACCTGGTTGAAGATGGCGGTGCGCGAGAGCTTGAACTGGTTGACGTAGTCCTTGGAGGTCTCAAACTCGGTCCTATCGACGTAGTGACGCACCTCGGGCTGCTCGGCCACGCCCCAGAAGCACTTGGTCATGATGACTACCTTTTCGCGGGGGATCCGGTACTCGCGCAGGGCCTTGCCCACGATGGTCTCGCTGGCTCCGTTGGAGTAGACATTGGCCGTGTCCCACGTGTTGAGACCGCGGTCGTAGGCGGCCTTGAGAAGGGGGAGGGCCTGTTGGGGTTAATCGTGAGCCGCGATCAATGGAATGGCGGATTGGCGACTTACCTTCTCCTCAGATTCAGCCCATTTCTGAGTCGCTGGGTTTCCAAAGCTCATGCAACCAAAGATGGGAACCGAGATCCTCAATCCGCTCTTGCCCAGTTGTCTGTACTCGCACTTGGAGTTCGCAATCGACTCCTTGAAGGCAGCCTGTGGATCGGAAGCCATGATGGTTCGGATTCCGATGGTGGTTGTTGTTGACCAGTAGTTGGTTGCTCAGTTGGTGTGTCGGCCGCCGAGATGGGGATTTCAGGTTGGGTCAAAGATGCAAAATAGTCAATGATGAATGAATTACCCCTCCATGACCCAACCACTGTAAACGCGGGGCATGGAGAAATGCCATAGCATCTGGTGTTTTTCTGCTGCAATGAACACAAACTGCATGTTGCCTAAAGTGAGGTCGATAGAGGGGTATCAACACCCGACGACGTTCTGGGTGACGGTATCACTGCAGGTGCTAGGTACCCGGCGGCTAAACCCCCAATGCCGATTTGGTCTCGACCATGGATGCACTGGACAGTGAATGGATACAAGCAAGGCAAGATATGAAGTCGAGATGAACCGAGAAATGTATGATACAAGGCTATATCAGGAGCTAAGTCATCAATCAACCTTGACCAGCGAGGCTCGAGCCGTGAATATAATGCCATTGGTCCCCTTCACCACAGACATATTCACCATCTCTTCGAAGCTTTCCATGCATCCGAAATGGCTGTATAGCTTGTCCGCTATCCACTTGAATCGATAAAAGATCCCATGTGTCAAGACAAGGCAACAAGGCGCCAAGTGACTTGGCCGTTGGACAATATCGAGAATCAGCCGCGACCGCGCCGCATGCCCAGCAATCAATACGAGCACCCCAATCATCCTTCCATTCGAGTCATCCACCTGGCCCCGAGATCTTCTTGGTTCAGCTGCTGATCAGACTCAGGTTAGCGGCGACAGCACAGCCCATGAACAATCCATGATCGGCCCACTTCTTGGGCTTAGCTTGTGAGAAACCTTATAATCGGGCGAACGATTTACTATAAGCATTACCGAAGATGGTAATGCTCTTGGGAGAGTGGCCAATCAGCATCATGGACGGGGAAGGGTTCGAGATCCTGCATCCAATTTACAGCCAACTTTTCAACCACCCCCAGATACCCGAATCCTTTCATAGCCCACATGGGGATCCCTGGGCCGCCATAATGCTCTGTCTGTTGTGTCAGCAAATCTTGATCGAGAAATCCTTTCGTTATTTCGTGTTGGGGCGTTACGCAAAAGACATTTTTAGGAGGGCAGGAATGCTTGTGCCCACGTCGTGCATGCGTAGCTGCTACCTTGGCAGAGAAGGAGGCACGGCAAATGAATTAATCGTACGTCACAGCCAAGCTGACCCTGCTCTTGTATTTCCGAATTGAAGAATCCTGTGATTCGCACCTGATCCTGCCACTGTCTCACTTTTCTCAGCCTGCCCGCCTAATCTTTCTCCTCTCCTACTTTTCCTCCATCACATGAGCACTATCCCCAACGCCAACACTACACTTTCCACCCTCGCACTGATACACCACCGCCAAGTCGACAGAGAAACGGAGATCATCTACGACGACAAGATGGGCCAAGCATCAGAACTTCACCCGGCGCCCGAGCAGCACGACGCCGCCGCGCCTACACCACCACAGCCCGCCCACACGGCCTCGGAGCACAACCACCAGCACGACCAACAGCAAAAGTCAACCACCGGCGCCGGCGCATCGCCGTACCCCCTCCAGCCGACCGGCCAGCCCAACTACGCCCCCTACGCAGCATCCCGGGCGCACGCCGACCCCAACGCCGTAGTCACGCCCCTGCACCTCCTCGGCCCGGCGCCGGCCTGCATCGACTGCCCGTACTGCGCCCGGCGGGGCCTGACGCGCGTCGACGAGTCGGACTCGGGCATGACGTTCGTCGCGGGCATCGGGCTCGGCGTCATCTGCATCTGCCTGGCCTGCCTGCCCTGCTGCCTGCACTGGTTCCAGGACCGCGACCACTTCTGCGCGCACTGCGGCCGGCGCGTCGCCCACGTGCCGCAGGGCAGCGGCGTCGCGCAGGTCACGGCGCCGCCGCCGCAGCAGCAGCAGCAGGGGTACCAGATGACGCCGCAGCCCAAGTATGCGGCGCAGCAGCAGCCTGATCAGCACAAGCAGCTGCCCCAAGAACCACCGCAGCAGCAGCAGGGCGTACAAGAACAGCAAGAGTATCACCAGGGACCAACGCAACACCAGCAACACCAGCAACCGGGGACGCCGCCTCCGTCATATATTTAGATGGAATATAGCTGGTCAAGTGCAAAGTCGACGCAATGAATGTTACGAGCATGTCTTGATTTTGGTTTTCTCGTGTTTCGTTATAGCGGTTGTGATTTGGGATGTACAGTCATGAGAGTATGCCAGCCACGGCTTGATACTCAGGTGTATAGAAGACACAATGAAAAGAAAATGCCTGCCACTGCATTCACTTGATTCTGTAGAACGGCAATGTGGCCATTTATAACCCGAATTCATTGCCGCTTCAGTCACCATTCCATGACTCCTGACACTCATAGTCCCATTCATTTTGGTCTGATCAAAGGCTCCTCTTCCTTGCGGTTGCTCGCTTGAAAACAGCCAGAAACAAGACGACCAGACTCCAGAAACACCCCCTCGCTTCCATGAAAACAAGCCCTGCCATGACGAACATTCGTCTTTTTATAATACGTCCATCCTAATCGCAGATCTAATGATGCTTCCCGGGCCAATGACATGGCACAGAAAGCAGAAAAACTAAAGGCAGAAGTCGTCCATTGCTGAATGGATATTTCATGACTCCCTGCCTCATCTGAATGTCGAGGGCGTTGCCGGCAGCATCCTGCAACTGCACTCTTGATCAAGCCCAGGCAAGTGTCGTAGATCAAAGCAGACCACCCTTGCAGCTCATAGCTTGACACCTCGACTAGTCACTTCTCCACGCCCGCCAATATTAAGGAGCACCCGGCAATCAGGGCAGTACCACTTTGTAGTTCGGGCAGGAATCTCGGTGAGTCCCACGCACTCGAGATGGAACCACTCTTGCTTGCAATTCTGCGTTGGGTGTTTGGTCAGTATAGAGCCGTGCGACTTACTTTTATTACTCTTGTTGGCAGAGGACGCAGAAGAAGCACTAGACTTTCCACCCGAGCCACTTGAACGGGGTTTGCGAGTTTGGACAAGGTTGGATTCAGAGGTGTCTCCTTGTTTGCTCACATCAACGTTGTCGCATTGAATCATGGTGCCAAAGCTGACTCCATTGCAAAGACAGTAGCGCGGCTCATCCGGATCAATGATGTTGCCCTCGTCGTCGACTTCGACCTCGGGTTCCTGCTCAGTTTGGGTGCCCTTCTTGACGCGTTGTCGCTTGCGTGGCGCCGCCGAGCGCTTTCCTATGGCGCTCGCCCCGCCAGTCGAAGTCTTGTTGACAACGCCCGGTGCTGGCCTCTTGATCCGCTTGCTAGGTTGTCGGATTTCAGGAGCTGGTGTGTTTCGAGCGGTGCTAGCGCGTCGAGGTCTATCAGCCGCAAGAGTGGTTGGCGGTTCGACACTGCTGCCTTGGCCGCGAGAAGACGGTCGGCGAAGGTTCATGGATGGTTGGTCAGGCCCGGGCGTGGTGACCGGTGTGTTTTGTCGAGGTAAACTCGGCTGTTTCGTGTTAGTTGCGATTGGCTGAATGGTCTTTTGCGCGTCTTTTCTGGTCTCCCTCTTCGTCAGGTTGTTAGCAGGCGGAAGGATAGGGGTAGTAGAAATCTTGGGCGGTAGTATTGGTGTCATGGCCGGTGGTTTTGTCGGCACTGTAGTGGTAGTGGCAACCGTTGACGGGAATGCCGGCGCAGGACTGGAGCCGGTGGAGGGTGATGCCGTTGGTCTCTCGGGTAGTACCGATGTTAGCGCAATTGGCTGAGAAGTCTGCGCCGTGGCCTGGGATGGCTCTTGGGTGGCTGGCTGTTCTGGAACCTCTGCAGCCTGCGACGAGGCTTGTGAAGGGACTTGCGGTGTCAACTGCGGCGTCGGCTGTGGTGTCACTTGAGGCGTCACTTGCGAGGTCACTTGCGAGGTCGGCGGAATGGGAACGGGCACAGGAGTTGTCGATGTGACCTGGACAGTAGGCTGCGCAATCTGGGGAGGGGGCACATGCGTCGCTACTACAGGGGGGACTGAAGTTGGCCGAGGCGTCAACTGCGGCGGAGGCACTGGTGTCTCTGTCTTGGTGCGCTTGATTGGTGGCTTGACTGGTTGTGCTGGCGTCGACTCGCTATTCTCCTGGCTCTCAGTCTTGATCTCGGGGATAGCAGTCTCGGTGAGAGAATCGCGCTTTCGCTTCTTAGGCTGAGGTTTGCTCAAACTCTGTGCCTGCGATGGTGTTTGAGCAGGGGTCTGAGCAGGTTGAGCAGGCTGAGCAGGCTGGACAGGCTGGACAGGCTGAGCAGGTTGGGGATTAGTTGCCCCTGCCGCGCTTCCACCGATAGACGGACTGCCTTCGTAGTTCTTAATCTTGTCAGCCATGGCTTTCATTTTCCTGGCTGATTCCTCCGCCTCATCAGCAGCCTGCTTGGCCATCTGCTCGCGCTTAAGTTTCTTAGCCTCGTTGAGCTTCATGCCGCGGTTGCTGAGTTTGACCTCATCGGCACCGAGGGCGTCGGTGGATATGGCACCAACTGGAGGATGCTGAGCACCCGAAGTATCTGTGACCAGAGTTGGCAGCGCAGCATCAAACGGCTTGCCCTCATCCTTGGCCTTTTGCTGGGCTTGCTTGTACGCCTCGACTCCTCTTCCCACGGATTTGAGTTCCCGGGCAATCATGGTATCACTGGGACTCCAAACGGCATTCTTCTTCATCCGCTTCCTCAACTTAGCGAGTTCATACGGAGTGAGCTGAAGCCATGGTAGATGAACTCCACCGATGACGGCGTCCTCCGGAGGCGGCTTGAGCTTGGCAAGGGCCGAGCTTGTAGATGGAATGGGCAGGCCATCATTGAGTGGTTGCCTCGATGGTCTGGGTGGTTTTGGAATTTTTTGTTTTGGGACCTTGTTGCCCTTGACGAGCTTGATCCGGGGCGCAGGCGTACTTCTGGTTGGCGACAGATATTCCTCCTCTTCGGAGCTCTCCTCGCTCGACGAGCTATACGCATTAAATTCCACATCATACGGAGCCAGAACTTCTCCGGGGACCGTAATTCTAGGCGGCCTCCGGATTCGGTTCCCATCCTTATCGAGAGGCAGCGTCACCTTGGGCGTCCTGGTCAATTGTGGAGATCGAGTCTGTATTGGACTCTTCTGTTCCTCTGTGGGATAGTTATTGTGCATATGCTGCAGTTTTGCCAGTATCGTCTTGGCTCTATTGACATGCCTATTGACATATTCCGACATGCGCTGGGCCTCGGCATGGCTGGAGATGCGTGAGTTGACGGCCTGGGCGAGGTTGCGAGAAATATCGGCACGCAGCTCGGCCGGGACAGGGCGTTGATCGGATGGAAGGGATGGTAGCTTGCCCCAGGTCGTGGTCAGCTCGTGGACCAGCATCGAGGCGTCAATATAGGTCTGGTCGAGCTTGCCGATGAGCGTCAAGCTGCGGTTGACATCGGCTGGGAGGTACTCGGTGAAGTCGAGGTAATCGGTCACGGTAGCTTGCGCATCAGGATCGGCGCGCATGTTGAGAGATTCGAGGGCGCTACTCGGAGGCAAGCCGACGGCCAAAGCAGTCTTGGTCGTGGGGGAGACGGGAATGTCTTCGACGACAGAGCCGCCCGCGTCGGCGTCACCATTCGTTTCCACATCCATCACTACTGTGTTGCGCTGAAGAGTTCACGGGGCGGAACAAGGAGTGATGTTCATGGTAACTAAAATAAAGCTTCCACCATGCAGTTGCGAGTCGAGAATTGTTGATGCGACAACGGTCAGACGCAGAAACGATGATGAAAGATTTGGTGGTTGCCAATTGATTGGGAGCTGGAGGCAGCGACGCGATGATTGGGGGTCGCGTTGGCTTGCGGCTCGCCAAATTCAGGTGGGGACCCGGGGGACTAGCTCTGCTTAGACTGTGGACGTGCTTTGGAAGCTGTCAAGGTTGATCTAGGTTAGTCAGGTCCAGATCTCACGCGGCTAATTCGCGGCAGATCTGATCTGATGGTCTGGTGCTGGAACTGATGTGTTAATCACGGCTGACTAAGGTTACACATGTGTATAAACATGAAGACGGTCATGATAACATGTCTTCTTTTGGTGGTTGTGGCTGAAATTTGATGATTGTGTGTGATACACAGCAAGGTTGAGTACTCGTCTGTTCGTTGAAGTGGCTGATCTCTTACATCTCCAGACTTATAGGCCCAGTATTGTCTAAGGTTAGGAATATTCGTAGAGTCCCTCGCTCCTATTCTAAAGACGTGGGCAATTCATCGTATGACAAACTTCGGCAAGCTTCGTTACTGTAGCCCCAAGTTCCGATTGCAAAGCCCAAGTGGATCATCATCAAGATCACCCTGGCCATCAGACATGGAGGTTTGTACAAAGAAGAATGTGGTTTACGCCTCCTGTATTTCCTCGTACTCCACGAGAATACCAAGTCAAATGCCTAATCCTCCATTTCCAACGCCATTTGAATCCTACTGTACAATGATTGGCTGCATTGCGATGGCTCACGATGATTACGCTCCTTCATCATTTGGCTCCAATCGCGCGGGTCGGTGATGTTTTCTCAAAGTGACGACGCGCATGTCCACCTCACTCACTGCCAACAGCACCCAGACTTGCACCTGTAATAAACGCTGCCACAACCCAGGGGCTAGCCCATGCAACAGCTCCCAGAGGCTCCGCTCCTGCAACAGTCAGGGCAGTCTGCATGGACGTGCTTACACCAGTAACCAGCATCAATGTGAGTGTGCGGCGGATGATGGTCTTGCTCCTGTTGCTCCATCCCCAAAGGTTCCATGATACCGTCTCTTGCAGAGAGGCGTTGGCGGGATCAAAATCTCTGGGAGGAGCTTCGGGCTCTGCTTCCGCAGGAGTGAAGATGAAGTTGGTGGCAGCAAATCCAAGCGCGAGGGTGACTGGAAGCAGGTTGACATATGTCGACTCATGGGCTGCCTGAATGGAAGGCAGGCTGTCGTAGTGAACGATCAGCATGGTGGGGAGGTAAGTCGCGTAGGCGGCAAAGAGCGTCACGGTGTAGATGGCACCCGAGAGGAGTGTGGTCAACACAGTGATGGGCTTGTCGGTCAGCAGCTCGGCATTCGGTGCGTGCGCTGGGTCTCTGTGGGCCTTTGAGAGGCCGCGCAGGAGTCGGAAAGGAAGGTAAGTAGCAAAGGTCTCGATGGCAAGCGTCAACACCAGCGCAGAAGCCGGCACCTTGTAAAAGGCATGAAGGAGGTAGAGCTAAAGACGGTTAGAGATGTACGAGAGGCGCAAAGATATCCAGGAGATCATCACTTACCGGAGGGCCATGCGACAGCAGGTTCAGCGCCGCAAGATCATAGCTGTCGTAATTGCCAAACCATCCAAGCGCAAGTTCAAAGCTATTGTTGACATTAGTATACCGGCTTGATGATCTTTCCCGAGACGACTCACGTTCGCCAGCCCATGAGAGCCGCATACTCGCCCCAGGTATCGAGGCTTCGCGCGTGCACAGCAATAGCCGCCTTGGTGAAAGGGTATGTGAGAGAGTACCCCACAGACGACACCGCAAGGCTCAGAATGATGACCAGCGGGAACTGGATCAGCGTCGGAATCTTGGACTTTTTCTCAGCAGTCTTGTTCGCGATGGACCGGACGATTGGCGCGTCAATCTGGCTAACCGAGAGGATTCGGGGCGACGTGGACAGGCTCGACTCTGAAGGTGCAGAGGCGGTCTCGGCCCCGGCGTCGATTTTATCTTGTCGCCGGGTGCGCATCTTGAGCTGTCAAACGCGGTCGCGTAGTGTGTCGTACTGAGGAGGGAGGGAGATGCCGATGCGTAATGCGCAATGCGAATGCGCAGGAGTATTCGATTTCTCGTGTGAGAGCGAAAGAGGGAAGAAGAATATCAGACCTGAAGAGCCTGCAGGGAATTATGTCACGACAATAGTCGTGGGAATAGACGGTGGAGTTTTCGAGGTGAGGAACCCGCGTGGGGGATGTCAAAGAAGCTCCTATGGATCCAAGGGCGCTAAGGTGCTAGGTTAGGTAGTAGTAAACAGATGGAGCTTGGTGACGTCTTAACCGCCAGATGGTCCATGGGCTTTCGCTCAAGGCAGAAAGGACGACTTGCTCCGGCAAACACCAGCTCCAGCGCTTTGGTTCTCTCTGGTCACCAAGCGGCTTTGCAGCGCAGGAATCTTGGGATCTTGGACCTCTCAAGAGGACCTTTGAGAATCTTTCTGTACAGACAAGTCTACAGAGAGAGTTTCCTGAGCTGTTGTCCATCGACTTGTTCCCAAGGACCCCTCTTCGGCACTACTCGAGCTATCCCTGTGCCAACATGAACTCTTCCCCCTTCAAAAAATCCCCACGCGCAACAGAGCACAAAGATCGTCCCGATTCTTACTATTACGAGTATATTATCCAGACCAATTGACGTTACCTGTCGTCTAACTAGTCGGTTTCATTTTGATCTCTTGTGACGTCCTTTTCTACTCGAGATCGTCGATGGAGGGGTTGGCCAGCATTATGGCAGTCTTCAAAAGCCCATGCCCAGGCCGCATTTCCCCCATCAATGTCCTGTGTCCATTCATCTTTTTGCGTTTGCTCCTGTGAGTCATTCTTGAAAAGTGTCAATATCAAAACGAATGGCCTCGAGCATCACCAAGAGGAATCCCCCATTGATACAGTTTAATCATCCCTGATGGGTCGATGGCCATGTTTCTTGTTATTCCTGGCCTCTGTTCTCTCGAGAACCAGAGTATGCCATGGCCAGTCGAGTCACGAAAGGTCCATCATCACGTGTGCATTTCTCTTCTCAGTTGGTTCATTGATTTCATTGATTCATACAAGGGCAAAAGGAGTGTCTGTATCCTCCGATTCGACCTCCTACTCTGATGCCAGACCAAAAAAGAATCCTCCATTGGGATTGGGTTGAAAATATGCTTATTCGATTCGGGTGTTCGCTCGACGCTTCCAATCCGATCCTCACTTTAACCTCGTGGCATATTCTTGTAGTCAAGTTGTCCACTCTTCGGTGCTGAGGTTTCGGCAGCGGAGCCAAACCACCACATTTACAAAATGGTATAGGTTTGCGGCTTACAAAAATAAAGGGGGAAAACATCAGATGCCAATGGTAGGTGTCATAAACGGTCGTCTCGGGTCATTTGCTGCCGTGATTGGCGCAGCGGCGTGCAAGGCGCGCCGACTTCCGACGGGGTGCTTATTCCTCCATACGGCCAAACACACCGTCGTCGTCGTCTTCGCTGCGGACTCGGGACCGTCTGTCATCATCGTCATCGTCCATCTCGCTGTCTTCCATCTTCACGTCCTCGGTGAGAGGGTATTGGCCGCGTGTGAAGCTCTCGGGCATCTTTGGCGCCGAGTAGCTGTTGAAGAAGCTAGTGCTGGTGTATGCGGCGTGATCGAGGTACTGCGCCGGCAGCGGGGGCACCGGTGGCGCGTCTTGGGGAAGCCGGGCATCTCGAGATGCGCCATTGCTGTTGAAGCTGCAACTAAGAAGTTCAACGGCGGCGGCGAGATCTTTGTCTTCTTGGCCGGAGCTGCCAAGTCCAGATGATGTAGGGCGACGGTCCGTACTACCGTGGCGGTGGTGACCGAACCCGGAGCTGTTCAAGACGCTGCCGGCCAAGAAGCCATTGGAAGCGGCCGACTGGTATGATCGAGCATATGTACTGCCATTGCTCGACCTCTTGGCGTTGCGGAAGCTGAAGCCTCCGTGGTAAGGATCGCTCGTGGGCGGGGGAGTCGTGTCTGCCGAGCTTCGACCGTCGTGCATATCGGAGTAAACGGATGCGGCTGGTGACGCGGCGGATTCAGGTTCACTGCCAAAGTCGCGAGCGGAATCCGGAGGCGTAGTGGCCTCGTCCTGCTTCACGTTCATCGCCACAAGCACCGAGGCGGCTTCCAAGAGCTGTACCTGCTGGTGCTTGGAGATGAGGAGCTTGGACGTGAGCGACCACTCGGGAGTATGTTCCCACCTAACCAGCTAAACGTCAACATGATATTCTCCTCGAGTCTTGTCCGGGTAGGATGAGAGGAGAGGGTCCGGGAGCGTGGTCCGGGACATCTTGCGAGTATCTTGCCATCGTCTATCCAGCGGCTGCGACCAGGGAGCTTGGGGAAGGTAGGGTGGGAAAGAAAATGGGCACAAACAAATGCTTGGTCAAGCAACTGCTGTGCTTGTACGTCTTCCCACACTTTTCGCAGTGAAGCTCGATGCGGTTGCTCTTCTTGCCGTCCTTTGTCAGAGGCTGGCCGTCACTAGCACGTCGGACGCGAGCCTTTTGGATCCCGTCCTCGCCTTCCTCAGCAGACATCTCGTTGGAGTCATCGTCGATCGCGCTGCCTTGTTCTTCCGGCTTACCCGTCATACCAAACTTGTGGGTCGGCAGACTCGCAGGCGGCGAGGGAAGGCTGCTGGCGACGGAGGATCGGGGAACCGCAGACTTGGGAACGGTGCTGGTACCGCGACGACCATTGATGGTCATGGGGAGAGGGGTCATCTTGTCTCCGGCCTCGGCCAGGGCAGCCGCCACAGCGGCCACATTGGCGCCCGAATTGGTTATGCTCTTGCGTCGGTGGACGCGGTGGGCAGCGTTCAGAGCACCAGATAGAGCAGAGTGGGAGTGGGAGTTGTTGCGCGAGTGCGAAGGTAAGCGAGTGGCAGCGAGGGGGTTCGTGGAGCCGGTTATCGAGGAGCGGTGCGTGGACAATGGAGGCCTCGTCGTAGCCGTGGACATTTCCTGTAAAAGAAAACCAATTGGTTAGCGAGCGATTCTCGCGGCGAGAGAGACATGACAAGAGCAGATCGCAAGGTGAGCGAATAGATAACTACCTTTGTAGAAGCCATTCCCAGGGATTCGAACGTAAGCCGACAACCTGTCCGGGACAGAAGAGCGAACTAGTACAAGAATTCGCGGCGCTCAAAGCAGAGGCAAGCAGCTCGGACGTTTTCTGAAAAGCAAATTGTAGCAAGTTGTATGTTGGAAGAGCAATTCGGAGGGCAAAAAGTCGTGGTGGGCTCACTTCATGCGGATCAGGGGTGGTGTGACGAGGAGGTGCGGGCAAGTTGGCGGCTATCGGGGTGTAAGTGGGAGGGAGGGCGAGCGAGAGTAGAGGAAGCCAGCAATTGAGTCGAGTCCGTCAAGAGAGAGGCTGTTCAATATACAGGATTGGATTATTTACGTGTATGGTGAGAAGGGGAGGAGGAGGTGGTTTTTTTTCCTTGTCAGGTTTGGAAAACAAAATAATTATTTTTCTGAGAAGCTGTCTGACTGATCGACTGGAACTTTAGTTTCTGGGGGGGGGGGGAAGGAATTTGGGAACAAAGGTAAAGAGGTCAAGTGGCCGGCTGCGCCTTCAGGCTCTCACACTCCCTCCCCCCAGGCGGGTGGGCGTTGGAGGTCTTGTCGCTTTCTCAGGCCCCCCGAGCTCTGGGCATATACCTTACCTAGGTACCCTACCTACCATGTACCAGGCAGGCAAGCGCAGAAGAGAAGGACATGGACAAGCGAAGGAGGAGCAGCGAAGTGGATGGGAGGAGGGGCAGGACCATCCCAGGGGAGGGGGTGGGCCGATGGAAGGGGGAAGAGAGGGGGTCTGTCTGGTTGATTTGAGTGAGTGCTGACAAGGTAGGTACTTGCATCGGTAGGTACACTTTTGGCAGCAAGAGGAGCCCGAGCCCGCCCATTGATCACTGGAAAGACACGCAACCTTGGGCAGTGCGGGTAGGCAGTTTTAGCGGATCTGGCAAGTTCGGGCATTGATTGACCCAAGGTTGCTTTGATTCTATTCCCAGTAAAAAGACACCCAGGCAAAGTACTCAACCCCACCAGACAGTCGACTCCATATTCAGCTTCTTCTACTATTTATTGTCATGTCCGCTCTCGACACGTTCCAGGACAGCAAGATATCCAACAAAGTCTAGTCGCCTGGGTCTGTCAGCTGAAATGTGCCCCTGACTCCATCTTTCTTGCTCCTTCGTCTCCTGTGTATTGTAATAATAACACGTAGTAGAAGGAAAGGCAGGCAGAATTCCCCGGGCGCACCGCCAGGCGACATAAGTCGGGCTCTGGACCTACAATTGTATTCCTGCTCCCATGTCTTGCCTCTCTGCTCTAGCACGACCACCAAGGTACCTTCAGCCTACATTACACTGGCCGAACAAGTACACCAGGCATCGGACCGGCGCCAGGAACAGGGGGAAACCCACCAGCGACCGCCGACACGCTGACAGATGATAGGGGAGGGTTCAAGCGCCTGGCAGCCTGGCCGGAGACCGTGGAAGGTGAGAGAAGCGCGCCTTTTGAGTTTCCGTAACTTTTCGTGTCTCTCGTGATCCGGCTAGCACGCCGACTTGCATCGTCCATCCTGAATACGTTATTAGTTTAGAGGCCAGAGGCTTAACACAGTCACTACATATCTAGACACCTGTGGTAGATGTAAGACTTCCCAGATAGCAGTCCATCCTTTCTTTGTATTAGTATGATACAGAGGGCTAGCCATGTCAGATTAGGGCTTCCTTTTGTTCAAAGTGAGGGCTCAAACTGAGGATTGGCTCTGCCGCCATCTGCCTTGTGTCGTCGTTATCTCTTGGTGGATGCCGATGCCCTTGCCCCAGATTCCCGCAGCTCTTAGAGTGGCCGCTAGATCTGCCCTACCATACCCCCATTACGTTGTATAGATTAGAGATCACTTGCCCTAATCAGCTGCAATGTTGTTATTACTGCAGATGTGGCCATTCAGAGCATACCGGCTGCAGATGGGAAGCATTGAGCAAGCCCGAGTAGATGCAAGGACATGTTTGAGACGATCAATGTTTGAACCGCAAGCCCACTAGTAGTAGTAACAGTCAGAAATAACAATTCGCGAGTATTCCTTATTCCTTAGCATGTAATGAAATTGCCGGAGAGCAGGGAGAGACATCCATCCAACGGCATACTAATAGTTCCATCATTACTCCGTATATCTTTACCCCGGATATTTTCATTATTGTTTCTTCCATTTAGTTCCTTGTCTTTGTTCACGTATTTATAACTCGTGCACAAAAGCGTCGAATGTTTCTGTGGAAATGAATCGAGATCGGGCAATGATAGCCGCCCCCAAAGATGAAACTGGAAGGATACAGTAAACCCCCTACCGGCAATAGACCTATCCAGCTTCAACTTATTTGGACCCAGACAACCCGCAGATTGGCAAACCCATCTGAGCAAATCCATTCACGTTACTCTTTCGGATTCGGGGGGGCGTCCACTGACAAGCAGTAATTATGGATTTTGCCCCTTATAATCGACAGACACGCGACTAGAATAGGGAGTCGTATTGTATTGCATATTATGGAGACGATGTCTGGCACGGTTGTCGACCACGTACGGCTTGCTGGTCTGAGCGAGCCAGTCAGGCCAGTGGTGGCCATGGCTACTGGCGAGTTGGCAGGACCAGAACAACCAGCCAGATGGAGACAAGCAACGAGAGACCACCTGGACAGCGGACAAGGGCCGGACTGGAGATAGTGCCAAACCTCGAGCCTGTGGCACTGTCCCGGTGTCGGCATCTCGGACAGCCATTCGCTGAGGGCCGCCGGAATTGGGCGTCCCTCCATCAAGGAACTCCCCAAGTCAGGACGAACCCCCCGTGGTTGGAAAGAACCAATGAATCGACCCACCCAACAAGCCAACCATGAACCCAATCGAATCAACACGGGGTGGTCATGTTGTTATTGGATGCGCAGACATGCACGCATATATACAGCTACGTACATACATTACCTACCGCGATGATTTACATCTCAACAGACGACAGAATGAACGGCAAAAGCAGAGCTTGACGTTGACCGAGGGCACTCTTCAGACTGAACCTTGTCATTCCTCTCGCCTCGTCGTCTCGAATGGTTCAGCAATTTACCTACCTACATACATACCTTTGCTCGGTCCCAACAGCTAGCCGCCTGCTGACCTGGAAATAATTATGGCGACATGACCGCGACACAACTAACCCAGCACCCCGTGGTCCAGACCTTTTCCTGTGTCTACACCCCTTTTGACACTACTACCCATACGCTACATACACTCAACTACTACTTATACAATCCTTCCCCTGCTGTTTGTACTTGCCGCAAAGCGTCGAGCGAAAGTGGCCTGCCCACCTGATGTTGCCAATCTATTAGGCGCGTCTCGTTAGCGACGTGCCTCCGAGACAACGACACTCGATTGGGAAACTTTCAATTGCCCTGTTTCTCGTTTTACACACAAGTACATACCTATCCAGCTTGTTTTGTTGTTGTTGTCGTCCCCCAAGTCAACAACCAGTCTGGCCAATTCAGTGACCTCCCCTCGACGAGTTTATATACCACTGGTGCCAAGCCAACCCTCTGTCGTGAAACGAGCACAACCAATTTCAACTGTCATTTCGCAAAATCAAGGTAAAAGAGAAGCATCGAGACCGCGACTCTTTGAACGAGTGTCAAATGTCCATGGGTTAATGAGGGAGGGGTAGCAGGAGCGGAGCATGGGTTTTCTGATGCGACCTTGCCTCAAATTCGTGCGACGATAGCTCTCCCCACAAGTCCAAACCACGCCGTGGATCTTTACGATATGGGGATCTTCCCATAGTGTAGTTTGAAGATAACCCTGGCTCGGATCCCAATTCGTCCAAATGGCTTCGGCATTCGACTCGCAATGTGCTCGAGAAAGGTGGGCAAGATCTTCAGGGCGACTATACAGTTATGATCACGCCCCAAGAGGTCCATGGTATTTTACAAATTCGCAGCAGCGACTGCATCTTTTCGGTATTTACCGGCAGCATTCGTCAAGGAACAAAAAAAAAATTAGCTGAGCTCCAAGCTGAGCGCGGGAACATGTCAACCAACCTTTCTCCACGATCATGTATCAGCAGATCATTTGACCATTCCAGATGCAGGTACTCTTGCATTACACGCCGCCTCTAAACCGCATACGGGGAGAATTGAGAACCGTGAATCCAGTAGTCGTACAGACTTGAGCACGAAAAAGCTACGCATACCCCCTTTCAGTCGTCGCCCATGTTCCGACCTCATTGGATACCTGCGAGAGGGGCTCGTCTTCTAGGTTAGTCATATCAATGGCGCAAGCTTGGCTGCTCTCCAACTGCGAAACCCGGGAACAATCGTCGCAATGTCTCTTTGTTCGGCATGCGAAAAAGTAATCCAGGTGGACTATTATGCGAGTATGACATGTTCATTGGCAGGGGAGTATTGTCCTAGTTCCATCATGAACGTCTTTTGCCCAGCATTAGGGTTATCGTCGCGAGTTTGAGAGGCCATGTCATGTTTACCGACGAATTCCCGTCCGTATACATTATCAAGCCGGCCTGCTTTGGAAGGACCGCAGAGTCTCTCTAATAATAATGGACATCAAAAGAGGCAGCTCTACCTAATATCTCTTCGGACTGATCTGGACCAAGAGATCGTCGCTCCCAATGTGCCACAAAACAGAGTTGCACACCATCATGTCTTCCCATGACTGGCATTAAATCACACGGCCGTCCCGTGGCTTACCACTGTCCCGGTAATCCTTGGAATGCCTCGCCAAACAGCCACACTCGTACACACAGAGGGGCCTGCTTTGTCTACACTTGACCATCTCTTCTGGTTGCCTATGCCTCTTTCCGATATTTTTCTGCGTGCCCGAGTGTGCCGTCTGTTTGCCCTTGTCGCAAACTCTAATCACTTCAGGAGTCGTCCCAATTCAAACAGTCTACTCCGTACGACTCAAGGAAGCAATTCCGACCTAAAAACGTAGTCCGCACCCGCCCAGTCTGTCCCTCCCGTCTCTTGTTTGGCCACGGGTCCTGCCGAGCAGCAACAAGATGACCTTTGCGATTCAACGGCTTGTACTCCAACACCGTATTCTGTTGGTTCGGAACACCATGCGGCTTGCCCTATAAGCTAGCCTCAGCACCCAATCAGAGATCTCGGACACACCTGGATCGCTCCCACCACCAACTATACCGTCCGTGTTGTGTATCCTACTGGCTCGAGTCTTTGTCATGGGGATTCCCCACGACGCTATGGTGCGGTGAACAGGATGGTCTCGAGACCGATCCGCTAGGTTAGGTCGAAGCAGAAGAGGATGTACCTTAATCGGAAGCTCGAGTTTCTCGGTGGATTTAGCGAGTTCCCGCTGACGTCATCGTTGGCAGAGATCTGTCGCAATTGTTGGTATCGTGAGCTGGAATTCCGGAAAGGTAGGCAGCCAATATTACACACAAACATCCGAGTTCAACATCTGTCGGGTATCTTATTCAGCTCTGCACCGCAACTCGAACGGCTGAGCCACCTTCCACGCAATACCTCAGCGACAGGCAAGAGTGTCCTTCTTGGCATAGGATCCATGGCGCGCGCCATCAGCAATCGTCAGACCGAGCGTGCCGGATTGTCGTCCTCCAACACAGGCCGTTTCTTTAAATCTGGATCCGCCACGGGACCGACTATATTAGTGATATCTTTTCCATCTCGACCTCTCACGACCAGCGGTGAAGTTCCGAATGATGTAGAAATGGGGGGTTTTTTTTTTATTAATATCTGAGCAGCGCAAAGAGCGGGTGCCTCTGGATAATGCAAGTCAAGTTAGTTCTGGTTCCTGAACTACCGTAGCATGCTGACTACTCCGTACGATGATCGACACTGCCCTATCCGCGGCCTGCAATGAAATTCCCCGCTCCCCATCTGCAAGAAGACTGGCATCTTTCTGACGAAAACGAAGAGTCGCATCCATGTATCTCGAATGTACAGCTTCAGGTACCTCGATCGGCCTGTAGTAAGCCGCCATCTGTTCGTCTGCGATGTCCTTCTTTCTTCTCCGCCTGATCGCCAACGCCGCCAACATTCTTGAGCTTCGTCTGCCAGAAGTGCTTCCAGTGGTGATTCCTCTTCTCGATCCCACCAGGCTATGAATAAGGTTGTGCTACTCGCCAGGTGGTCGACACATTCCTGCAGGTACGGATCTCACCCGAGTGTATGAAGCCAACGTACCTGGGCAGATGTTCTGGGATAGGTCTGCCGGCACCGTACCACGGACGGTTTTGGTTTGAATCCTCTTCTTACACCACATGCAACTGCACCCACTAGCCGGCGCAGCAGTATTACATACATACCGTGTGCATACATACTGTGAGTCTATAGCTTGACTTCTTTACATCTGCGTGTCTCACTGAGAGCTCCCACGATTTGCCTTTTGTTGAGGTTTTCTTTTTTCTTTGTTGCTCCCACTTCATCGATAGTTTGGAAAACATGTGATTCTACATCGTAAAGATTGATAGCAAGAGAAGGGAGAGCCCTGCCGTGTGACCTGGTTCGAACCACTTAAAAGCAGCAGCTGCTTGGGTATCATAATTCATAAACCCACCCGTCGTTGGAAGCCTTGTTTCCATAATAATTTTGTTTAGATAATAGTCAATCTGATACCCAACCTCCCTTTCCCGATACCAACATGTTTTCGTGATCCGAGATGGACAAAAACTAATGGATGACTCACTCTCGTGGCCTACCTAGATAATACCTGCACGCCCCCTTTCGAGAACGATATGAGCGCAATAACCAGAGCTCACGATCATCTTTCACTTTACCAGAACTTACCCAGGAGCGGTGGGCAGATTGATTTGAACCAGGGCATCGGGCTAGGGCATCCCCGAGAGACATTTCCTCCGTTGTAGTTCACTGCATTGTACAGATTAGCGTACACTGTACGTGGGCTTGTGGGCTTGGGTTATCGACTTTTCCCACGCCCCCCGGGGCCTTTGTGGCCCGCCGAAAACATTCTCACGATCTCCACTTTCTCACAGTGGAGAGGTCGAAACGCAAGCAACAGCAAGCAAGCAAGCAGGCACAAGCACGAGAAAAGAGACGGGGCCCCTCAATGACGTATTGTATGGTCACGATGCGAATGCGGATGCATGTCTCGGCGCTCCGATGCCATGCCCGTTTTGGCTCTTTTTCCTTGTTCGACGGGAACGCGGGAACGCGGCTACGGGTAGGTAACTTGAAGCAGTAGGTTACTGTGTAGGCAAGGTCGGCGTCGAGCTTTTGACCGTGTTTGAAAATAATATCTCACCTGAGCTTTTCTTTCCTTCCATATCCCCGTTTACTCTCTCTGGTATGGATACCAACTCGTTGGTGGGAGATATGTGTATAATGCATAACTTCAGGCCAAGAAGAAGCAAGACAGACAAGGAGATGAAGAGTGTATGCCAGTCATCTCTATCTATTTCTGTTCTCGTCTATTCTTTGAACTGGCATTGATCTACGCTCTGATGAGTCCAAATGCCGAGCTGAAGTTGGAGGGGAACAAATGGAAGGAAGGTGGGTTGGGACTTGCTTGCCCCGCGATTCTGGTCTTGGCGACCAACCGACCGACTGGGTAGTCGCGACTTCAGCTCTGGTGTGGAATTGCCTCCTTTGGCCTTTTTTTCCCACCCGCAAACTGCGCATGAACGCTCATCAGACGAGACGAAACCAAGCCAATCTTCTATGCATGATCCTCCTACCTGGTGATTTTGACCCTCTTCCAGAACTTCAAGAAGGCGCATCTACCTATCAGACCTTTATCTCCAGGGCAAGAAGAAGAAACGAGAAAAATTGAATAGCACAGCATCACTTGTTCTTGATCATCACTTTTTCGCCGCCCTTCTTCTCGTGACACACAAGGTTTATTCAGCCCCAGATTAGCGATACCATCACCCCGTGACCAAGACCTGAAAACAAAAAAAAGAACGAAACCTCTCGGGCGATCCGAGAAGCAACAGAAAAGAAAGGAGCTTTCCTGCCCGACCCCTCCCGTTCGTGCGCTTCACTCGTCATCGTTTTGCTGCAGGACCTCTTTTTCCTTTCCGTCCAGCTTTCTTTCACCTCCCACACATGTCAGACGTATACCGCAAGGTCGGCCGCGGCGGCGCCGGCAACTTTTACTCGCAGAATGATGTAGAAGAGCACATGGCGCAGGCATCGTCTGCGTCGGGCGGCGACGGCGACCTCGAGGCGCAAAAGCCCGCCCCCGCCGACGACGTTCCGTCCGACCCGGCCATCGAGCAGCACCAGCAGCCGGCCGCGGCCACCTCGACGAGCGCTGCCGGCAGCAGCGGCGACGCCCCCGCGTACGGCGTCAGGACGGGCCGCGGCGGCGCGGGAAACTTCATTGACCCCCTGACGGCCTCGTCGTCGTCGGAGCCCACAGTCCGACAGCACGCCCAGCCGCGGCCGCCGACCGTACACACGACGGGGAACCAGTCGTTCTTTCTGAAGCAGCAGCAGAAGGAGGCCGAGAACAGCGCAGCGCCGCCGCGACTCAGCGGGCGGGGCGGCGCGGGCAACTGGGGCGGCGGGCCGAGCGAGGCCGAGCGCAAGACAGTCGACGAGGAGCAGGAGCGCAAGAGGCGGGAGGCGATCGACAAGGGCATCTTTGACGACGTCAGGGCCGGGCTGCAGGAGCCGGGGAGGGCGCACACTCGCGTTCAGCCGCACGGGCGCGACGCGGGCATGAGAGGGTTCGAGGAGTCTTGATTCCACGAGATGGGTCGAGGGCATCCGTAAATTTTGATCTGGGCTTGAACGTCACCACACAAGATGTGCCAGTACATAACAGACATCTCATCACGCAAGGCGGCCGTTGAATCGAAAATCCAGAACAGCAGTTCTGTTGATTGGCAGGCAACCTGACTCGAGTATGGAAGCTATGCGCACGCTTCAGACGTCCATACGCGCCATACTCGGGGCTGATATCTTAAATGGGCACGATCATACAAGCGCTTCGAGTATTGTAGCTCAAGTCAACGTGTGGCTGTCCCCTGCTCACTATACCAAGTTACACCAAACGAAATATAAACATTTCACATCCTGCTCAGGGCTGGGTTTCATTGGGAACACGTCTACGACTTTTGGCTGGATCATTGGCAGAGTTTAGGGATTATACAGATTGCTATCACGATCAGTTCTCCGTGTTCAGGGTCGAGGGATTTTCAAAGTGAAGATGAACCACGGCGCGCACACGACACTCGGAGTTGGACATGCTGGATTTGGATAATCAAGCCCTCGTGAGAGGCAGTGTATCATTATGAATTCACTTTTCTTTTTACTTTGACCATATATCTGGTTACGCAAATAAATTATCCCCACCCTGAACGCCATGAGAATGCCGAAAGACCAATCAAAGCAGATCCGTAGAACGCCAATTTTCTCATCAACCGCGAACATGTCCAGAAGCAGCCCTCGGGCCGTCTCGGTGGTGCTCCTCCGGAAAAGAGTCCTAGCTCCCACAGATGGAATGTCGTCGTCTCGCCTCCTTCCTTCTCTGTCGCCTCCTCGTCTACTCGGAGTCGTCGACCTCCATGGTCTCGTCGGCCTCCTCGGGGGCGAACTCGACGCCGCCATCGGTCCGGACCTTCTGGCGGATCTTCTCCTTGCCGAACAGCTTGGTGGGCTCGCCGGGCAGGATGTTCTGCTCCTCGAGGCGGGCGATCTCCTCCTGGCTGAGGCCCTGCTCGAGCGCCAGCCTCCTCTTCTCGCTGCCGCGCAGCCGGGGCAGGAGGTGGCTGTGGGTCTGGACCAGCTTGCGGGCGTCGGCCAGCTCCCTGGCGCGCTTGCCGGCCATGCGCTTGCGGTAGAAGACCCTCTCGCGCTTGCTCCTGATCTCCTGGATGCGCTCCATGGCCTTGAGGGTCCTGTTGTAGATACGAATTAGTGAGATGTTCCGACACAATGCGATGCGGCGGGACAGGTAATTAATTGTGGCCGCCAAATCATAGGAGGAACGTACTTTTGGACCAGGTCGCGGTTGTACCGCACGGGGACGTTGCGGCGCTGGGCGAACTGCAGGGTCGAGTCGACGGTCATCTCCTTGCCGGCGGCCTTGCGGAACGCCTTTGTCCACGCCAGCTTGCGCGGGTTGCGCTTCATCTTGAAGTTCTTGTGGCATTTCGAGCGGCAGAAGCGGAACTGCTTGGCGTCGTTCCGAATGAATGTGATGCCCTGCAAAATGAAAGCAAGTTTCGTGTCAGCCGGACTGGATTTCCTCGCGACGTCCTTCTTCTCATATCCTCCTCCGAGAAATCCTGTCGAAAAGGCTGGGAAGAATCCTCACCTTGCCGGGGTACGCCGGTCGGCTACAAAAGTAGCAAGTCTCGATTCTGACCATTGTCGCGACTTTTTCCTACAAATCAATACCTGTCGAGAAGAGTCGGGCTGTGCTGCCGGGTGTTCGTGCAAAGAGAATTGGCTGGAGGCTTTGCACTTTTTTTTCTCCCGGGACCAAAAGTTTATCGGTTATCCAACACGGACTGGACCAAAATTTTTGGAGGAGACCCCTTCCCACTTTCCCAATCGATAGCTGGGAAGGCGTGGGGCAAGGCGCCAGGTGGGCTGGGCGGGCCAGAGCATGCCTTTGGCCCCGTCTCATTGGCCGGCGGAAAAACTCGACTGTCCGGTCCTCGCCATTCATGAGGCCCGTGCGTCAAGAAATTCATCGGTCCTTCCAGAGCGCCGCCCGTCCGTTGTGAAAGTCCACCAGACCCCCAGATCCCCGATATCGTGATAGAGGCATCTTTTCGACTATACACGAAAAAACCGACACACCAAACAACCATGGCCTCAACACTAGCTATCGGAGCCGGCGTGGCAGTCGCCGCCTTCCTCGTACGTACTCTCGACCACAACCACGAACCAACAACTGACCCGGACGTGCACAGGGCCGAGCGGGAGTCGTCGCATGGAGGCGATCGCGCGGCGGCGTGAGCGCCATGGGCAAGGCCTTCTACAAGGGCGGATTCGAGCCCAAGATGAACAAGCGCGAGGCTTCCCTCATCCTGTCTCTCAAGTACGAACTTTCCCCGTGTCCTCGAATATTATCGAGAATCGGCAGGCTAATACCCACCGGCAGTGAACGAGCCATCACAAAGGAAAAGCTTCGCAAGCAACACAGAGTTCTCATGCTTCTCAACCACCCCGATCGAGGCGGCAGCCCGTACTTGGCGACAAAGGTCAACGAAGCCAAGGAGTTTCTCGACAAGAATCCATGATCATGGCGTGCGGGATACAGTACAAATGTCACGATTTCTCTTTCAGCAGAGAGTCGTGAGGGCGAGCTATATGTAAATATTTTGTACAACAACAAAGACCAGGGTTGGCATGTACAAAGCGACGGCGTTCACGGAAGACTTTGGGGTTATATTGCATGGTAAATGGGTGTTTATGGTTCATAAGCATGTGTTTACATTCTCTGTCTAGAATTCTCTATCGCCTAGATGAAGGGGCGGGATCTCTTCTCAAACCAAAAACCAGACGAATCATGTCCATCTTGACAATGACTCCGAGCTGGTCTATCATACACTTGACCATATTAACAACGCTGCATGGTATGTTATACATGAAATAGCGATAAACTGAAAGTCGAAGATGCCGCAAGTAGTCCACGCTCGTACCAGTCTTTCTCAAAAATCTGTCGCGCAGACACCACTGCTGAATCGATTCTGGGCTTGGGGATGGTTTACCAACTGGGGATGACAAGAAGGCTAGGATTGTTCTTGCAACTGGGGGAACGGAAGACCTCCATCGTCCGTCTCGCCGTCGCTCCATTCCTTGGGACTACAGAAAGTCAGTATGTTTAGTTCCAGAGAATCAGCACAAGACTTTGACTTACTCTCCCTCAGGCTCCCAGCCATCTCTCTCCGAATTAGAGACCTTCTCACCAGCCGCCTTTCGCAGAACCATGACAAGCAGGCACTGCATGGTGTAGGCAGCATCATTGCCAGCGTTGTGGAAATGGTTTGCGGGGGACACACTCAGCTCTCGGCAGAGGAATGAGAGTGATCGGACGTCGTTGGTTCGCTGGGAATGGCGGAAGATGTCCTTGGTGTCAATTTCGTCGTGATATCCAGGCAGCTTGCGTGCCTCGAGACCAAAGCTCTCGAGATATCTGACGTCGCTACCGAGGTCATGGCCGACGAGCACAAATTTTCCTTCGCCAATCAGGTCTTTGAGCCGACTGACCACGACTCTTCCAGAAACAAATTCGCTGGTACTATTGCTTGAATTAGTAAAGGTTTCTCTCCGACTCGATCTATAATATGACCTACCCGAACTGGAACTTGTCGGGGCATCCATGGACCCAGACTCTGTTGACGATGTGCTTGTGCTCCTCAATGCGAAGGTGGTGCGTCTCAAGGAACTCGTTCCAACCATCAAGGGATGAGCCGGGAGAGATTCCCTGAAGTCGCTTTGTGTCCAAGATGGTTATACCAATCTCTGTAATTGTGAAACGGTTCCTCTCATCGGCCTCGACATCCAAGCAGATCAACCGGACATTCTCCTCCATGTCGTAGGGCACGCAGCTCTTGGGATCCCACTTGGATTCTGTACGAGCTGTACAAGATCCGTCAGCAAATGAGTCTATCAGATCATCACTATGTAAATCACTCACGAGTGTGGGAGGCAAGAGAGCTCCTCTCGACGCGGAGGCCCAGGTAGCGCTGTGCTCGCTTGAGGTCCCGGCCCCAAGTTTTCTGGCGACGAATGGCCTTGATGCGCTTCGCCTGCTTCTTCAAGATCTTGTCGGTCGCCTTGAGAGCACTGTAGATGCGCTTCGTTGTCTCGCCATACTCGCGCAGGCTGCCCTCGTCGAAGCAGTCGAATGATTCGGGGGCCACCGGGAGATCGTTGACGTCCTCAATAGCTTCCTTGAGAAACTTTTCGCTAGTGGCGACGCGCAAAAAGCGAGGCAAGATTGGTTCATTGAAGACATTGCGGAAACCATCGGCGGGGCGGTCGGGAAGCTTGAGGTCGAGACCCAGTTCAGAGTTCGCCTTACCAACGAGATCAACAAACAACGTCCAGGGCGCCAAGAGCAACGGCTGCTTCTTTTCCTCGGGATCAAGCATGAAGTAACTGTGGAAAGAAAAGGTATCAGTGCTGCGTGCTCCAGAGTCCATGAATATGTAAAGAGACACCCGATGGATAATGTCAAAATTGGTTGCAAAGAAAATTCAAGTGCGACGCACAGATCCCATGCTCGCGACTCGAAAATGTCGGCCTTGAAGAAGTCGGAGACCTGGGTTGAGTTAGTACTGCATTCGACCATGAAAACCGAGTTACTTGCCTTGTCGGCGTCGGCTCCTGCATATCGGTGAGGGTATGTGTGGATGAGCTTGAGTGGGCACAAGACCAGCTGACTGGGACTCGATTGCTGTGCTGCAGTATCACCCCATCGCATTAGTATGATGGTTGTCAATTTCCAACCTTTTTGATGTATTGTTGAATTTGTCTTCTTGGATTGTTACTCACCAGATGTAATGATGGGACTCTGTGGTGCCCGGACTCCGGCGTTGATGGTGAGATCGCTAAAGCGAATCATGTCCGAATCAGAGTAGTCATCATAGCTTTTAGAATCATGGTTGCTGTGGTGTGCCATATTGCCGCCGATGGTAGGCTCAGTCGAGTCCTCAGTAATGTCCTCGGCGAAAGCTGCGTTGAAAGACTCAAGGAGATTCTGAGTGGTGTTCCTAATAGAGTTAGGCTGGAAAGTATACTCAGTGGTCGCTTCGGTGGAGTCCTCAGTGATATTCTCAGTGGTGGGTCGGTCAGTATACTCCTGGGGAGGCTCAATGGTGGCCTGGCGTCCAGTATTCTGCCGGTTCAAACCATGCAGGGCCAGGATAGTGGCTGTGCTGTGGCGGACCTCGCTGACGTCACTGGTCAAGTTCTCGTACAG